>CANTFL010000001.1:0-49557 GCA_947650285.1 Hyaloperonospora brassicae
GTGGTCCCCGTTGCCTCCACCGTGCCGGCGAACGAACATGATCGTTCGGCTGTAGTGACGTCGATCCAGATGGGGAAAGATCCTGGTAGGCTCTCCATCGCGATCCTTCCGTCGCGATCTTCTTCGATCCCCACTCCGGACAAGACCTCCACCGGTCAAAACATCCCAACTCCAGATCCGAGCGAGCCAATCTTGCTCCCAAGTACTCGGATCGAGGCCTCGGGTTCGATCGATCAAGCCACGTTAAGCGCCGCGATCGATTCTCTTTACCTTCGCCTGGACCTTCAACAGGCTGTCGTGGATCGATACCAGAGTATGGAGGCTGCTTTGGAACAGCTGATGATCCAGAATCGTCAGTTGAGCGAGGATCTTCAGGAGCTCCGCACCTCCGCGTCCCCTTTCGTCCAGTTCGCACAATCGAAGTACGACTGCTTGCGTGAGCGTTATGAAGACGAGGTCAAGCAGAGTGACGCTTTTCGGGAGGCGTTGGCCGACCGGGTCGACCAGACCGCTTTGATCGAGCATCTCAAGTCTCAAATACTCCGGACCGTGCGAGCACGTCATGCCGCTCAGGAGAAAGCCGATCGTGAAGTCGCCGGGGTACGCAAGCAGATGGACGACGCTACCGAGCGGTGGGTGGCTGAAGTCGACAAGTTGTCCAACAGCTTGAACAAGGCGAAGCGCAAGAAGTCGAAGTACAAGAAGACTGGCCTTCAACTCCGCGAGAAACTGTGTCGTGCACTGAAGCAAGTCTCGAGGCTACAGGCCGAACTTGGCGAGGCGCAGGATTCCCTATCCGCCCGATCTGTCAAGTGCGAAAAATTGCGTCGCATCGTGTCGGATCGCGACGTCACTTTGGGCCAGGTGCGGGTTCAGCTCGCGGACATGGCTTCCGAACGCGATCACGCGATAGGAGATCACGCAACCCTTCGGAAGCGCATGGCGTCACTGGTGTCTGAGGATGCGTCAACCGCACCTACAACGGTGGGATCGTCTGCCCCCGCGCCGGCTCTCACGATTCCTTCGCCAACGACGAACATTCCAAGATCAGATCGTAAGCGATCTCGCGATCCCTTATCATCGTCCGCCCTGCCACCTCCCAAGAAAATGACTCGATCCGCGGCTTCCACAGCTAAGTCGTCCCCAGTTTGCAGTCCCAAGGTGGCACGATCCGTTTCTGCAAAACACAAGCCACCCACAGTTCCTGATCCCAAGCCTTCGTCCGCTTCCCGAGACACCCGCGATCCTAAGGGTCGTCGCGGTCCCAAGACTTCGTCCGCTCCCCAAGACACCCGCGATCCTAAGGGTCGCCGCGATCCCAAGAATCACCATGATCCGGCGAAGCCTGCAGCTTCCCTGAAACTGGGCAAGCAGAGGCGTCGCGATCCCAGCTTAAGTTCGTCTGAGGAGGAGGATACATCTGCCGGTGAAGACGAGACTTTAGCGGCTTTATCCAGTTCGCGATCTTCTAGTCGTCGTCGAGCGACCAATCCGGTGGCAAAACCTTCGGCTGGGCCTTCTCCAGATCCGATCGTCATAGATTCGCTGAGCCCTCCGCGCGATCTTCCACCTCCGGTTGATCCTGTCCCGCCTGCCAAGACCAAGACCTCTCGTGTGGACCTTTTCGGAGAGGCTTCCAGCGATTCGGAGGGTGCTATCAGCCTTTCTGACTCGCCTCGTGCTCCCGTCAACTCGATGTTGTCTCTGGCGGATTATGACAGCTTGCCTCCCACCAAGATTTCTCGCGACCAGTGGATCCCCGGATATCTCGATCGTGTACCGCGATCGTCCGTTCAGGTTTCTCCCTGGTCGGCACGCAGGGTCAGCTGGACGAGCGTCGCGGAAATGGATATTGACTTCCTGTACCACCATCTATCTCGCCCCAGAGGCTATATTTTCCCGACGGTAACGGTGTCCAAGTGTCCTCCTCCAACATCTGAGTGGACACCCCGGCTGGTATGTTCGGCCCAGATCGCGGCCTTATACGCCCAAGCGCCTTGGGAGATGGCTACACGTCGGATTGCGCCGATCTCCTTCCCTCGTACCGGCTGGTACGACCAACTCGCCTCGCTATACTTGGAGTTCGAGGATCGAAACCGGCAGGCTTTGTGGGAGTCGACGCACGCGATCTTCCTGTCCAGCGAACAGCGAGCCCGCGATCCTGAGTTGGACCAGTTTTGGAAACAACGGAAGCAGCGTCGATCGCGAGCTGGACCTCGGTGGAAGGCGATCCTTCGATTCATCCTACAAGGCATGATCGCAGGTCATTGTGATCTGGACATCCTGTTGGATCCCTTCTTTCTGCACTTCCCGTCGTTCAAGGAGGTTCTCCCCCTGGTATCCTGGCTTAGGATGTGACTCCAAGGGCATCCCCAATTTGATCTCCGCTCTCCCGTTGTTAGATGCCGCTGAACCTTGGCGTTCACAGTATCGTTCTTCTATTGCCGCCCATCCCGGATCGTCGATCGTACGATTGCCAGGTAAGTTCTTTCCTGCCTGATCGCTCGGATTTGATTCATATAATTCCATAATTCAATATAATCTCTCTTGATCCTTCATCTTGTTCTTCATCTTGAGATCAACTTCTTTTCTTTGCTTTCCAACCGCGATCGGATCCTTTCGATCCGCTATCACCACTCAAATTACATATAACCCCAATCCATCATCTCACACCACCTCCCTTTAGCATACGCTAACCACTCATCGCTTCGATCACCCGTTAATCTTCGGTTTCCTCCTCATGTGACTGCATAACTTCAAACCGGTTTTGACTCACACGATTGCGCTCGAAATCTTGCAACAACGCGCCACAGTTCAGGTCCGCTTCGTCTATCCAGGTCGGATCGTCGTGTTTCTTCCATTGAACCAGAAACTGTCGATGCACTCGGCCATAACGAGTTTTACGTCCTGATCGTACATCCAAGATTTTCTCCACTTCGTATTCGTCGGCAGCCAACTCGCCTTCCCAACTATCTTCCGGCAACAACGACTCGTCGAAATCCACACGATCTCCACAGTCAGTTACCAGCACACTGCTTGGGCGATCCGGGAACTGTAACACTGGCTTTAACTTGGAGACGTGCACTATCGGGAACAATCGGTATGGAGTTCCTGAGATCTCCACTCGAACCGCATGTTCCCCACATAACTCCGCCACTCGAAATGGCCCATGCCACATATGTGCTAACTTTCGGGCATAGCCGTCTTTTACTCGATCCAAGTAGAGCCAAACTTGCGATCCGCACTTAATATCACACACTTCATCATTACCATTGTGTCGATCCGCTCGATCTTGGATCGCGATCCTGAGACGTTCGTTCACCACTTCTCTTGCCTTCTGATATTGACGCTGGATGTTATATCGCCACCTTCTAGGATCAGCATCGCGTGTTTTAGTGCTCCCCAACGGTAATGTTGCTTCCAGTGTCGATCTTGGATCCCAACCATGGATCAAATAGAACGGAGTATCTCCGCGGATCCGATCGTGTGCCGTATTCATGGCAAATGTCAATCTTTCTGCGTATTCATCCCAGTCTTTCTGCTCTACGTCCGTGACGTACATCTTAATCGACCGAGTCAACGTCTGCACCATACGCTCCGCCGTTCCGTTCGCTTGCGGTCGGTACGCCATGGTCGCACGTTGCTTCTGCCCTGCGATCCGATTAAATGCCCTAAAAAAGTCGGACATAAATCCAGGCTCCCTGTCGTGACGTATAGCTTCACTGGCTCCAAATCTTCGAAACACACATTCTTCGTATCCTTCAGCGATCACTTGCGCGGTCCTCGACGAACTTGCTCTCGCGATCACATACCCTGAGAATAGATCTACCCACAGCAGCAATTCTGTGTTTCCTTTAAATGACCGCGGCAATGATGGGATATGATCCATCGCGATCACTTGAAATGGGTACGTAGCTTGTATGTTTCCCGGAGATCTGCCGCGGATCGCGGGTAGACCCTTCCCGGTTGTACAGTCCACGCACTTGCCAACATAACGTTGCACGCTCCGATACAATCCTCTCCAGTGAAAGTTGGATCTGATCCGCTGATAAGTCCTCCCGATCCCTTGGTGACCACCCTCTAAGCTCGTGTGGTAATGGTGCATAAAGTTTTCCTGCAACAATTCCGGTACAACCAGACGGACCATCTCCATACGATCGTCCGATTCTTTAGCGGATCGGGGGCTGAAGAACAGCAATCCGTTTTCGTCCACTTCGTAGTCTGGAGCGATCCTAGCGCATAATTTTGCATCCTCTGCGTTTAGATGTGTCAGATCGCCCACAATATATTCCTTCAGGTTGGCGATCCAGCTCTCTTCTTCTTGCGCTTGTTTTATCCGCTCGATCCGCATCCGCTGTACTATTTCTTCTTGTAAAACTTCGGGTTGTTGACGTCTTCGCCGCGCGGATCGTGTAATCGCCATCATTTTCACCACGCAATCCGTCCTTTCTGGCAGAAGCAACTCGTGCAACCGGTTGAGTGATATCAGCTCTTGCAATTCTTGATCCAAGTTCACAATGACACCTTTCTCTTGCTGCAAAGCTGCACTAGCTAGTCGATCCGCGCTTTGGTTCCACTCCCTCTTCATATGTAGGAACTCGTGTTTTGGCCAAGATCGAAGTTTCTGCATTGCTTTATGACGCAGTAACTGTAGTCCGGGCGCTTTGCAATCCATCTCTCCCCGCATTTGCCTGATCACTAGGTTCGAGTCACCACATATAATGACTCGTCCCCTAGTTTGGTTGTCCAGCAGATCGAGACCCAACAACAGGCCACGATATTCCGCCGCATTCACCGTCAGATCTGCCGCGTATTCCGAAGCGGCCGAGATGATGGTCCATTCGGGTAGCTTCCACACGATCGCACTATATGCCCCACTCTTCCGTTTAGTCCGTGCCGATCCGTCGAAACTGACCACCAACAGGCATTCATCCGTACCTACCGTGGGAGGTAGCATAGTTACCAATTGTTTGGGTTTCTTCTGTGGAGCGATCGCAATCAACACATCATCGACCTCATCCCGCGGAGTTATGCTAGCTGCGAGAGCGCCTAGTATTTCATCTTCTCCTTTAGTACATCTCTTGACCTCCAGTGTCCAGTTCGATAGCAACGCAGCCCATCTTCCCAGTCTCCCATTGAGGCCAGACGATTGGACTAGCCAAGCTAATGTCGAATATCGAGTGAGCACTCTGATCTCTCGGGATACTAGCATGGTGTAGCATACTTCCAAGATTCGAAGTAGGGCCAAAACTTCTTTCTCCACCATACCATAGTTAACTTCGTTAGGTTTCAGTGTGCGACTCGTGAATGTCACTGGCCAGTATACGCCGTCATATTCTTGTAACAGAGATGCCGATACCGCCCACTTACTAGCATACACCACGATCACTGGCAGTCGATCTGAATCGAAATGTTTGAGGATCGGGGTTGTAGCGATCTTGGCCTTCAGCAAAGCGAATGAAATGGCGGCCCTTTCCCACCGAGATCGCTCATTTTGATCATGCTCATCCCTTTGTAATGCGTTATCGCAACTTCCCGACGTCTCACCACGATCTCCCATACGGCTCATCTCGAAAAAATCCGCCTCTCGTAACTCGTACAACACCGATGCATATACTGCAAAATCTTCTATAAAGCGACTGTAATAGTTCAAGCTACCCAGGAACGATTGCATGGATCGCAAAGTTGTGGGAAAAGGAATATTCACCAGCGATCCTAGGTCTTTAGGATTGGCTTCCAGCCCAGCCAAAGATACCTGATGGCCTAAGTAATCCACCTTACGCTGTCCCCAAAAACTCTTGGTCAGACTGATCGACAAATTCCATCGATCGCATGCTGTCAATAATCTTTCGACCTTGTCGTACAGAGATGTCCATGACGTAGCCGGGATCAATATATCGTCAATGTAAGACCGTCTGCCCAGCACTGACGGCGCTTGATCCGTTTCCGGCTCTCCTTCAGTAAACACATCCGTTAACTTAGGCTGATCTGTTACATTCACATCCTTATCCGCGCCGATCTTGAGATACCCATATAGAGCATTATCAATCAAGCGCTGATAAATCTGTGGAGCGTTCTTCAGTCCAAAAGGCATCCGCAACCATTCAAACAGGCCCGACGGCGTGATGAAGGCAGAGATCGATCTTGCTCGTTCGGTCATCTCTACCACCCAAAATCCACTAGCCATGTCCAGCGAACAGTACCACATCGCTTTGTCCATATCTTGCAACAATTCACTGATAAGTGGCATAGGGTACACCATCAGCTGTCTTAGCTGATTAACTCGTCGATAATCGATACACAGTCGGATATCTTCTCCATTTTTCTTGATTATCACAACTATTGGCGATGCCCATGGCGATGTCGAAGGTCGGATAATCTTGGCTGACAACAAACCTTTTATCAGATCGGCCAACTTCTCACGAAACTTTGGCGCGACAGGTCGCACACGCTGAGCGATCGGCTTCGCTTCTCCCACATCAATGTCACACACGGCGCCGCGTGCTGCAGGGGGTAATGCGTTTCCTTTTCCGATTAACAGGTGACGACTCTTCCATATCAGTTGTCGCAAATCCTCTTGATCCTCAGTCAAGGGCATTCCAGGATCGCCAACTTGGACATCGTCTATTGTTATCTCGGTTGTAGATACGGTTATCTCCGGCAGCACGGCCATGTGTTGTTCCACATCTTCCGCGAACAGTTCACCTCCCTCGTGGTAGTATGTCGATTCATCTGGTACATACCTCTCCATTACTTCGTCTTCGATCGTAACAACTTCCACGTCGTCGTCCAGTCGTGTAGCCTGGCTATGCACCTCCCGATCTTCTGCCTCGATCCCGTCTGGGTGACAGTTGGACTATCCTTGTAACGGATCAGTTGTCTCCTGGTGGTCTTTCGCTATCATAGTCTCCTTTGCGACCATGTCCTCTTCACCCGACGGTTCTGGCGTCTTCCGCAATACGTTGACTGCACATTATCCCATCATCGATCCATCATCCTTGTCTTCATCATTCCTTCCACTCGTATATTCGTCATGTAACTCCTCATTAGAGTCACCATTAGCGTCAGATGGTGAGGTGATCTCTACCGAATCCTTGATGTCGTCTGATCTCCATTTTGAGCGCGACAAAATTCGGGTAGGTTTCTCATACGTAGGATGATCCACTAACGGGCCCGTGTAAGCTTCGGCTTCTTCTTCTTCTCGATCTGTAGTGGCCTCAAAAGACAATGTCTGCCATTCCATGTATCGCCGCGATCCTACAGATACATATCCTTTAGATCGCGGGATCATGCCTTCTGTCATCCACAGCGCCAAAGGGGCTCCGCTGTTTAAGATCAGGTCACGATCGCTTACATTTGTAAGCTGCAGGAACTTAATCCTTCCGGGACCATTCGTGACGGTAGGAATCCACGCTACATCTCGTCGCACCCAAAGCTTCGATTTAGGAGGGTTGACACCGATCCTTACTTCCGCTGATCTGCCGGCCGCAATGGCTACATGTTGATCGTTAAGGTTGACCGCCGATATATTCGATCGGTACGGTGGTCTTCGTCCAGCCAGACAGATTTGGACTTCATCGGGCAGGCAAAGGGTCCCGTCGGCCAAATCCAAACGGATACCTGCAGGAACCATGAAGTCCATGCCTAGTATAGCTTCTTGACCGACTTGATCCCCAACCCAGACATCAAAATAATACATTAGTGATCCGTTCAGTGTGATCTTGATCTTGGTCCGTCCTACCGTCATGTAGGTACTCTCTCCGATCCCAATACATTCTTGTGTTTGGTTCTCGTCTATCACACACCCTACCTTACGAGCAAAGGTAGTGTCGATGATCGAGACTTCTGCACCAGAGTCGAACAGAAAAGTGGCCTTCTCATTGTTGATCTTGCCCACTGCTTTCGCCTGTTTAAACCATTTTCCCGGAGTATGATACTTCCAGTATCCCCTCGACTCACCAGGGGTAAGATCGAGCTCCATCTCCACCGGGGATCGGGCATAATTGTCCACTCGCTTCACAATTGATACCGAAGAGGTTCGTTCTGAACAATTGCGTGTATTAAAGATCGGATCGCGCCGATCCTTAACTCCTTGGTCATCCGACTTCTTTTCAACAAATGCGTATATGCATAGCCCAGAACGCTTGGCTCGTGCCAGATTCCAACCTGGCGAGCGTCCTAGTTTAACATTTCTTCGACCTTCGGAGGAAACATCCCCGCATGCTTAGTAGGCACATACCACTGGCGGATCAAGTTAAAGAACTATACCATGGGGCATTTGCCATTCTCATGTACCTCTCCGCAGGCTGCACACACGTAGAAGCACTTGTCCGATGGATGTCCTTTGCGACCGCACTTCTGACACGTTAATTCTGCCAGCATCCACGATCATCATGTCGCTTCGATCCGCAGTGGGTGCATGCCTTCGTTTTTCCACCTCGATCACGTCCATCTTCTTCACCAGCATTCTTCTGCCAGGTACGCCGATCTTGATCCGATCTCTCTTGACTAGATGTCGTGGTCACACAAACTCGGCAGTAATCCTTGTCTTCATCTGATCCACTCAAATCCGATTCCGATCCGCTACTTTCGATCCGCTCACGGATCGCCCTCACCGCCCGAGCAGTCTTAGATGACGTAGGATTTGGATAGGCATTCGTTCGCTGGTGGAACTTGTTCGATCCTGTCGGCGTCTTCAACTGACGACTCTATATCCTTTGGCATGCACGAAACGTTTCATCCAACTCGTTGACATCGGTCAATCGTAGTAGGGTCAGCTGCTTGGCCAGATCGCGATCGTCCAACGTGGCAATGAAATGTTCCACATGTTCACGACGAGTGTCCGCCGTGGCCATCCACTCGTCTCGGATCGCGATCTTGGCATGCTTAGCCGCGACATTTAGGCGGTGTAGATACTCCTGTGGATTTTCATCTGATCGTTTCCGTGCGAGATAGTATTGTCTGGCCAGAGACACCCCTTGTCCTCCATACTGTACCATAAACTCATCCAGCAGTCTCTTCCACTTCTTCCGAGTAGATCGACTCAGTTGGTTGTACCAGTTTCGAGCGGGTCCTGTCAGCAGATCTCCGAAAACCAAACACTTCTCCTCATCTGGTGCTTAATCGCGCAAGAAGGCTGATTTAACCTTGCTGATCCAGCTTCTGGCCCGATCTTCATCTCGATCCTTGCCACTGAATTCTTTTAGCTCCGTCATCGCCGACACTCTGATACGTTGGGGGTATGCTATCACCATCTTGCAACGTCTCGGTTGTAGCTACCATAGCGTGTCTACGATCTTCTTGTCCCGAATCATCGGGATCGATGTCATCAGGATCAAAACCTCCGGATGACGGGTGTACGACTGCACCGATTCCATCTCCACGTCGGGTGTGTATCTTTCGAGAGATCTAGCAGGCTTGATCCTTTGGCTTGGGTAGATCGCTTGATACGACCGTTTCTGTTGATCTTGGCGAAAGCGTTCCATGGCCTCGTCGAGGTACGTCTGCAGGAGCCCTTGCGTAGTAATCGTCTTCTGCCCTTTAGCGCCTGTGGCCTTCGATCGCGAGTTAATCTTCACCGACTCGACTCGATCGCATAGCAGTGCTGCACCACTTGGGCCTAGAGACATCCGTTGGATGCCGACCGAATCGTCCGACTCCATTTCTGATTCCGCCGAGGCATATTGAGACGATCCGGTATGATAACCTCTCGGGACCTCGGCGATCGTCGCAACTGCTTGATCCGCGGATTCGCGCTTCCCCGTCAGAGGAATTGACGATCCGGTATAATGGCCTTTCGGGACATCGGCGATCGTCCCCACCGCTTGATCTGCGGATTCGCGCTTTCCCGTCAGGGGAATAAGCTTGACATACAGCGATCGACACGCTTGGATCACCTGATCCTGATCGCATTCCAGTAACTGGTTCGCATCGAACGCTCCAGCGACGTATCCCGCATCTTGCAACAGTTGGAGGATCGCGCTGATCTTTTCTACTGCGTTAGTCGCCACCTTCGCACAGGATATCGGGCCTTGTAACTCTCCGAGTAGCTTAGGATTCAGTATCCGTAGCACGGGATCATTCGATAGCAGATCCTCAAGCGCTTTCCAATGGAATCCCTGCTCCAGTTGATCCAACTGCCATCCTTCCGGCTTCATATCTAGATCTTCGTCTACGAACTTGATCGGTTTTATGATCGCTTTCACGCCGCGATCGCGTCGATCCGATCTGGGATCTTCTTTCTTCACTCGATCCGTCTTCGAAGTCGTCTTCTTTGACATTGCTTGAGTGGTCTTGTGTAGTTTTTGTTCAGTTTTCGCTGAAGGGTTTTCACCCAGCGGATCGTGTTTTGCAGCACGATCCGCGGTGGTCCCCAAAGGGACCATAGGAGGGGGTCGAGGTTTATCTTCCAGATCGATTGATCGATCTTCCTCTTTAATTTTCTTGTCATCAGAGCCCCTCCCAAAACTCTGATAATCCGAGGATCCTTTAACATCACGCGTCGCAGGCGATCCCTTCTCCTCAAACGCTTCCATCCCAGGTTCAATCTTGATTTTCACTTCTTGACTTGGGGACTCACGGTGAAATCCCGAGTCACCAGAAGATCCGGGCACGCGCACCATTGTGGTGGAGTGGCGGTCGCTCAAATTATGAGTCGATCCCAACTCTCCACTGGCGCCCGGACGACCGACTAACGGAGGGGGTACTCCGATCCCGTGTTCTTGATAGCTTTCCTCACCTTGTGTACCCGTCGGTAGGGCGGGTTGCACTCTTCCAGGTGGACTCGTCTCAAAAGAAAACTTGACCGTGTTGAGGATGGGGGTGTGATCGTGCGGAAATCTTCACGCGATCACGGGGTACTTGTGGGTACTGACTTGAGTAACCCTGATCTCAACGAAATCGCCTTGTCCACTGTATGGTTGCTTGATCCGCGAGCCTTCTGACCACTTGAGCCGTCTCGCGATCTTGCGCCTTGCCTTTACTTGTCTTGCTGCGTCCGATCGCAGTTGATGTTACTTGAGGGTTCTTGAATACACCTGGCCAAAACAATCCAGGTGTCACACTTGCGTAGACGTGTACCGTTACTCTTTGTTCGACGGGGGGCCAAAAAATCCAACCCGGAAGAGATAACGTGTGCCTTGTGAAGTAATTTGAACTCTGTTTAATGTTATCCAATCAATCCTAAAACCCTACCCCTATGCCTATCCGTATGTCCTAACCAGATGCCACGCGTCGCCTTTCCAGGAAGATCGCCCCCTCACATTTGTGTGGTCCACACCCAGTATATCAACCGTTGTGTCTTTCTTGTGGCCCACCCAAGATGTCCCCACGATCCTACGAGCGGATCGCGATCCTACTAGCGGACCGCGATCTTACTGGCGGATCGTGATCCTAGCCGTGGATCGCGATCCTACTAGCGGATCGCGATCCTACTAGCGGATCGCAGCCGGAGATCAGACTTGCGATCCTAGGTTAGGATCGCGATCTTCCAGTGAAATCGAGAGTCTTGTCTTGCCCTGTCTCACGACGGATTGCGTAATCAAAACGGGTCTGACCACCCCATAACCTCGTCCCAGATTGGACGATCCTATCCAATTGGGTTTGGGGTACGTTATCGTCAGCCACCCGTCCCAGCTTGTATCATCCAATCACAGTGATCTTGGTTCAACCGAAACGTGGGACCCGTGCGATCGCCCATCCTCGATCGCCACTCCACGTCCCAAAGAGATTTCTTTGAGACCGCTTTACCACACTTACTAAATGCGGATGTCAGTGCGTGCAAGAATAAGCCGTACATTATTTTGAAATGTAGCAGATGGATGTTTTGCATCCAATATTTTACGTCTTTGCAAAACAAAACAAAACGGTTGCTTGTATGGTCAAGGACCCTGCGTCGAGAACGTACATATATCATGGACTTACTAACTGGATGAAACCGCTGAGATTGTTGAATAAAGGTAAGATTGACCAAGTGTTGATTTAAGAATCTGTAAATGTTCGCTCATTGACGCATATCATCAAGGCACAATTTCTGACGTGAAGGGAAAAGATGATTTCCCTCGACGATATTATAACATGATCGTTAGTATTGACCGTAGAGACAGACTGTCGCTATCTATTGACAAAGACCAAGGACCCTTGGTATATATTCTAAGTTTCCCCTTGTGTAAGACGCCAGGTTAGCGTTCAAACGGACACATAAGAATAGTTTCCGGTTTTGTACCTTTCATGTGCAATGCGTGCTGTTACGTAGCAGGAATGTAAGCAGCAGGACCAATCAAGTAATTTGCTACTGTAATTTCTGCGCCAGATTTCCAACATTGATATGATAAGACCAAGTCAACGCTTCCTAATGAAATGGGGTCGTGGCGTACGCTAACATAGGCGCATTTGTACATCACTAGCAAAAGATTCATGTGGGAAACCTCATACGACAGCTCGATTTTTTTGTTTTGGTCAGTGGCTTTCCGTCAATAGAACCTTTGATACTATAATATCTTCTAGGGTGATTGTACGTCCCCTCACTAATTGGTTGATATATACCTAAATATAAACCAAAAGTAAGCTCTTCTCGCTGCTAGACGCGCACCATGGGCGGTGAGCGAGAAACATACATAGTTGAATGTAGTACGACATCGTTATAGTAAGACAGATAAGATTGATCATCAGAAACAACTATATCATATACAGTCCTTCTTTTTTTACTCGAAGCATCCTCGCTCAGCTCTCTTCCTCGCACTCTCTCGACGCTTACGTATACGTGAAGTCCTAAGCACGCTCCCTTGTATTGAAATGAAATACAAGGGCCTACCAGTAATGACTAAGAACGTGACCCGTTAAAAATTACGCTATATTGATGATTGGTACTTTCTTCGACGAGTGTCTCCAATAAGACGACACGGTATTGAGAGAAAGAGAAGGTCTAAGGTATGTTCTGGTATGCGAGCGACCCACTATATCCGTCTTTGTTAGCCACTCTCCGGCGATGTGTGATCGTACCGCCCCTGCGTGGGTATCGATCCACGTACCTTTCGGTCCCTATACCAGTGCTTTTCCACTCAGTCACCGGGCCGGTATGGTATTGATCACTCTTCGGTTGGATCAAGTATCCAAGCAGAAGTTGTACGCAAACATACTTCCATTGAAAGTCTTGTGGCTTGTATATGTCTTCATTAACCAGATCGATCTCTATAGTTTTTTGTCAGCATCCATACCACTAGATTGGTCATTCTCACTCTTGATCTCTCATAAATTACATCAATGTGATCGATTTCCTGCTAATCGATGTTGTTAATGGTGTATAGTTATACCAACGGCGTGTTGCAACACCACAATATTGTAACAAACTAGTTGGGTTCGAATCGACATACCGATCCGGACCTACATTACTTCTATCCATCATCGATTCCCACGTTAATTCAGTCAAGGTCGGTAACTATCCATCTTTGACCTGTACATCTGGATATTAATATACTTGGACCCGTAAAATGGTACGGATCAACTGGCCCATATCGTATCAGATCAATGTGTTGATTGAGGCATCCAGAATTTCAATTTTAGCGCCGATATCACATTCGCAGGAACAGGGAATCATCGCTTGGTCTTTTTATTCGATTAAGTGAATTATATGATCCTTGCTCGTACGGATTTCCAGTGTACATCGGTAGCGGAGCTGCACAGATCTTTAATTTAGAATAAGAAGTCAACGCTCAACGAGAAATTTGAATAAAGGACTGGACTCAGAGAGTCAACAAGATAAAGAGCTTACGGTCCCTATTCCAGAGGACCAAACGATCTGAATAAGCATAGCACAGAGGGCTTAAGAGTAGCTACCTTGACAAGGCGTTTGCTATACACTGAACGATCTCAAGACGCCTTAGGAAGGCACGTGTCTTAAACAGATCAAAAGGGGAATTGGACTTTGTTTGTTGTTATCTAAAAGAACACCTAAGACATACGTATTTAATCCAGACACTACTATTCTAATCAACACCCCTTACAAGATCTCGTATTTTGGTGGCTGGCACACGTCATTCCCCAACAACTGATACGGTGTTATGATACTATTTTTAATGGGACTTCACCCCTAATGTAAACCACACATGTTGTGTCGGTTACTAACCGACGTGTAACCCCGTTACATCATCGGTCCATTCTCCAATTCCCGATTCGATAAACTGTCAGTAGAGAGAGATTGCGAACGACGTCGTGTCGAAGGCAGTGCGATTCATCGTCTGTCGTTTCGGGATTGTTAAGCTCTTAAGGAAGTGCGATGGACAGAGCCGATAGCAGGGTATAGGTCAAGACATGCACTGTCGGCTCAGGTGCGTGAACGGTACATACCGTGCAAATTGAGCTTAATTTAAGCCTACGTCGCCCAATACAAATTTAGATGATTCAACGCAGCCAGCCAATGGCTAGGCGACACCAATGCGTATCATGTGCATATTGGCTACATGGAGGTAAATTGATGCAAAACATCTATTTTCTGTATTTCGGTTATCATTTAGCCTGAAATTGTAGCACGCGCTTTTTAACTTACCTTATACATCACAAGCTTACAGCAACCTTCGTCAAAGCTTTGTGTCCGTCACTATCAATTTAAAGATTACTGCGGACGAAGAGCCTAAACGCCAAAAATCGCTAGACTGCTTACCTTTGATTGATCGTTTACTTCTTTTCACACCTCGAGTCCGTTCATACACTAGCAAGCCATGTCAATAAGTCAAGCGGATCCTCCTGCGTACATTCCTCCGTCTCATCTATCTTGGCTTCTTCACGTTTGCATTAGAGGTGCTGGGCCTGACGTGAACAGCTTCAGCTTTGGGCTGCGGGCGGTTATCCCCTATCAGCAATTTTGCCCATTGTATATACAACCCTTTCGATTCCGCATGATATCAAGGATGTTGTCAAGACTAGAAGTATCATTGTAGCTATCCCCCCTCACATTTGTCTTAGCTGCACAAGCAACCACCCGGAAGTGTCCGCAGCACCTCGTTAGATGATCTGAACCCACTTCGGCAATCATTTTGGCCGAAATGTATCGGCTTCATCAACGTATTGTATTCACTATATGGTCCATGATTCGCAAATGCGCTCTTTCACGCATTCTCGAGACACTTCTGCATGCTATTCACCATGTCCACCGCGATGCCTGCACAATGCACAATTTCTAATGCGTCTGATTGTTGCAAAAATATCATGTGCATTACGACAACATGTATTTGACAATCTTTTATCGGGGGTGTAAAAAGCCGATCATCTGGAGAGAAACCCATGTAGATGAGGAAAATGCACCAAAACATCACGAGCACAAAGATATACCAAATTTTACGGGCATTGTGAACCGACGATGTAAACTGCATTCGAGCATACACTTGCTGAGGATCGCATGCAAAGATATTGTGCTTTTTGCTGATATACACTTGAATGTCGCCATACATCGAAAGCAATTGAATAATCAGTGGTTTGGTGGTGTCGGATTTGTCATTTTTATTCATTCGTCCACTAGTTTTATAGCGTAAAAGATGTTGACACGCCACCACCTTTGTCACAGGATACATAAACTCAACGACGCGAGCCACATTAATTTGTGTGAACGCACATAGAGCGTTTGTGTGAACGCAGGTAGAGCAAGTACGTCAAGGATGATGCTAAGGAAGCATCAATCGGCATATTGTGCTACATGTTAGATGCAGACTAAGTGGACTGAGGTATCTGCGCTCGTGTGCATGTTATTATATACTACAGATAGCAATTGTAACGGGGCACTGTTGACTACGTACTGATTGACCAGTACGTAGTATACTTCCACTGACGACAGTGGTCGACAGTGCCGTGCTAGGTGTTGAAGGAACACAGAGGAAGGAAAGGAGACTAATAGTCAGACTAGTCTCTGGTAAAAGTAAAACTGTATTAATATAATTCAGTCCTACAACTTCTTGAATCTCTGTTGTCCTGACTTAATTATACTAATGTAACTAAAAGTATGATGACGTCTACTCACCACCCGTTGTGCGCGTCTAGCAGCGATTGGTGGGTTGATATCATCACAATATCAACCAATGAGTAGACCCTTCGGTCATCTCAACAATATCACCATGTCTGTGATATTGTTAAAAGAATATTCGACGTAATATTCTTTTTTGTCAAATTCTTTTAGTGACAATTTCATGCAACGGGCTACCCCGTTACAGCAATAGTACACACGACAGAAATTCAAAGCTTTTAATTGGAAGTCTACAGATAAAAACTACTATGCCTGCCACCAGTAGCAGCTTCATTTTGTGACGACCGTGGCACTCTGTCAGTATTGCGCATTGTATCAGCGTACCTTCCACTTTGTGTGTGTCCGCGAGCATCCGCGTACTCACCTGAAACAGTATATGGGAACTCCGTCAGCTTTACCAGTACAGTGTTCACTCTCGCTGCCTTTGTCTATTACTCGTCTGATACTGCCTCAGTAGCTTCTTGACATCTTCCACATCGTTGTAAGCAACCTTCTCAACACTGCGCTCCTCGTATGTAACATTCACCGAGAACCACCGAGACATAGACAGCTACACAATTTGCGATACCGAGCCATGAGATCTGGATAAAGAGAAAAAAGCAACGTGGCCTTACTACCGGACAATCATCAACACTGTCAAGTTACACCTGCAGCGTCCCCACACGTTTTCGTTCTCGCAAAATGACTGTCGACGAAGACGAATAATAAGAGAATCGATTAGTGTAATAACAGAGGGAATGAAGAAGGTCTACGTGGACGTATCCGAATGATCCCAAGCATGTGTCTATGCGGACACATAGTCGAGATCACAAGTGCAGTCTTTCATTTTTCCACCCCGTCGTGTATTGTTTCGATCTTGTTGTACATTTTCATCATCAAACATATGGCCCATATTTTTTTCTTACTTCTACGAATTTAGCTGAAGACAAACGTAGATTTTAACAGATTGACAGTCACTTGCATCAAATATAAGTGGGGTAAAAAATAAACGTCTTCAATCTAAGTACAAAACATCAAGAAATCAATTTACTCACTCGATAAGTGAGTCACGCCACTAATTGGTGTGCCAAACAAGACTTGACGTAAATGCGCTCTGCACGTGTGTCATAGTTGAGATGACAGCAGCACACGTAGCGCAGCTCATGTGAGCAGACACGTGGGCGAAGCTGTCCACGTGACCGCATCTGTCAAACCACCGAAAACCGATCAAACACGTTCATTGATTCTTGCGTGCAGCTCACGTGGCGGTGCGGAACGCAGATACGCGTGTCTCCGTGGTATTCAGTAGCTCGAATGGAGGTCGGCCGACACTTTGGCTTTCTTGCTGGCTTTGCTGCATGCACTAGTTGGAGACAATGGCAGTCGGTCAGAGCGTCGTCTCGGGCCGCGCCGTCGCACCGGTGTTCTGAACGGCTAGCAGCTCCAGCAGGCTAAATAGAACAGTGTGTACAAGGTCCATGCTGTAGAGCTGCGCGAGGGCAAAACGAGCACAAGTCGAGTTAGTCGAGCAGCCAAGCAGGCGAACGGGTCAGCGCAGTAGAAAGACTCACTTCCACGCCTCCGTCCAGCTCAACGGCCACTTCCTGCATCTCAATCCGCTCAATCTCGTACGTTGACAAGTCGAACGGCAACGTGTCAACGTACAAGCGCTCTGTCATCTCGATGAGTTCTAAAGGCCGGCAACAACCCGATCACGAGCACAGACAGCACAGCAACGGCAGCAGCACAGTAAACGGCAGCAGCAAAGCAAACGGCAGCAGCAAAGCAAACGTCAGCAGCACAGCGAACGGCGGCAGCACAGCAAACCTCAGCAGCACAGCAAACGGCAGCAGCACAGCTCATTGCAATGTAAAAGTGCCGCTAGTCGCGTACCTGGGACGTGAGTGGACGGACAGCTGCCTCCAGATCCGTCTTTCGCCTGCCAGAAGAGTCGACGCAGCGTAGCCCAAGGAACTGTGAGCGTGTACGTGCGCACGACGCCCTCTTCTTTCGTCGCGCGGTATTGCAGTAACAGCGGTGCTCGCAGTGGTTCTGGTGCAGTCGGGAACCCGCTGCGTACAAGCGCGTCGCCTTCTTCTTCTACTCCCCCTGACCACCAGCAGCAGCATCACGTTGAGCCCTTGACAGTCTCGCTCGCTCGGCCGAGAGACTTGCCACCGTCCAGTTGCGCGCCAGCCGCTTGAGGTTCAGCTGCTTGATGCGCACCACTTGTGAGCTCACGACACACTGGAAGCGCCGCTGGAGCCACGAGCATATCCAGCGCAGCAGCTCTTCGTCTCCCCTCAAAAGCAGCACCTGTTGCCTCTCGCATCCTTTGCGAGGCGCTCGCTCTTCTTTTTTGGTGGGAAAGTAGAGCACAAAGCCGCCCGAGCGCTCCAGCGCCTCTTGCTGGTCGCACGCAGATGTTCCCGTCTTGGTCGGCTGTGCAACGTGCTGGCGGTCGCGCTCTTCGTGAACCTGAAAGACCACAAACGCGTCGGCGCTGCGGATGCTCACGGAATAGCCAAATTGCTGGCCACAAACACGCAGCGCTGCCGTCCGCAGCGCCTTCACGAGATCGTGCGCATACTCACTGAGTTCGTCGCGATGGAAGTGGAACAGCGGCGACGCGTAGTGGAACGCCCAGCGGCGGTTCAGCAGCACTTGCTCCATACTCACGCGCTCGCAACGGGCGATGGCGGCGGCTCGGCCTGACGTCCCGTTCTCGCTCGTGTCGCTGTCGACAGCTCGTCGCTTGGGTTCCCCATTGCCGTTCGTCGTGCGCGAATACTGCGGCAGCTGCACAGGTGAGCGGTGGGCGTCCCGCAGCGTTGGAAACTGCTGCTGCTGCTGCTGCTGCTGCTCAGAGGGCATGTTGCTCGACTGACTGACTGACTGTATGTACCTATCGATACGGATGTTACGAGCAGCTCTGCTTGGAAGTTGTTGGGAGGCACGAATTGGGTCGTGCAGTCGTACCAGATGGGAAGGCAGAGGCAGGACGCAAAGTGAGTTCACGAACGCCTCGTCCGGAGCGTGTTTTTGTCTCGACTAAGGCACAGTCGTGGACCGCGACGGTTGAAGCAGACGTCGCTGTTCAATAGACCTTGTCACGTCACATGCAGCGCTTCGACATGACTAGACTACGACGCGCACGAAGCTCATCCGCCCGCGAGGAGCAGGAACACGAGGATGACCACGAGCACGACGATGATAATGTACAGCTTGGTGTTGTTGCTTTGCTTGGCCACCTGGTACGCGAAGCACGAGAAAAGAAGGGCAAAGAGTGAGCTATCAAAGGACGTGAGCAGCAACAGGCGATACGGACTCGTGTCGTACCCGTGCTGCACGCACACCCTCCGTCTCAAGTCCGTCCGTCACGCGGGTCACGTCGTCGTCAATCTCGCTCAAGAGCCGCACATGCAGCTCTGTCTCGTCCTTGACGGTTAGACTGTAGTTGCGCAGATTCGACACGCCCTGACCGATCAGTTCCAGCTGCTGATCTTGGTCCTTCATGATCTGGTTTTGCATGCCCAGCAGCTTCTTCGGCGCATCGGTCGCTCCCGGACTACCGATACGTATCCACAGACAGCACAGCAACGCGTCAGTCAGTCTCCACCTGCGGCAGCGTCCTTCCAAGCTCGCGACGCACCTCACTGCAGATCGTGACACCTTTCGGTTGTTATACATATCCAAATCTTCTTGCTGCCACCCACAGACGCACACAAGAAGCAGGTACAGGTGCCGCACACTGTCAGACAAAACGTCGACACGCGGTGCCATCTCCAGACACTTTATCCACCGACCTGGTCTCGTGCGAGTTGGTGCAATAGAAGTTCACGCCGCTTCATCTCTTGCGCTGTCCTATGACAGCCGAATCCCATCACAAAACATAGCGTCAAGGGAGCAACGATACCCTCAGCCGCACGTTTTCCACAATGTTGACGGTATGCGTACACTGAACTGGACGACGAGCGCTGGAGCTGGTCAAAGTCGCGTTTGAGTCGCGACACGCTCTGCTGCAGTGCGAAAACGCTAGTGCCAATGCCTCCCGAGTTCCCCGTTCGAATCTTACTCGACAGCGCCTGCTCTTGGCCGCGCGCGCTCTCGAGTCGGTCCAGCCACGACGCCCACGCCGCCGCACTCATAGTGTCGCCTGTGTGTCGGTCGCTCGATCAATCTCGATGGAGTACTTGTTCTACCGGTTTATTTCGGAAATACCGGTTGGAGTCCGCTCCAGTCCAAAAATCACAACGCAGAAAACTACTCGTCACGATCACGAGCTGAAATACGAGACGAGCATGAGCCAGCGAGAGTTCGAGCGCAAGATGGAGGAGCACATTGAGGAAATGCGCGTGACGCAGACCATCGCGTACTTCAGCCGCACCGTGGAGCTGTGCTTTTCGGACTGTGTGCACGCCTTCCGCAGCAAGAAACTGGACGACAAGGAGACGTCGTGCGTGAACAACTGCGCCGAGAAGTTTTTGCGCCACACGATGCGCTCGTCCGTTCGTCTGCAAGAGAGCTACGCCGAGATCATGCAGCAGCAGCAGCAACAACAAGAGCAGCCGAAATAGAAGAGCGTGTAGCGTGCACGGACAGAGAGAGAGAGAGGAACCAGTGAGTAGCGCCATAGAGCGAGGGTAGGCCGTTTGTCGTCTAAGTACACAGGATAAGGTGGATACCGAGTGAGCTGCATGCGAAACCGGTTTCACAAGTATACCGATGGGTCGACCCAATTTGCTCAAAACGCCCATTTCGACGCTATCTCCCCCCAAAATATGGCCTCATCGCCCACATCTGCTCGTCTCGGGGGGTCGTCGGACGACGGCGAGTCTGCGGCCTCTCGTCGCGGCTTCTCCAAGCGCGGCGACGGGTTCTCCGTGCAAGAGACCGAAGGACTCCTCCACGTCGTGCGTGGGCACTGGCAAGAGGGATGGGACGTGATCGCCGACGTGCACAACGCGCAGTTTCCCGGTCACCGGCGCACCGCTGGCTCGCTCAAGCGCAAGTTCGCTAAGCTCTACCGGACCAAAATCAGTGCCAGCACAAAGGAGAAACACGCGCGGGCAGCGTCTCTGGCCAAGAAAGTGCGCGAGGAGATGCGGGGCCAGCGACGGGGTCTGGTGGCGAGTCAGCGCGCGGTGCAGAGCGAGGAGGAGGACCTTGTCAAGGACGTTGCAGCGAGCAGCCTCGAGCGCGTGCCAGAGGACGAGCTGAGAGAAGAGCTGGGCGACGTGGCCATGGTCACGGCCGAGTCGGGTACGCAGTCGCAGTCTCTGCCGGAAGCTACGGTGACGGCCAGTGAGCTGGAGCTGCGGCAGACGCTTACTCAGAGCATGCAGCCGCAACAGCAGCAACAACAGCATTCGATGCTGGGGCAAGAGACAATGCTGCGCGACGATGCGTGGCAGAGTCTTGGCCGATGGCCAATTGCGGGCGAGCGGTTGCGCACGTTACGGACGCAGATTGAGAACAACGAGGCGACGTCGAGTCAAGATCTGGTGCAGACGGTGCTTCTCGTGCTGCTCGAGTTGCAGCGTCATCGGGACTTGGAGCGTGAACAGGAACGCGAGGAGCGTCGGCAGGAGAAGCTGCAGTGGCAGCAAGAGATCCGCGAACAGCGTCGTCGGTATGAGCAAGAGCGTGTCGAGGACCGCCGTCGAAATGATCAGTTCATGCAGGTGATGACGACACTTGTGGCACAGGTTGCAGCTTGCCAGCAACAGCGAAGTGGACTGAATTGACGACGGATGAGCTGGTGGTTTGTCGTGTCGTGTGCATTGTTAATACTGTGTTACTCTTGTTCATAGCGGACGCTCGTCGTGGTGTGATGACACTGCGGTTGTTTTCCTCCACTGGTTTTCGATCGCTGTAGGCGCTGACTTGCCCTGCTTGCTTGCTTACAGCACGAACACGTTTCGACTGCTGAAAGTGTCACGCTACAGGTTGAGTTGGCGTCGTGGGACTTTTGGCGCAACTAGGCTAGCGATATCGTCCTCGGCAGGTACGGACACGAAGTAGTTATGTGTGGAGATCTCGTCATGAACACACACGAGGCAGTCGTAGGATGATGTTCCGCAAAATGTATACGAATATCTGTGTCGACAAGACCCTGATGTTGTTTTACTCTTTGGCTTACATTGAACACATCTCCTGCGTCTATTAGTGAAAGAGCTTGATAGAGCTGATCGTGTGCTGCAGTAGAAGATGCATTCAGTGCACGTAGTGGAGCTACAGAATCAGCTTGTAAACGTCACTTCTTTTGCCAGTTTTGTCCGGCGACCAAGCCGTGCCGGTCATGGACTTGATGCAATACGAGATAAGCGCACGGTGCAGCAAAAGATGCGCTGGAATGAATATGGTACGAATGCGAATCTCACAACCGATTGCGCCTATCTACTTGGCCCCGTCAACGCGTTGATGGAGCACACACACACAACCGTTGTTGTCGGAGCTGGCAGAGTTCGTGGGTCAAAGATGTCTACTAGCAGCGCGAGCCCGGATACTAACATTGTGAAGAGTTGTGAGCCTGGTCGGAATCGCTAGCTGCTTTGGTCTCGATGAGCCGTGTAGTCAATGAAAAGAAGTAGATGCTAAGCTCGACGTTGGCCCAGCGGGGCAAAAGGTCAGAGTGCAGAAAGTCAGATGCTGGTGCGTTTGCAGTCGGGGTGTATCGAAAGTTGCGGCTACGAGACTCAAAGCAGTGCAAGCGTAACGTGTCTGTCACTTCATGAACGCATGCAAGTTCAGAGATGGAGAAACGTGCAAAGACCACAGAAGAGTGACCAGGGCGTTCGTACGACGTCGGCAGCGCTCAGCGCTCCAAGTTTATACTTGTTGCCGGGTGAGTGGAAGCTGGACGAGATCTTGACTCTAGACATGGAATGGCTCGACGAGTGTGGAGTGCTGTCGGATGTACGGGTCGACGTGCAACGGGTAGCGAGCGGCTTGAGCACGCATCGCGGATAGACTCCTCCACTGTTTCCAGCTGGTAGGGTGTTGTTCCTGCGGGTTATTGCGTGTACAGAGCGGTCTCGCCAAGAACTGCACGATCTGAAGCGACCACATGTGGGGCCGAGAAAGACAACATCCCTTCTAGGTCTTACTGAGAGGACGGCGTCGATCGGCGAGCTTGAACCATCTATTGCGAGACGATTTGTCTGTACTCGAACCGAGTCGAGGCGAACTGCTTTGCTGGGGCAGGCTAATGATCGCAAAAGTGGTGCCATTCCAGCGACACGTGAATTCGTGATCGAGAAGACGCACGGACATGGGAGGACGTGGGTGGGCAGAGACTTGAGCAAGATGAGTCTTACCATCAGAAGTGGGGGTGCGTCGATCAGTGGGTGCCAATGATCGACAATGTCTCCGGGAAGCGAGGGCTTGTCCTGCCACCGACTTGTGGCGTCAAGTCGTTACGAAGAGTTGGAAGACTGAGGCGCCGTGGGTACATGCCGAGAAAAAGTTCTAAATCTGCAGCTCGATATTTTTCCGCTCGTGTGTGCAAAAGTATACTTTGGCATTTGTCTATGGGTGAAGATACTATTCGAAAGCTGACTATATCCTGATTTCTGATGACCTGTCGATCCTATTATGACGGTGAAAAAACCGGACGCTCGTTTCGATAGAAGCACCTGGCAAAACCCGTCCGTGTCGTTCTTATCGCGATCGCAGCTGTGAAAATTGATTTTGGCTTTACACATTCATTACATGTCCCATGTATTTCATCATCATAGATGGACATTGT
Organism: Hyaloperonospora brassicae; assembly: GCA_947650285.1. Classification (NCBI taxonomy): domain Eukaryota; phylum Oomycota; class Peronosporomycetes; order Peronosporales; family Peronosporaceae; genus Hyaloperonospora; species Hyaloperonospora brassicae. Next base: position 23,739 of record CANTFL010000001.1, read on the forward strand.
AACGGGGTGAGCCCGTTACATCAACAACTGGTACGAAAGTTCCAATTTTTGAATATTATCTGTTTTGATAATATTCAATCAGCATCACTCGAAATGAGTGATGTTGTCGGATTATTATCGCTAAGGATAGTATCCGTGGAGGGGTCCACTTCTCGGTTGATGTACGGTGTACATCAACCAACTCAACCACCAATCACTGCTGGACGCGCGCAATGGGTGGTGAGCAAGAGACCCACAGAGGAGAAGATAGTTTAATATAGTAAGAGTAAGTCAAAAGATGGTTTATTAACGCTATAACTATATCAGATAAACAGTTCTACTTTTCCTTCAAGACAGAGCTTTCGGGATCTGTTTTGCCTACCGCTTCCTCGGTTGCCCTGTGTAGGTCTTGTCGGGCACACGTCACCCTTGCGTTAAGCTCACGCAAGGAGTGTGCCCCGTTACACCTGGTAGCACTTCATAGTCCTTCCAGCGACCAAGAATCTCATCTATCATGAACATGATGGATGAGGGAAAAAGCTTTCACGCGACGCGTGAAGGCCTTACCCATTTCAGTGATCTCGAATGGGCCGCGGTAGGGCGAATGAGCTCTACCGTGGGCGACGTTGGCGTTAGCGCTATGTTGGAGTCTCTTGACAGAGACCAACATCATGCCTCCATCGCCAGGTTCATTAAATATAAACTTGCTACCGAACGGGAGAAAGTAGCCTTGTTTCACCAGCAAGGCTCTCAACAGGCCGAGCAGTTGAGAGAACTCGGTGCCTAACAGACTGAGCTGTTGAGACAGCAGCAATTTAATGCTGCTGTGGGCAAGACGGCGCATGCGTCGTCCCGAAATCCTGAAGGTTGATATCTCCGAGTACAGAGGAGTCGAAGAAGACTCCCTGATATTATGGTTCGTCAAGCTCGAAAGATTCATAAAGGCACGTCGTATCGACGATGAGCAAATGAAATTAATATTTGCTCAATCCCATTTGGCGGGACGTGCCAAGACTTGGGCCTTAGGGCTGGAGATGAGCGATTCATTTGCTTTTGAGTCGCTTGAATCCTTCAAAACCCGGCTCAAACGTACGTTTGAGCTGCCAAGAGCAGAGTTCAGAGCTCGATCGGAGCTTCTGGAGCTTAAACAGGGCAAGCGTGACGTGCGCGCTTACGCCTAACATATACGACTCCTTGCGAGTAGTATAACTGTCAACCCAGTGCATGAACACACGTTGATTACTGTGTTTATGCAAGGGCTCGCTGAGGGGCCCGTCCGAAATCACCTGTTCTGTCTAAAGTTAGATACGCTAGAAGATGCTATCTCAGCAGCGGAACAGTAGGACTGTAGCATGAGACAAGCTCGTGCTAGCTCGAGCTCTTATCGTCCACTGAGATGACAAGAGACCGGATGTCCAGAACCAATGGACCTCTGTTATGTTGAGAGCGAGAAACCTCGTTCTTCGAACAACAAGCGATTGCACTTCTGCAATCGCTGCCAGAAGTTAGGACACTACGCTTACGAGTGTAGTGCCCCTCGCCCAGTACCAAACAATACTGAGCGAAATGGTAGTCCATTTGCCAAAAGGGGCAATGGGCGTGGGTCCAGCGCTGTTGCGAAACCACAACAGCAGAGCGGACCATCAAAAAATGGTCGGGGTCAGTAGGGGCGGAGCGCCCTACTGATCCAGCAACCTCAAGAGAATTTGCAAATCTCTTGACAAAAGTTGCTTCATACACACAATCATTGTGTGTCTCTGCACCTGGTGATGAGATTTCACTCATCACCTTAAAGTTAGAAGTGACAAACAATATGTCACTTCGTGCTCTGGTTAACTGTTAGGCATCAAACAACTTTGTTCGTCGCCAGTCACTGGACGATCGTAGGCTCAAGTTAGTTGAGCGCGACATCCCTCTCCGAGAATGACGGTGCGCGTTGCTACAGGCGCATCGGTTACCGTTAAGAAACGTGTAGTGGGAATCCACTACACGTTGGAGTACGAACAGTACGATGATGATTTCATCGTACTAGATCTGGATTACAAATTCGATGCCATCTTGGGGTTACCTTGGCTCAGAAGATACGAGCCAAGAGTGAGCTGGCAGCATCGATTCGTGGAAATGCCTGCCGCTTGTTCATCAGATGACCATCTGATTAACGTCATGGAGCGTTCCACAAGCGTATGGACGTACTGCGAGTGAGTGCGATGGCCTCACTTGAGGTACGGTCGTTAGCACGACTGCACAAGACCACAGTGTAGATGATCACTACACTGCGGAGCAAGCTCCTGGCGGCTGTACAGAGGTACAGGCAGCGCCAAAGGTCCACCACTCGAATAAGTTGAGTGAACCGGGACATGGATGTATGTCTAGCGGACAACGTCCTAAACAGAAGAACCCTGTTGCCATAAAGGGTCAACACGGTCATCCTAAGTCGACTGTAGAGTCAACCTTAGAGGATCAGTCCCTGAATGTGGTTGCACAGCCACATTCAGAAAACGTAGAGGGAACGATTCCTCACGTTCAAGAGGAAGTACTTCCTCTCGAGTTACATGTTGAGAGAACGGGCTATCAACAAGCTGTGGAAGCAAGTTGCCAGGAAGAAACCGAGACGTTGAACGTCTTGGTCAATGACGGATCAAGTGTAGGCGCTCATACGCTTGATTATATTGTGCCTCCAAAGTTTACTTCGGAAATAACTCAATTGCCAACGCTAGAACCGACACGATTCTTGCGCGATCTGCGTAGTGGCAAAGTCAAGTAGATCTGCATACTCGTCGCAGAGGATGAGTATGTGGCCGATATTTGGTCGGCAACAGTATTTGCTGAGAGCGAACGGGTTCTCAGCAGCTCATCGATGGACGAAAGTGTCCTCGATGAGAAGACTCGGATTGATCGTCACACGTCTCAATCCTGGAAGTCACTTCAGGCAAATCCTTTGTATAAGGATTTGATCGAATTCAAGGATGTATTTCCTGAAATCGTTCCGTGCGAGTCGACTAAGGGTAAAGGCACTCGACACGAGATTGAGCTCAAACCGGGCTCGAAGCACTGTGTCATGAAGCAGTGGCCACTGCCTCGTGAACGAGTAGTAGCTATCGACAAAAGTTTTGCCGATCGCTTTGTAGCGAGCCATGTGAGGGAATCAACATCCCCTCACAGATCTCCGACCTTCTGTGTGCGAAAGGCCACAGGAGGATGGCGGATAGTGCACGCATTCAACAAATTGAATGCTGAAACGGTACCGGCTCAGACGCCGATACCGAGGAAGGACGTGATCATAGATGGTATGTCAAAGAGTACCATCTTCTTGTCCATGGATCTGATGGATGTATTCTATCAGATCCTCATGCGTGAACGGGATATCCCGTACACAGAAGTGAGCACCCCCAGCGGTATGCTGTGGGAGTGGCTAGTGATGCCACAGGGGCTTGGCAATGCCCCTGTTACCTTCAACAAATGTGTTACGAATCTGTTGAGACCGGTGCGAGACTTCGCACCGAGTTACTTGGACGATGTGTTCGTCCATAGCCGGGCTATAGACGGAAAGACGGACGTTGAAGTTCACAGAACTCACGTTCGTCAGGTTCTTCAACTTATGCGCAAGCACAAGTTGTACACCTACCTCAAGAAGTGTATATTCGTGGCTAGCGAAATACCACTTCTTGGGTGCATCGTGGGTAAATACGGCGTACGACCCGATCCCGAAAATATCAAGGCGATCACTGGCTGGCCTGTGCCAGTAGATGTCAAGGTAATACGGAAGTTCCTTGGTTTAGCGGCGTACTTACACAAGAACTAAAGCAATTACGCCGAGAAGCTGTTCATCTTTCTTGGTTACTCAAGAGAAATGTGAAGTGTACATGAAACGATGACTGTCATTGTTCCTTTAAAGGTATCAAGAAAATATTGATGCAATCGCCCATCTCGGCGATGGCCAATCAGGACAGACCATTTCATGTGGTCTATGACGCCAAAGATTCTGCAATCGGCTGTGCGCTAACGCAATTTGATGCAGATTGCGTAGAGCGCGTCATCTGTTATCAGTCGCGTCAGCTGAGCGCAATTACCCAGTTCATGAAGATGAACATCTTGCCACTGGCCAAGTTTCGTGTCTATCGCTTAGAGATAGACCGTTGATTGTCTATACGGACCATGCGCCACTAAGCACGGCCGTAAACAGCCCACACCTCTCGCAGCGCATGGCGAGGTGGCTTTTTTTTCGCGGAGTACAACTTCTCCGTGAAGTATAAGCCAGAACGACTCAATGTCGTTGCTGATGCGCTTTCCCGCCGACCCAATTTCGAGTCAGACGCGCAATTCAACAGTGAGGACGATCCCACTGTTGCAACACTTACAGTCAGTGTTCCATCGTCAAGTTTGCTTGGCGATGTGCGGAAAGCCTACGCAGAAGATAAAGATCTTCTGGTATTGATGGATCATCTAGTGAATCCAACCCGTAAATCTTTGAAAGATTTGCCGGCTTTGTCCCGATCCTCGTCGGATCGGTATACAACCCACAACGGGCTGCTATATTATACAGCCGTTGACGGCTCACGCCTCGTGTCGTCGTTCCCGCTCATAACAACTTGCGCTTGCGCATCATGTATGAGTGTCACGATGCGCCATTGGTGGTCATCGTAATAGGGAAAAGACTTACCTCACGGTAAGTTGTGACTTTACTGGCCCCGTCAGTATCAGTTTGCACGCAGATACATACGTGCTTGCGAGGTTTTTCCACGGGTGAAGCCCAGTCCTTCATCCCGTGCGCCTTTAAAGCCTCTACCGGTCCCGGCAGAGTGCTGGCAGTCCGTTTCAATGGACCTCGCCTTCGATTTCCACGAAGGCGTTCGCAAGAATCATGGTATTCTTGTCTTCGTAAATCGTTTCAGCAAAATATTCCATCTTGCTGCTGTACCCGAGTCTATCACAGCACACGGGTGTACTCGTGTCTTTATCGACACGATTTTTCGACTTCACGGGTTACCCCGTGAACTCGTATCCGACCGTGACCCTCGGTTCACGGCGGAGTTTTAGCAATCCGTGTTCCGTTTACTCAGAACACGGTGATGGATGTCAACATCTGACCATCCAGAAACAGATGGTCAGACAGAACGTGCTAATCGTGTCTTCGAAGAGAAACTTCGAGGATACGTCTACTCGTTTTCGAGTTGGAGCGAATTACTACCCATGGTGGAATTTGCCATCAATAATTTGGTGCATGCTTCAACGGAACACACACCGTTCTTCGTGAATGGCTTGCGCCATCCACGTCTGCCCACCCTTTTATAGTGTGACTCGTTGAAAAGGGGAGAGTAACTCGCTCGAGCAACAACCGTTCTGGCTCTTGCTCATCATGTGTCGACGCTAACGTCATCACGTATGATGCCGATGTCGATTAGGTCGACATCGACGAAGAAGATCACCTCAATAATAGCGACAACGCTATTATTGACTCGGATGATGAAGACAATGCTTGTATTTTCAGCATTGCCAACGACTATTCCAGCGAGGATGGTGTCATCCTCGCTGATGAACAGAAACAGGAAAGCACTCTTTCTGCAGTTCTCACAAGGCTAACTGAACAAAACAACGCCGAGTCAGCAGAAGGATTTCTGCGGGCTCGCGAAGCAGTGGTCCGTTTCGTACAGGATTCCATCGATTACGCGGTGGACGGTCAGAAACGTAACGCTGACAAGAATGGAAGGGTAAATGTACATTCATTTGTCGAAGGCAACTTAGTCTTACTATCTACGGTAAACCTACCTAGACACGTAGTGACTAAAGTGGGCAGCAGTAAACTACTGCCCAAGTATATTCGTCCCTTTCGTGTGCTGAGACGACAGGGTAACGCATACACGATCGAGCTGCCACGTAGGATGCGCACGCATCCTACGTTCTACGTGGGGATTCTTCGCCCGTACTGTCAGTACGAGCCCTCTTCTTAAGATGAAGATATCCCCCACGTTTAAGAACTTCCATCAGGTTCTTGCGCTCTCTCTCTAGCCGTTCAACCTGGACGCGCACATCAGATATCTCTCCGTTAAACAAAATATATCTCCGCGAGCTGTCGCCAGCTCACCAACGAAGGAGCGGGCATCGCGCTCGGCCTGCAGCTGCGCGACCGCATACTCAGCACGGTCCTTCGCACGGTCCGTCTCGTGGTCTTTGCGGTGCTTCCGCAAAGAATCAGTCAATCGTAAAGGCTGTCCCTCTCGTGGTCCAAATCATCGCGCAATTTAACGATTGCGCGATCCATCTCGTAAGGATCGAGATGGTGAGCAGAACGACTTGGAGGAGGTCTTCTCTCCTACTCCACATCCCTTGATGGACTCACACGGTGGTCAACGCTTCCTTGTGGAGCGTATCTTGAATCACCGTGACTATTTAGGATCAAGGACGAGTTAACTCGTATAGTGGTGGGGGTATCCACCCTCTTGGAACAGCTGGAAGCGAGGCTCCCAGCTGATGATGGATGTAGCCGTCCTCATCGAGTAGTACGACGAGACAGACTTTGTTGGTGGAGGGCCACCGTCGTACGAACGATCACCGAGGTAGTAAAGGGATTGCAAATTATCAATCCCTTCGCGCATCTCAGACGAGATGCGCGCCATATAGTAGGGCTGATTAAGAAGGGACGCCTTCTTAGGGACGCGAACTGAGTTGTCTACACAACTAAGACACTTCTCTCCACACGAGAGGCACGGTAAACCTGCCTCTCAAGATAACCGGTGCAATTTATACCGTGCACCGACATGCGACTTCTATTCAAACTTGCTGCGAGCAGCACCAAGTTTGTCCAGCCAATACTGTCAACCAACAGTCTAAATGTTGGTGATATATGCGTTCCACGCCTGCACCAACTAATGCGGGTATTTTTTCTTGTTGAAGTGGAACCATCGATGTCTGAAAAAGACATCGATGTAAAATTTTTGCTCAGTGCGATAATACTTCGCACTGACATCAAGAAGATGGAGCTTTGATGAGTTAAATAGTGGGATCTGACAGCTCCCAGTGGTATAACCTACCACTCTCTCTTCTCTCTCAAAGATGGTATCCATGGCTTGCGCTCAGGAGCAGATCGGATGACGTCACGATACTTCTCCTCTTGCGTGGTGCCAATGTAACCGGCACCACTATCACGGCTATGGCTACGATGATCCGTACGGAGTCATCGATACCCACATGAGGACTTACGCCCTTTTGTTGCATGCTCTCGTCATTCAAATCCGAGCGCGATTGGTTTGATCCCGGTGACAAGTTCTCGAACTCGTCGGATGAACCGAAGATATCGAACTGCAGTTCTTTGTCGAGACTGCCGCGAGGCGCAGCAGGTTTCGATTTCGCGACCTTCCGGTCGGGATTCACAGACAATTTCGTGTCGGACGCACCGTCCGACTCGCCCAAATAGACCACGTCTATGTCGAAACCATGGTCCATCGGACTACCACCCGCAGCAGACCCTGCAAGTGAAGGAGCTACACGTGGATGACCACGTGCACCTGCAACTACGGGAGTTACAGGCTTTTTGTCAGCAACAGCAGGCGGATAACCACCTGCTGTTGAATTTTGTGAGTCTTGTTCACCGGCTGCACGCATCCGTGCAGCCGCTACAGTCGCGGCCTTGCTCGCCATGCGCTGCGAAGTTAAATGAAAAGGAAAATACCAACAAGTGCTCCCCGTCCCCAGAGCGACACGACGGTAGTCACTCTGTCACAACCAATCATATCATTCACTATAGTGACTGACGGTTAAGGGAGGGGTGATGTAACGGGGTGATCCCGTTACATCAACAACTGGTACGAAAGTTCCAATTTTTGAATATTATCTGTTTTGATAATATTCAATCAGCATCACTCGAAATGAGTGATGTTGTCGGATTATTATCGCTAAGGATAGTATCCGTGGAGGGGTCCACTTCTCGGTTGATGTACGGTGTACATCAACCAACTCAACCACCAATCTCTGCTGGACGCGCGCAATGGGTGGTGAGCAAGAGACCCACAGAGGAGAAGATAGTTTAATATAGTAAGAGTAAGTCAAAAGATGGTTTATTAACGTAATAACTATATTAGATAAACAGTTCTACTTTTCCTTCAAGACAGAGCTTTCGAGATCTGTTTTGCCTACCGCTTCCTCGGTTGCCCTGTGTACGCTTGTCGGGCACACGTCACCCTTGCGTTAAGCTCACGCAAGGGTTGTGCCCCGTTACAGACATGGCTCTCGCTCGACGCCGTACTATTTCTTTGTATCTAGTCAATTGCCAGCATTATCATCCGGTACTCCGGACCTCCCGAGAGACGACATACGAGCTAATAAATTCGCGTGGACATGGAATGTGCTCGACACCGCGCACATATTTTATCAAAATGGTCGACTCTTCGTATCATCAACTATTGCTCTATATCGACTATCGATACTCTGACGCTTGCATCGATACCTACAAGATGTCAAGGATGTACCAGAAGTCGGAGGTGTAACGGGATGAGCTCGTTACATTAAATTGATACGAATGTATCAATTTTTGAATATTATTCATTTAAATAATATTTACGGAAACGTTAACCACCCCCAGATTTTCGTTTACCACCCCCACCCTTTATATTACCGTAATTTACTTGAATCACGCCTTCTGGTTGGTAGGATCAAGAATGGTTGTTGAGATTACGCCGCTTCATGCAGTCGTTTCATGTTGAGTTCATGATGATAATTTCTGTGTCATGGTGTTTCATGGTGTTGGTTACGGAAGAAAATTATGGATCGCGGTTACATGATGAGATCACAGGATGTCGTTACATTAAGGCTTAGACTTAGCTAAGGGTAGTGATTTAAGGACCTTCAATGTATTCACTTCGATTTTTACCTTCTTTGCAACAGGTTAACAGCCGCAGCCAAGCCTTCCTTCCAAACCACGTCCTCGCTTACTTTGGCGAACAGCCAAACCGAATCCTACTAGAAAGTGGTAATTATTACCACTGGAAGTACAACATGAGGATGACCCTGGCAAGGAATAGTCTCCTAGGGCATGTCATGGCATTCAAGGATGAGAGTGACGTAGCAGAAGTATGGCTGATAAACGACGCCAATGCGCTGGGCATTATCGCTTAAGGGTTTGAGGTCCAGCACCAAACCAAAATTCGATCGGCTACGCGCGCTATAGAGGCATGGGGAACGCTCCACGATTTCTACAACCGATCGACGCTTCACAATCGTGTGACGATGACGCGTCATCTTCACGACTTCAAAATGGAGAGTGGACAAGTATGGCAGAACATCTATATTCTTTCGACGAGCTGTTAGTGAGACTCCAGACTATGGGAGAACCGGTGGATGAGTCGCGTCAGCTGGTGATACGTCTCAGCAGTCTGCCTTCTGAATACGAACCGATTTCGTCGATTGTTGAAATTGCGAAGGACATTACGCTGATTGAAGTCAAGGAGAAGCTGCTCAAGGATTCAGAAAAGATACAAAGGAAGGAGGCTACGGGGAAAGCATTCCGCTTGAATGGGAATCCTGGAAGATTCATGGGTGGACAGGTCAACGGTCGGAAAGGTGGCGCTTCACGCAATCACGGCGGATTTAAGGGCAAGTGTTATAACTGTGACAAGCTTGGTCACATGAAGCGGAACTGCCCGACCGGGAAACAAATCGGCGGCGATGAAGCGGTATTTGTAGTAAGCAAAGGAAGATCATCCTGATGGCTAATCTACAGTGGTGCAACCTCCCACATGACCCCACACAGAAAGAACTTGTTCGAATACAACTTCCTTGAGACAAACGTCGAAGTAACGATTGCAGACGGCAGGAAGTTTATCGTCAAAGGAGCCGGTACGGTAAAGCTGACCGGTTTGGATGGAAAAGGCATTCGCATAGTTAAAGTCCTGTACATCCTAGGACTTGATAGAAAATTGCTTTCTGTCGGCAAGCTTGCAGAGCGTGGCATGAATGTGGAGTTCTCACATTCGACTTGTGTCATCTGTAACAAGGATCAAGCTATCGCCTCGGGTACTAGAACCGGATTAAACATATATGCTAAACTATAAGCAAGCAAAAGCTTGTCTCGTAAAATATTCAGGTGGTGACACTCAGTGGGAGCTTTGGCATGCCCGCATGGGACACCCAAGCAAGGACGCGTTACTCAAGACTTAACGCTCAACTAAAGGCATTCCGACAATCAAGATAGGCACAGAAACACTGCGCGGCGGGTGTTTAAAGGGGAAGCAGACCGTCCCGACGTTTCCTTTTCATTCAATGACAGACGACACGTGTACTGGAGCGCGTGCACGCAGACGTCATGGGGCCAATGAGAAATCCCTCTAGGGGTGGTGCCAAATACATTTTCACGTTTGTAGACGATTATTCACGATACGTTGCGGTCTTTATGATCAAAAGTAAGAGTGAAGTGACTGGCAAGTTTGAGAAAATCAAGACGTTTTTCGAAATCCAATGGGGAGCTCGTTTGAGGTGTTGGCGCTCCGACAACGGATCAGAGTTTGTCAACAAGGCGATGGCTGGCAAATGTCAACCGAACGGCATTGTGGATCAGCGTTCCGTTCCTTACAGCCCTCAGCAGAAAGGAGTGGTAGAGCGGATGAATAGGACAATCATGGAGAAGGCTCGGAGCATGCCACACTTCAAAGGCGTTTCAACTGAATGGTGGGCGGAAGCGGTAATAACAGCAGTTTATTTGATTAACCGCTCCACGAATACGGCTCACCTCGACATGACACCGTATGAGTTGGCTTATAAGATAACGCCCCAAATGGACCACTTGCGTGTGTTCGGGTCGCAGGGTTTCACTCATATAGATGATGTGAAGAGAACTAAATTGGAGCCCAAGAGTTTTATGTGTGTGTTCCTCGGCTACGCAAAAATGTCAAAGGTTATTGTGTCTTTGATTTGTAAATGTCAAGGTCAAAGTTAGGCATTCAATGAAGTTGGATGAACGTGAAGTGGGCGGCATTTACGACACTCAAGTGCTAAATACGGAAGCGTTCGTTCACGTGACGAAGGACAGTGATGACATACAGAGTCAGCGTCAAACAGATAGACAGCCAGATCTGGACGAACCCATGGAAGATGTTGAAGATCTGGTCGCAGACGTGGAGATGGACGATGTGGATTCTACATCAATCGTCAGCACACAGCAGCTGATGCCTCCCGATCGCCATGTTGAAGACACGATGCAACTAGCTGAGCATCATCCACCGCCTCAGATGCAACAAGAAGATCGTTTAGTGTTCCGACCTGAAGTGGAGCGATTAAGAGGAAAACGTGAGCCGATGATGCTACTTAGAAATGGCTCAAATCATGAAGAAGAATCAACAGAAGATAGTGACGGACCACCGAATCCAAAGTGTGCTAGTATTGATGAAGAAGGACTCATTGCAGAAGCTGTATTAGCGTGCGCGGTAATCGTTGACGATGGTCCTGATGTGCCGACTACATATGATGAAGCAGTGGCAAGCGACGACGCAGTAAAGTGGCATGAGGCCATAAACACGGAGCTACGATCCCATGAGCCGAATCAAACGTGGACATTGAAGCCACGAAATAACATCAGTCGCACGATTGGATCACGATGAATTTTTGCCAAGAAGCGTGATCAGAATTGCGCTGTCGTGCGATACAAAGTACAACTAGTAGCGAAATGTTTTAAACATAAGTACGGTGTCGACTTCTTCGAAACTTATTCTCCGGTCGCCAACATGAATTCAATCCGAATAATTATCGCTCTGTGTACTACAGCTTGACGTTGATACAGCCTTTCTCAACAGTGCTGACGGACAACATATATGTGGAAGTTTCGCTCGGTGTCACCAATGCTTAAGGGAAAATGTGTCAGCCTAATAAGGCTATCTATGGATTGAAACAAGCAGCGAGTGCATCGAACAAAACAATACATAATTTATGTGTGAAGAACGGCTTCAAGAGATGCAGGGAGTACCAGTGTGTTACTGCCAAGCGCTCTCAGGGAAACCTTGTTTATGTTGGACTCTATGTTGATATCATGATCATCGGAGCAAGAACAAGCAAGGAAATCAATCAAGTCAAGGAAGTGCTCAAAAAGCTTATGAAATAAAGTAACTGGGAAAAGCGGAGTTCATTTAGGTATAAAGATCAACCACAACAGGTCTGCCAGGACACTCATGATCAAGCAGACTCGATATGTCGACGACGTGGAGAAGAAATTCGGCCAAAAAGATGCCAAGAGTGTGGACAACCAATGCGCTCTAGGAATGAAATTGTCATCAGCACAGTCACTTACGACGGAAGAAGGACGTTCGGCGATGCGCTCGAAGCCGTTTCGCTCCTTGATCGGATGCCTACTATACGTTGCAAAATGTACTAGGCCGGATATTGCGTACGTGGTGACACAACTATCACGTTTTCTGGAGAAACCTGGATTATAACATTGGAGTGCAGCTATTCGCGATTTAAGATATCTGAAGACCACACACCAAACAGGTATCGTCTACCAAGGCACTGGTAGTGTCGGGGTAAAGGCGTACTTGGATGCTGATTGGGGTAGCAACAGCGATGATAGACGTTCGGTCTCAGGATTATGATCATGATTGCAAGCGCACCAGTGTTATTCAAGTCGAAGTACCAGCGAACGGTTGCGCTCAGCTCGACGGAAGCTGATTGTATGGCGCTCAGTCTTTGCACCCAAGAAGTTCTTTGGACGCGTGCGATGCTAAAGGACATGGGTCACGAACAAGTGGGAGGCAAACAAGTTTGGGACGATAATCAAGGAGCGATTGCTTTGGCCAAAAATACCGGATACCACGCTCGGACAATACATGTGGACATTAGACATCACTTCATTCGTAAAAATGAGCAAGACGGAATATTGAAGGTCGACTACGTCGACACGAAAAATCAACTCGCGGATGTGCTTACAAAGGCACTCAGAACCAAGATACTAAAATTTATGTGCGAAGCAATCGGGATGAAGACCAAGCCAGATTCAAAGACCGACACACAGCAGCGGCGAGTGGGAGTGTTGAGATTACGCCGCTTCATGCAGTCGTTTCATGTTGTGTTCATGATGATGATGTCTGTGTCAGGGTGTTCCATTGTGTTAGTTACGGAAGAAGGTTATGGATCGCGGGTACATGATGAGATCACAGGATGTCGTTACATAAAATTGATACGAATGTATCAATTATTGAACATTGTTCATTTAAATAATATTCAGGTAAACGTTTACCACCCTTAGGTTTTCGTTAACCACCCCCACCCTTTATATTACCGTAATTTACTCGAATCGCGCCTTCTGATTGGTTGGTTCGAAAATAGTACCGGTCTCAGAAGTTATTTACAATCTCAATTTCAAATGATAAAATATTATATATGAACAATTTATGCATGTCGATAAGTCGGTGACGTGTGGTAATTTATTATTCAGCTACTTCATTTGACCGAGCCCTTACTCGGTCAAATTAGACTTTAAACGAGCGTTTCTGAAACAGGTTGGGCTTTTAGCGATTATCCTGCATGGGCACTGTGACAAAGGCATCCAGCACTACTATATTCAAAATCGACTTTAAGCGAGCCGCAGAGGTCTATAAAGAGGTACATCAAACGTCGTACTACCTATTTAATTGACTAACCAGACTAACGTGTAATTTGATGATGGTATTGGCTCGACATGGCGTCTGAAAATATCTAGACTGAGATTTCCTCGATACGGTCTCCCCGAATAGGCAGTCTGCATCCGCTGGGCACTACAATTGACTTCGTTTCGATATAAATAGAGATCGACCGCAGTATTGACGCCCGCTTGTTAGACAAAGGTGCTCGTCGTATACACTTGTGCAAGAGATGTAGGAAGTAAAGTAAAATATATTGAGCGTTAAGAACTACCTACTTCAACACTACGATATGCATGACCAGAAACGGAAACTACAACTTGATCATGCAAGTCACATATGGTGTCCGTATCTTTCTGTGTCCAGTGGACATCCTGTCACATGGCGTCCGTCTATTACAGTCCCAAGTGTCCAGCTACTGCCCTGTCCCACCCGTCTCATTTGGTCGATCGTTACGTCGTGGTCCCACATGTCACGTCGTGCGGTAATCAGCCAATCAGGTGACACCGTCCCATGGTATAGCACTTGAACCTTGAGACCTGTCAAACACGATATTTTTACCACTCCTCCTCGGTGTTAGCCTGTGTGGCCTTCAACTTGAGCATGGATCTCAACTCCTCCATCCTTGGCGCCGGCAACGACTTCGTCAGTATGTCGGACAGCATGTCCTCCGATCGCACGAATCTTGGCACCACAGTTCCTTCCTGTGCGTGATGGCAAATGAACTTGAAACGTACATCCACGTGCTTGGCGCCCGAGGTGCTCTTCTATGACTCGAGTTGCTTGATGCCGCTTGGTTGTCGATCCACATCGGCTTGGTCTCTCACACGTGTAGCTTCAACTCGCTCAGCAGCTCCTTCTTGCCAAGCAGCTCCCGGCCTGCTTGCGACGCATAGATAAAGTCGGCTTCCATCGTGCTCAACGATATGCCCGATGGATTCTTGCAGAACCACAGCACCATCCAAAGTCAACACACATCCTGATATCAACTTACGGTCAGCCTTGCTCGCAGCAAAATCGGCGTCGCTCCAGCATTCGACCCGCATATTCTCTGACGCATGTCCATCACCATCCTGGTGCAGCTTCAAATTATTGGACATCTTCAGGTATCGCATGATGCGCTTCGCGGTCTTCCAATCCTTGAGTGTCGGCTTGTGCGTCCATCTTGTCGCCTTATGCACTGCAAAACAAAGGTCTGGGCGTGTGCATCTTGCTATCCATAGCAAGCTTCCCACTAGTGACTGAAAAAACTTTACACTCGGGTCGCCCTTCGCTCCTCTTGCTGGTAATTACTCGGCGTACTCTTTTTCATCCATGTCGCACTCGTCTCCGATAAGCGTTCGAACGCCATTGAACGACTCCATCCTAAAGTTTCTCAACAGCAAGTCGGTAGTCGGTTCTTGATACAGAACACAGCCGTTCGAGTTGTCGAGATCAATTTGTATTCCGAGGACTTTGTTCACAATACCCAAGTCCTTGATAGATAGTGAGATCAAATCCATGAAAAAATTCGTCCACACGCTCTGTTCAGTGCCTGTGACCTACAGGTCGTCTACGTAGACACCGACCGCCGTGCATGTCTTGCCCTTGTACTTAATGTGTAGGCACATGCCCGTGGTGCATTGCTGATACCCGCTTTGTCGTAGCTTGGAGTCAAATAATTCACTCCACAGACGCCCTGCATGTTTAAGTCCGTATAGCAACTTCTCCAACAGCAACGCTAGGTCCTCTGGGGTCTTCGCGTTCATAGCCTGCATCTCTTTCTCCTTCACGGCCATCCCGTTCGGCAACTTCATCAAAATATCCAGGTGCTCCTCCTTTTCAGCTTTGACTTACGCATTGGGTACATCACCATGGAGCGATGGTACGTTCCAGCTT
Source organism: Hyaloperonospora brassicae (assembly GCA_947650285.1). Taxonomy (NCBI): domain Eukaryota; phylum Oomycota; class Peronosporomycetes; order Peronosporales; family Peronosporaceae; genus Hyaloperonospora; species Hyaloperonospora brassicae. The sequence continues at coordinate 39,191 of CANTFL010000001.1, forward strand.
CTCGAATGCACCAGGATCAGCTTTACCGTCCCCAATTCCATGACCACTGCGAACGTGAGGGTATAGTCCACTACAAACACATGTTCGTTCCCGCAAACGACCAGACGAGCCTTGTACCGCTCGGTGTCCCCGTTCGCGTCGGTTTTTCCTTTGTAGACCCGCTTGTGCATGTGCAGAACATGTGCACCCTTAGGTGGCACTACGACCGTTCAAACATCGTTTGACTTTAAGGCATCCAGCTCTTTGGTCATAGCGACCTGCCACTGTTCGCGGTATACACTGTTGACGGCTTGTCCATAGTGCTTCGGGTCTTTCACCATGACCGCATTGACCACATCGTGCTGCTCAACAGATTCATCGGTCGGGGCCTCTTCAACTTCTCGCTTGCTCGTGGACCTTGTACGATGTTGATCCCTCGTCCAACCCGACCGTCGTCCTGTACGGACCCACATATGCGATTGTAGTTTATTATAGTTAGATGAAGACAAAGATTGTTGCTTGAAAAAACTTAACTGCATTACATACAGGTCTACTTTTTTTCTTATACAGAGCTTCCCTAGCTCTGTTTATTTCTCGCGCTCCTCATGCTACTTGTACGTGACGTCGGAAGTACGCATCCTTGTGTTCTTTCAACACAAAGTCTTACCAGTTATCTGGTAGTATCTTGCCCCGGTACACATGCTCTTTCGTTATCAAATGCTTGATCATTTTGCCACATATGCCAGGAGCAAATTTGGAGGAAAGAACGTACAGCGCTCGGCTTTTTTGACGATCCTAGGGTACCTGCTATATCGCTAATAATTGAATAATTTAAAGAAACATACTGCAGGTGTGGTGGAGTGGGTCGCCAAAATCGATTGGCGTGACTCCAAACCGCCCACTGCGCCGGACTGCCGACTTGAGGAGGGGGTACTCCTATTCCGCTTGGATCTTAAACTCACCTTGTGTACCCGTCGGCTTGGCGGGTATCACTCTTCGGAGGACGTGGCGATGGAGCTAGATGTCGGTCTTGGTGTGTGTCGACCTTGGGGGCCCCGAGCGGATATGCTTCAGTCGGGGTCCAGTTAGGGCAGCCACTCGATCAACTTGGTTGAGAGTGGGCTTATAACCAGAGTTCTCAGGGCTAGTAGCGCCTGGCCTTTGCTTGTCTCAGGGGTGTCAACCGCCTGGCCTTTATGCGTCCTCTCCCTTACCACTAGGGTATGGAGACCGCTTCCTATAGCGGGATTGAGTTGGGGGGGGTTGCTACTCCACGAACCTACAGGCCAATATACTTCCTGGGGTTCTATTTGCACTTGAGTCTTACCCGCACTGTCGATTCGACGGGTGGGCCAAATCGATCCCTGGCCCGGAACAGGTTGGTAGACGTACAAGCTTCTTGGCTCACGAGACGTGTGGCTTAGATCGCAAATTGAGTAGTGCTTAATAATGTCCTATCCTTTAAACTCCTTTACTCTGTACTTGCCTTACGCCTGGACTCACTATGCTGAGTGGTCAGGGATGCTTGATCTTGAGGGTCCGGGTCGGCCGGTGGACGACCAGGTCGGCCCTCGGGTGACCGAGGTCGCCTTGATCGGCCGTACCCACCAAAGGGTGACCGTGACCGCCTTGGTTGACCGAGGTCGCCTTGATCGGCCGTACCCACCAAAGGGTGGCCAGGTCGGCCCTCGGGTGACCGAGGTCGTCTTGATCGGCCGTACCCACCAAAGGGTGACCAGGTCGGCCGATGGATGACCGTGACCGCCTTGGTTGACCGAGGCCGCCTTGGTCGGCCGTACTTACCGACGGGTGGTTGAGAACAATCCGCATTGGTGCCACTCTCAACGGCTGGACCCTAACGGCCGCTTCTCCTCTGTGGCCCCTTGGCCTCCAGTCTCTTTCCGATCGCGGGGTCCCTGTCCCTCCGGTCCATCCCTCCTTGAGTCTACCATTTCCGGAAAGTCCGCTTTACCACAGCCGCCCCTTGCACTTGCTCAGCCGTACAGCGGTTCGAGCATGAGCACGTCTACGCAGGGACCCGACCCCTCCACTGAAGGTTTGTCTTCCGCTCCTGGCTCGCCGATCCACGGACATCCGGCCGAGGTCCTTGGCCAGGCAAACGACAGTCCATCATTGCCGGTCTCACCATCGTTGGAGTCGCCCCCCGCCACTTCTGGGATGGCACCGCCACCAGCCACGTCTGCCCCTCCGGCCGTCGCCGCATCTCCAGCCGCTGCAGTAATTACCGCTCCCGTTGGGGTCGACCCGGCCATACCGGCCACCCTCAGCAGCGGTAGTGCAACACCCAGCGTGGTTCCAGTTGACGTCGTGAGGATGCTTCGCCGGGTTGAGGCTTGCGAGAGTCGGCTGGCGCTGATATCTCCTTCTCCACACTACTGGTCGCTCCGCTGTGAGCGCTTAGAGCGGGAGCTCGGTGAATCTCGTGCACTCGTGTCGCGTCTCGAAGGGAAGTTGCGGCACGAGATGGCACTGACCGACCACTGGAGGGGCCAAGTCGAGTTTCGACATAGTCGGCTCTCCCTCCTCGTGGCGGAGCTCCGCCACTCGGACTTCTTGACGGAGCCCATGGAGGGTGGTACCAACAGAGAGACTAGTTTTCCCCAGGTTGCTGACACTGCACAAGTGTCGGGCCCCGATACCGGCATCCTCCAAAGCGGTCGGCCGCTTACTTCCGTGACCGGTAAGCAGCCTCTTCGGCAAGCTTCTCGCGCTCCATCCCGGACGTCCAAACGAGCAAAAGTCGACTCGTTAAGCACCCCGAAGGTGAAGCCGATGGCTCTGAGAGGTTCGAAGACGGCCGCCTCACCGCTACCCACGGCTGCCACCGACACAAGCCTCAGCTCGGACAGCGAGCCCATCCGGGCCGCCATGTCGAGGTCTCGGTCTTCTCGCCGCCGGCCGAAGGTCGCTTCACCCACTCCTCTCACCGCTGCGGTTCCAGAGCCGAAAATACCGACACCTCCGTATCCCTCCAGGGTCACATCCGGATCGTCTGGATTCAGGCATGAATCTCCCCGTCCGAAAACGGGCGACCGTCCGGTGACTCGCAGCTCTCCTGCGTCGGAGGGCGAATATCTTCTCCCGGCAGAGGCCATGATCCCCGGGTCGACGCGGGTGAGAATTTTCACCGCCGGTGAAGTAGCGCCCTGGTCGGTGGACTTGGTCAACACCTGGTCCCTGGTCACCATGTCCCCGGACGACCTGGGCGACCGATTGGAGTTACCTTGGGGATGGTTCGGCCCCCCGATGGGTGTCTCGATCGTCCGGCGCGTTGGAAAACTTCGCTGGTCACCCCTTCCATGGTTAAGGGATTGCTGACGTCAAAGCCTTGGGTGGTTGCGAAGGTCGCTCTTTCCCCAGTGTCGTTCAGACTGGAAGGCTGGTTCGCCGATCTGGCTGGGGCGTATTCCAAGTTCGAGAATGAACATTCCCAAGCGCTTTGGGAGGCCACCCACTGTCTCTGGATTTCGAAAGACCAAGCTCGTGCCAGCCCCTTCCTGGCTTCGTACTACAATGCTCGGAAGAAACGGCGGAGCAGAGCGACTTTGGCGTGGCGGGAAATTCTTAACCGAATCTTCGAGGGGATGGTGGCTCATCGGTGCGACTTGGACATTCTTCTGGATCCCTTCTTCCGTCACCTGCCCCGATCTCGCCGAGTGGTATACTGGTTTCCGGGATGTGAGGAGGGGTCGGATCCGGTCGACCTGCTGGCCGCTCTTCAGCTCTCGGACTCTACGTGGCCATGGCTCTCCCAATACCGGCTCACCTCTGAGCCCCACCCAGGGACCAAGGTCGCTCGCCTCCAAAACAAGTTCGTGCCTCCTTCGTAGGTATAATCCCTCGAATCAACACACTTTTCGTTATGCAGTTCGTGTGTCCATCGTCACCTAGTTGCCTGTTACCCCCATTCCATCTGGCGTAACATCGTCTTAGTCTCTCCTGGCTGTGATAACCGCTCGGCCGACGACCCAGCCGACCATCAGATCAACCCGACCGACCATCAGATCACCCCGACCCACCATCAGATCGGTCGGGTCGGCCTATCAACGGGCAGGTCGACCTACCGACGGGCAGGTCGATCAGCAAACGGCTAGGTCTATCTAGGCGGCTAGGTCCACCCGGACAACCAGGCCTCCTCCCCACGACTAGTCTTCCTGGTTCTGCATCGCGTCGAAACGGTTATAATTCGTCACTTCGCGTTCAAACTTTCGTAATAAAGCGCCACAATTCAAGTCCACTTCGTCGACCCACGAGGGGTCCGCGTGACCTTTCCACCGGATTAGAAATTCACGCCGTTGTCGACCATACCGCGTCTTTTTGTCGACCCGACTCTCCAAAATCTCTTCGACCTCGTACTCACCCTCCTCCAGTTCACGCATCCAGCTATCTTCGGGCAACAAGCATTCGTCAAAGTCAATTCGATCGGCCTCGTCAACCGCCAAACGATTGTTGGGTCGATCAGGGAACTCCCTGACTCTCTTCAGCTTGGACACATGAACAATCGGGAATAGTCTATACTTCGTATCCCTCATCTCCAACCGGACAGCATGTTCACCAACTAACTCCAACACTCGAAATGGACCATGCCAAAGGTGAGCCAACTTTTTGGCGTATCCCTCCTTCACCCGATCTAGGTAGAGCCAAACTTGGGTACCCGGCTGGACCTTATGGTCGGCCACTTGTTCGTTATGAGCGAGAACCCGGGCTTGACTGGCCGACCGCAGGCACTCGTTGGCTTGTTCCCTTGCACGCTGGTAATGACTTTGAATGTGATACCTCCACCTTCGAGCCCTTGCTCCTTTATACTTGGTGTTCACCACTGGCAAAGTCGCTTCCAGAGTGGTTTTAGCATCCCAGCCGTGGACCAAGTAGAACGGTGTTTCCTTCCGCACTCTATCGTGAGCCGTGTTCAGGGCGAACGTCAGCCGTTCAGCGTATTCGTCCCAATCCTGCTGTGCCACATCTGAAACGTACATCTTAATAGACCTCGTCAGGGTCTGGACCATTCTTTCCGCAGTTCCATTTGCCTGGGGTCTGTAGGCCATAGTCGCCCGTTGGCGTTGACCCACCATGCGATTAAATGCCCGAAAGAAGTCCGACATAAAACCAGGTTCCCGGTCATGTCGGATCACCTCGCTTGCCCCAAAACGTCGAAAAACACACTCTTCATATCCTTCGGCCACCGTCTGAGCTGTTCGCGAGGCACTTGCCTTGGCCATCACGTACCCCGTAAATAGGTCGACCCAAATTAATAACTCGGTGTTCCCCTTGTGTGACGTAGGCAATGAGGGGATATGGTCCATTGCTATAACTTGGAAAGGGTAGGTCGCCTCGATATTACCTGGGGTTATTCCTTGAAGGGTAGGCCCTCCTTTTCCCGTCTCACAATCCACGCATAGACCCACATACCGCTGTACACTTCGAAATAACCCCCTCCAGTGACAATAACGCCGAATCCGGTAGTAGGTGCGGCCGATCCCTTGGTGGCCACCTTCCAGACTGGTGTGGTAATGATGTAATATGTCAGTCTGGAGGGCCTCGGGTATTACCAATCGGGCGGTCAATCCTCGGTCGTCCTCATCGGCCTTGTAACCAGGGCAGTACACCAATAGACCTTCTTCACTGACTTCATAATCTCTAGCCATCTTGCTGCACGACTGTGCTGATTCGGCCGACAGGCCGCTCAGATCCCCTTTTAAGTATGCTTTTAATTCCACAATCCAGCTCTCCTCCTCCTGAGCCTTTCGGATGCGTTCCATCCTGAGCTGTTGTATCCCATTCTCTTGTCTCGTATCACTGGATATCTGGATAGGTGGTCTGGATCGGGTCACTGCAAATATTTTTGCTGTCCGACTCGGGTCCCTGGGAACCAACAGTTCCGGCAACCGATTAATTTCTTCCAAGCCGGGCCACTCTTCCTTCGGTATCGACTCGACTCCTGCTTGCCTGTGCAACGCTTCACTAGCCAGTTGGTCTGCACTCTGGTTCCAGTCGCGTTTCACGTGGAGTATCTCGTGAGAGGCCCACGTTCGAAGCTTACTCAGAGCTTTCCCCTTCAATGGGGTTAGTCCTGCAGCCTTGCACTCAATTTCGCCACGCATCTGCCTGACGACCAGATTGGAGTCTCCGCAAATAATTAACCTTCGTCGCTCTAATGGATCCAGCAATTCAAAACCCAGCAGCATGCCTTCGTACTCTGCTTCATTCACCGTAGATACCTTAAGATATTTCGAGGCGGCGCTCACTATCGACCATGCAGGTAAGCTCCATACCACCGCGCTACATGATCCACCTCCTTGTTTGACGCGAGCCGACCCATCGAAACTCATCACATATAATTCTTCATGTCCTTCTACGGTGGGCGGGGGCAGGTTGACCTTGTGTTTCGCCTGTTTCTTAGGTGCAATGGCCGATAGGATCGAGTCCACGCTCTCACGAGGGGTAATACTAGCTGCCAACGCCCCTAGTACCTGGTCTTCGCCCTTCTTACACTTGACTATCTCTAAAGTCCACTGAGACAAGAGAGCCGCCCAATTCCCCAAACGTCCCTGTAACCCGGAGGATCTCACCAACCAGGCTAGCGTCGAGTGTCTTGTTAATACCTTGAGGGGTCGGGTGACCAACATCGTAAAACAGTTCTCCAAAATTCGCAACAAAGCCAACACCTCCTTTTCCACAGTACTGTAATTCAATTCATTGGCCTTGAGAGTCCGGCTCGTAAATGTCACAGGCATAAGAGTACCTTCATGGTTCTGCACCAATGCCGCTGAGATGGCCCACTCACTCGCATAAATAATTATCACTGCTTCTTTTTCAGGGTCGAAGTGTCGTAAAATCGGTGCGGTAGCCATCTTGTTTTTTAGCATAGCAAAAGCTACTTGAACTCGAGACCACTTCTCATCGTCCTCATCCGGGGTCATTTGGTGGTCTACGTCCTTTAGCTTACTACGCCACACGTGAAAATCTACCTCCCTTAGCTCATACAAAATTGATGCATAGATTGCATAGTCCTCGATGAAGCGGCTGTAGTAATTCAAACTTCCGAGGAACGACTGCATGGCCTTGAGCGTTGATGGTAGCGGTAGGTCTACTAGTGCTTGGAGATCCTTAGGATGAGCCTCCAGACCGTCACTTGATACCCTGTGACCGAGGTAGTCGACCCTTCGACATCCCCACGTACTCTTGACTGCGCTAATCGATAAATTCCAGTGGTCGCACACGTCCAACAGCCGTTCTACCTTGTCACATAGCACGCTCCAGGACTCAGCCGGTACCAGTATGTCGTCTATGTACGATCTACGACCCAATACCGAAGGGGCCGACCTTGTATCCGGTTCTCCTGCTACAAATAAATCCTCTTGGCCTTCCGAGTCGGCCCCTGGGGGTATACGCAAGAACCCATACAATGCATTGTCCAGGAGTCGTTGGTAGATCTGTGGCGCGTTCTTGAGTCCGAACGGCATTCTGAGCCACTCGAATAAACCCAACGGAGTGACAAAAGCTGAAATTAATCTTGCCCTTTCCGTCATGCTGACTACCCAGAACCCACTTGCCATGTCGAGAGAGCAATACCACAACGCACTATCCAAATCTTCCAGAAGCTCATTAATCAGTGGCATGGGGTAGACCATAAGTTGCGTCAGGTCGTTCACCAACCGATAGTCAATGCACAGCCTGATGTCGACCCCATTCTTCTTCACGATAATTACTATTGGGCTGGCCCACGGTGAGGTGGATGGCTGAATAATCTTCGCCGACAGTAGACCCTTGATCAAGTCGGCCAACTTTTCTTTGAACTGGGGGGCCACTTTCCGTACGCGTTGCGCGATCGGCCTAGCGTTTCCCACGTCTATATCGCATATAGCACCACGAGCAGCTGGGGGTAAAGCGTTGCCTTTTCCCATTAACAGGTGCCGCTTCTTCCAGATGATTTGCTTTAAACGATCCACTTCCTCAGGCGAGTTTCCCTCCGGATCAGGTATCTGAATGTCCTTCAGCTCAATTCCTTCGGGCGAGAGGTCCACCTCTGGTATGACCGCCCATCCCTGGCTTATTTCTTCAGCCCAGAGTTCTCCGCTTTCAAACGTACACACTTGGTCATCATCTTGGGTCACATCTTCGATACTCGCTCTTGCTCCCATGTCAATAACTTCTTCATGTAAGGTGTCGATGGATCTCCTCGGTCCAATGACCGCATATTCGTTCGGCCGAGTGATCGTGGGTTCGACTAGTTGAGTGTATAGGGCTCCGTCCTCGGGAATGTTACCTGCCGTTTCTTCGCCTGTTAGTGACCTATCTACTGGCCGCTGTCGGGACGCGACGTTCATCACTGGAGCTACCTCCTTTGACCGCTGTAAAATATGTCGTGGAGTCTCATACTGGGGTTTATCCACCAGTGGCCCTTCGTCGATCTCCATCAGGTCTTCCTGATGGTCGTCCTGGTCGGTAGTAGCTTCATATGCTAAGTTCCACCACTCGGCGTGTCTTCGAGAGCCTGCCGTAACGAATCCCAGTGTTCTTGGTATTTGATCCTTCGCCATTACCATACCAATTCTAGTGCCCTCATGCAGCGTTAGCGTTTGTGGGCTGACGTTGGTTACTTTCAAAAATCGACGTCGGCCTACCCCTCGGTTCACCGTGGTGACCCATCGTTCTCCTCTCGTCACCCACAGCACCCTTTGTTCTGAGGTCGACTCTTTTACAGGTACTTCCACATATTCGCCCACCGCTAGCTGTGTAAATTGGCCCAGCTTTATATCGGTAACTCTGCTACCGTACAACGTTCGCCGGCCTGCTAGTTGGACTCGCACTTCATCTGGGAGACAAAGCGCTCCTCCCCCAGATCTAATCGGATACCGGCTGGGACCATAAAGTCCATACCCAGAATCGCATCTTGGCCCACCATAGGGCCGACCCATACCTTGAAGATGTACACCAAGTTTCCATTTAAAGTGATCTTGATGCGGGTGCGTCCTTCTGTAGTGTATACCGCTTCCCCGATACCCACGCATTCTTGTCTTGCGTCTTCGTCGATCTGGCAGCCTACCTTACGAGCAAAGGCGATATCCAAAATGGATATCTCGGCACCAGTGTCAAACAACAAGTTTGCGCGGTCATTGTTTACCTTTCCAGAGGCCTTGGCCTGCTGAAACCATTTCGAAGGGGCATGATTTTTCCAATATCCCCTGGATTCACCTGGTAGCAGGTCCAATTCCATCACTGCATCTCCTCGTGTAAAACCATTAGGATCATCAAGACGAGCAACATGAACCACAGGGTAGCTTGCGATCTTCGATATATTTCTGATCTTCTTATCTCTGTGATCTTCCTCGACACTCTTCTCCACGGCGGGACCTATATCTCCCTCGGAAGTCCTTTCCACATATGCAAACACATGACAATCAGAACGCTCGGCTCGTACCAGATTCAAACTTGGCGAGCGTTCTAATTTAACATCTTCTCCACCTTCTCCGGCAACATCCCAGCGTGCTTGGTCGGGTTGTACCATTGACGGATCAAGTTATAAAACTCTTCCATCGGGCACTTCCCGGCTTCGTGGGTCTCTCCACACCCTTTGCACACGAACAAGCAACGATCCGTCGGATGGCCTCTCTTTCCACAGTGGTCGCATGTGAGACGCTTCCAGCAATCCAAGTCACCATGCTTCCTGGATCCACAGTGCGCACATCTCGGGTATTGAGCGGCCGGTGGCCCTCGAGGTCCTTGGTCACCTTCTTGGCGATGGTGTTGGTCGGCCTCCCGGGCTGGTCGGCTTCTTGGGCCCCTCGACACAATGTCCTTCTGGTTTTCCATCGCCATCACATACATTCGTCTTTGGTCATCGTCGTCTCCTGAGCTATCCGAGCTTGACGATTCCGAGTTCGATTCTTCCATGGTCGCCCGGACCGCATGTACCGACCGACGGTTTACCTCCCTTGGTCGGTCTGGGGGCACAGGTGCCTTTTGGCGGAACTTGCTCGACCCGAAGAGTACCTTGCCTCGACGCGCCTTCGTCCTTTGCCTCGCTCTCAACACGTCTTCCAATTCATCCACATCCGCTAATCGTAACATCGTGAGCTGGTCTGCCAGTTCTGGGTCATCTAGAGTTTCAATGTAGTGCTCGACATGTTCTTTCTGGATCTTGGGCGGCCCGTCTTTAACCTTGATCTTCGCCCTGAGCCCAATCACGTTCAGTCGGTACAGGTAGTCCATGGGTGACTCTTCCGGCCGCTTCTTCGCTTGTGTAATATTGGCGGGCGACTGGCACTCCTAACCCGCGAATTGCATCTGGGGTACCTTGCAAGCCGTCCCTTCGCTGGATCGAACCGACAGCCCAGTTGCCGGTACCAATTCTGTGCTGGTCCAGT
>CANTFL010000002.1:0-319127 GCA_947650285.1 Hyaloperonospora brassicae
AAGTCATCTAGCGACCTAAACACATGTGGGTCGCTACTCTCGAGTCCCAGGGACCAAGTTTTGGCACGCCCTGCCAAGTGGGTCTGAGCAAATGTGAGTTTCATTTGCTCATCTTCGACTCGACGAGCCCTTAGGGCTCTTTCGAGTTCGACAAACCACAGAAACAGGGAGTCTTCCGGGACTCCACTGTACTTGGAGATGTCAACTTTCATGGCTTCGGGACGACGCGCATGTGCCGTCCCGCCCACAGCAGCATGGAATTGCTGCTGTCTCAACAACTCTGTCTGTTGAGCACCGAGTTCTCTCAACTGATCGGCCTGTTGAGAGCCTTGCTGGTGAAGCAAGGCTCCTTTTTCCCTTTCGGCGACAAGTTCATTCTGAATGAACTTGGCGATAGCGGCATGTTGTTGGTCTCTGTCTGGAGACTCCAACATGGCGCTAATAACAAACTCGCCTACGGTAGAACTCATTCGTTCTACCGCACCCAATTCGATCCCACTCAAATAAGTAAACCCTTCACGCGTGGCGTGAAAGGCCTCTTCATCATCCAACATGTTCATGTTGGATGCTGTGGTCCTTGGAAGGACTACAAAGTGCTACCAGGTGTAACGGGGCACACCCTTGCGTGAACTTAACGCAAGGGTTCCGGTGCGCCCGACAGACGTACACGTGGCAAACGAGGAAGCGTAGGTATGGTAAAAGTAGAAGTGTTATATTAATAAATTAAGTCTTTAAACTACTGTCTCTTCGTTTGACTTACTTCAATTATACTAATATAACTGCATGTATGGTGACGTCTCGTCACCACTCATTGCGCGCGTCTTGCGGCGATTGGTGGGTTGATATCATCACGATATCAACCCATGAACAGACTGTGAGCCTAGGGTTCTAGAGGAGGTATTTCCTCCTCCACCACATCCTTTGGTGGATGCTCACGGTGATCAACGCTTTCTAGTGGAGCGTATCTTGAACCACCGTAACGATTCAGGATCAAGGACGAGCTACCTCGTCCAGTGGCGGGGGTATCCACCCTCTTGGAACAGCTGGGAGCCCCGCTCTCAGCTGTTGATGGACATTGAAGGTCTCGTCCGCCAGTATGACGAGACTCATCCGATTGGTCCGACGGCTCATCGGTAAACACGCGCCCTAGGCGCTTGTAGACGGATTGCAAGTTTTCAACCGCGTCACGCATCTCAGCCGAGATGTGTGCCCTTCCCCAGGGCGAATCTAGGGAATACACGTCGCTCTGCGCACGTTGCGAGTTCTCAGCACGACTCGCACAAGGGTCTCCCCAAGTGAGGCATGGAATGCCGGTCTCACTTGATAAATGATGCAACCGGTACCTGGCACCGGTTGGTGTTCGCTTTTCGAACCAGAGGCGTGTCGCCTCAAGCTTCTTGAGTCACCCTTCTCGTCCAAAATTCTTTACGTTTTGGACGAACGCGTTCCACGCTGCCAAAAGCGAGTTTTTGTCACGCTTTTGGTTGCAGTTGTACCATCGATGTCTAAGAAAGACATCGAGATAAAAATCCTCTTCAGCGCGAAAGTTGCTCGCGCTGGAACTCAAGCCGTGAAGCTCACTTGCATCGAATAAAGGTATTCGATGGTGTTGGCTTGTCTCGTGAGACAAGCCATTGATGAGCCGTTCAGGCAAACGCCACGGCTTCAGCTCATCACGCTTCAGAGTGGTGCCCTTGTCGGTACCACGGTTTTCAGTATGATGACGGTTCGCACCATCGTCATCACGCTCGTGCGAAGAAGCACGAGTCGGCGGTGGTAAGGAGTAATACCCCTCACCACTCTGATCACCTTCATCATCACTGCCGAACAGACTGTGATGCGAATCACGAGTCCGTTCGTTCGGCAGTGGTCTTGGCGAATACTGAGGCGTCGCCGGTGATCGAGACGCCTCTGGGACATTGCCCGAGTCAGACACGTCTAACTCGCCAAGTATATGACCTCAATGTCGGGGTCATCATGCGCACGCGGTGTTGTACCGCGTGAACCTGCAGCACCTCTTGCTGCAGGCGAAGAACGAGCAGCAGACGACGAATCGTCTGCCGCAGAATCTGGCACAGGCACAGACTCTGTGTGCCTTGCGTCACCCCGCATAGACATGTTAACTATGCGAGGTCAGGTCGAGTTATGAACGGAACTAACCCAACAAGTGCTCCCTGTCCCAATGGTGACCAATGAGTGGCCACCATATTTTCGATAGTCACACAGTGACTATCAGTTAAGGGGGGTGTAACACGGCAGCTTGTTACAAGGAAATTGTCATTTAGAAGATAATGACAATAAAGGATATTATGTGGAATATTCTTTTAACAATATTACCAATGGTGATGATATTGATGGGTCGACCAAAGAGTCTGATCATTGGTTGAAAAATATCTTGACGATTTCAACCCACCAATCGCCGCAAGACGCGCGCAATGAGTGGTGAGTAGACGTCGTCATACATTCAGTTAGATTAGTATAATTAAGTTAAGTCAAACAGAGAGACAGTAACAAAAGACTTAATTATATCTTTACAACAGTTTTACTTTTCCCTTATCTACGCTTCCTCGTTTGCATCGTGTACGTCTGTCGGCGTACCAAAACCCTTGCGTTAATTTCACGCAAGGGTGTGGCCCGTTACATTTTTGCTCTCGACGTTCGTCTGCGTTGGGGCAAGCGGTGGACCAGTGGCGTCTACGGCTGCCACTTTCGGAGCAATTTCAGCTGTTCACTTTCGCGAAAACAAAGTCAAGCACACGACGGGTCTGCGTGGAGCAGTGGGCATCTTGGACGTCAAGCATCCCGCTAGAGTTGACGTGGACGAAGAATTTTTTACTTCGATGTCATTCGTTTTAGAGTATGTGATTGCGTGGTTTAAGGTGTTCGGATAAATGGGGGAATATGCGAAGTATATATCAGAACCGTGGGTTTTCCTTGGCCTCGTAGCCAGAAGGGAGAATCTAGACAAGGAGCAATGATGAACGCGTGTGCTGAGTAGTTTTGTTAGGAATCGCGCTTTCGCGCGACAAGCTAACATTAGTTCCACAATTGTGCCACATTTGTCTTTGATTAAGACTGCAGTTGATGATTATAAATGCTGAGACAAATTAATGCAGCCGCTACCCATATGTAAAACGACCACGTAGACATGACAACGCAGTCGTTGGTAGCTATCGGGTTGCCTGCGAAGTCGATTGCGTGACTAGATGAGGGTTTCAAACTAGGCGTGCGGAGGTGTCATCGGATTGAAATTTCAATCGATATGAGACATCATCAATCGACATGCAAGATCGATCAAGCTGACCAAGCCGTCACTTCGATTACATAAAATACTTCTCTTGATGCTGTATGAAGCTGTTGCTCCTTTAACACGAACGGTAGATCCGCTGAGTTATATTATAGTGGTATAAGAACGCACGTTTTTCCACCACACTCTACGACCTGTGCATTTGTAAAGGGGTGAGCCCGTCACATGATTCTTGATGTCTTTGTAGTAATTTTTGAGCATAATCGATTCCGATAATGTTTAATTTTAAGCATTATTTATTTAAATAAATTTCAATTGACATTACCCGCAAGGAGTAATGCATAAGGCATATACCACCGAATAATATTTCTCTGATGGATTTGTGGTGGAGCGACTATGGAAATTCGCTATAGAATAATTGATCGCATTCCCGTTATTTCCGAGCCAGCTAACGGTTGGCTGCCCGGTCCCACATCTGGTTAGATCGCGTCCATTGGACAGTCAGACTAAAATGGACATCAGATCGGGCAGGTTGGGACGTGCGATCTTGGGTCAAGGTATGAGGCGGAAGGTAACGTTGGCGATCAGTGGATCAAGAAGGAAACCGCTATCAGCAAGGCAATCGCGATCAAGGAGGCGATCGAGATCGTGCTCAGTGATCAGGTTTATGATCGAGATCAAGTATGTGGTCGCATTCAAGTTGGTGTGGAGCACACCATGTGATCCGCGATCAGCACGACGATCAGGCAACGATCAAGATCGTGATCAGTGATCAGGTATGTGATCGCGATTATGGTCAGTGATCAGGTATGTGATCGCGATTATGGTCAGTGATCAGGTATGTGATTGCGATCAAGTTGGTGTGGAGCACACCATGTGATCTGCGATCAGCAAAGCGATCAGGCAACGATCAAGATCGTGATCAGTGATCAGGTATGTGATCGCGATCATGATCAGTGATCAGGTATGTGATTGAGATCAAGGTGGTGTGGAGCGGATCATGTGATCCGCGATCAGCAAGACGATCACGATCAGGAAGCGATCGCGATCAGACAAGTATATCAGGTGGTGCCACGCAAGTACAAGATCGATAGCGTCTATGGAAAGCGACATGTGGTAAACGATGTCCAAGATATGGGAGTATGGATAGGGTTGTTGGGTTCGATTGGTTAACATTAAACAGAGTTCAATTTGCTTCAAAGTACACGTGTCGACTTCTCCTCCGGGTGGATCATTGGCCGCCCGACGTCAAGGAAAGGTTTACATGCTTTAATCAAGTGATATCCCTGGATTGTTTGGCCAGGAAGCAAGATCTCTCAAACGACACCCCAACTGCGACTGGACGCAGGAAATCCTTTGTAGTTAAGGACCCAAGATCGCGAGACGGCTCAAGTAATCAGAAGGCTCGCGAATCAAGGTCTACATTTGTACAAGGCGATCTGTTACAGATCAGGATGAATCATATTGAGCACCCCACAAGCATACAAGTGATCGCGTGACGAATTCCACGTGATCACACCAACCCCGATCGTGGTGTGAAGATTTCAACACCGTGATCGAACTTCGACCCCATCGCAAACACGGTCAAGTTTTCGATTGACACGAGTCACATGGAAGAGTGCAACCCGCCCCACCGACGGTACAAAAGGTAAGAAAGGCAGTCAAGAACACGATATCAGAGTACCCCTTCCATAATTCGGTCTTCCGGGCGACAGTGGAGAGTTGGGATCGACTACTCAAAATAGCGATCACCACTCCCCTAAATGGTGCGCGTACCCGACATGAACCAGCGATATCACCGTAATCCCTGAGTGAAGATGCGAAGATAAAAATTGAACCTGGGATGGAAGCGTCGAAGGCTAAGGAATCGCCACAGACGCGTAAGTCTGAGAGACTCCCAATTCATCAGAGTTTTAGAAGGGGCTCTAATAACATAAATATAAATAGGAAAATCGATCGCTCGATTTGAAAGAAAAACCTCGACCCTCTCCTGTTGTCTATTCGGGGACCACCACGGATCGTGCTACAAATATTGATTTACAGGTCGAAAACCCATCGGTTAAAACCTAGAAAAAGTTGCCCAAAGTCACACCCGCGATATCGAGAAAAGATCGATTGAGGACTGTGAGGGTGAACAAAACAACGACCAAGCTTGATCAACGTGATCAAAATGAGAACAAGATCACGAAGCCGTTCAAGTTCGTGGAAGACGAGATCAAGATGGAAGATGGCAATATAAAAAATTGACCAAGATGTACGAGCGGAAGATGCTCAAAGATCTACTATCGAGTGACCCAGTACTCCAAGTACTGAATCCAGAACTGATTGATGAGATTCAGGGTCCGGTATCGACCCCGGCAAATGCATCGAACATGCCGGAAGCAATCTATGAGATCATGAGACTATTGAATGAAGCTGGATTTGTGGCGATGATGATCTATATAAAAAGGTTGTTGAATTTTGATCAAGATCAAATTACCTGCGCATGTCGATCGTTGTACGAGAAGCTGATCCCACTCACAGGCAAAGCCATGACTAAAGATCAAGTGAGTACCACTATCGCGGACATGACGAAGTAATACCACACCGGATCGTCGCAGTATGCCTCAGCGGGACCCGAGATCGACTCAGACGCCTCGATCGGCATTCAACGGGAGTCACTAGGCCCCAGTGGATCCTCTCATCTGTATGATCGCGCAAAAGGAATACGGGCTGAGGCTCGATCGGCAGCTATACGCACCACCGGAGATGACGCAGTGGTCTTACAAGGACATCTGCTGTACTACATTGATAACGCAATGGAGCGATTCAAACAGAGGCACAGGAGTCAAGCCTGTCAAGCGATCTATCCAAGTCAAGCAATCTAGATGCCAACAGCGCGATAGACATACTTTCCGGATGTGGAGATGAAGTCGGTCGAATCCCGTCAAGGTCAATCAGACTTTGGCGATCACGGGGGACATACCCCGTACGAATCAGAGCGGGAAGACTAGAGGCGGGTATTGATAGCGCCTGCAGCAGTGTCAATAAATCAAGAGCCATCCCCCCATGGTATCCGTTTCTCGGTGATCAAGAAGCTAAAAGAATTTAATGGTAGAGACCAAATGGAAGATCGCCCAAGAAGCTGGATCAGCAAGGTCATGTCGGCTTTTCTAACCGGACCACCTACCAGATGAAGAGAAATGCCTGGATTTGATTGATCTACTGACGGGACCGGCACAGAATTGGCACAATCAACTGAGTCGCGCTACTCGTCGAATTTGATAAGGTCTGCTGAAAGGTTTCATGGTGCAAAATGGAGGGTACGGTGTGTCAAATGCCAGACAGTACTATCACGCACGCAAACGACCGGATGAAACCCCGCTGGAGTCTTTACAACGATTAAATGGGGGCAGCGATCCAAGCCAAGGTCACGATTTGAGAAGGAAGACACGCTACGCGGCGTGAACATATAAAACATTTTATTTCTACAGTGGAGGATCACGATTTAGCGAAACAGTTGACTCTACTGCGATAGTTGGACGCCGACGACATGGGATAAATGTTGCGTGCGTATCAGCAGATGAAAAACGGTACAAGAAGGCGTCGGTAGGATCGAGAAATTTTCATCATCGATCTAAAGTTAATGCTGACCAGTTGCCGTAAAAATCAACCCGAGCCGTACGAGAGATTAAGGTGGAAAGCGATAGCAGCAGTTCGGAGTCGGATTCAAGCGGATCGGAAGAGGACGTGGACCGGCGCAGAATTTGTACAACTACCAGCCCCACTCCAGTGCAATCAAATCAAGATCATTGTATGCCGCATGAGGAAGCAATTGAGGTGGAGTTTTGCAATCACGGAGAACGATCAAAATTGTGCACTCACTTTGGATCGACTAAGCATAATAATCGTGTCTGCTGGAAGAGATTGACTTGCCAGAAGTGCGGCGGTATGGGATATCCTTCGGACAAATGAATTTAAGCGTGGGAAGATTGTGGAGAGTGCATGAGAGTGGCAAGTGCCCTTTGGAAAAGTTTAACAATCTGACACGCCAATGGTATGTGCCTACCAAGCACTCAGGAATGTTTCCGTCCGAGAAGGAGGAGATGTTATACTAGGACGCTCGCCACGATGGAATCTGGTACGAGCCGAGCGTTCTAGGCTCTTCATATATGCATTTGTTGACAGACAAGTATAGGATCAAGAACTGAACTACCAGGTCGAGCCGATCGCTAATATATGCATTGATTTAACTTGTTTCCCGGCCATTTCAAGTGTGCAACGAATTAATGATTATACTCGATCAGCCGTGAAGATGAAGCTCGATATCGCACCAGGGGAATACGTGGAGTTAGAAAAAAATATCCTACGCCTGGAATATAGTTTAAGCAGGCTAAATCGTTTGGCAAGATCAATAATAAGAAGGCCACTATGCTGTTTGTTCAGGTGCTTAAGTGTCAATCATCGACACCACCTTTTCTTGTAAGGTAGGGTGCATGATCGACAAAATCCAGACTCAAGAATGTGTCGGCATAGGGGAAAACGCATACATGACAATTTAGCGCACGAAAATCAAGATTACATTGGACGGCTCACTAATATTTTTTACGACTTATGGGTCGGTGATCAAGTCGGTCAAGAGGCTATACTAGGTATGAAATTCATGGTTTCGGCGGGTATTCGCTTGGATCTAGCGGACGTAACGCTATGCCTACCCGATGAAGTCCGCATTGGTCTAGCAGGGCGTAAGCCACTTTATAGACCGACCATCCAAGCGATCAATTTGAATGATCAACACGTGGCGATACCGGTCGGCAACCCAACAGAATTAAGTATAGGTATCGCGCCACCAAGATCTAAACTGTGGGTAAGACGAGACGTAGAGTGAGAACCAACTGTGACTATCGGGCCTAGAAGGATCAACTATCTACAGCTCACAAAACTATGTGATCGCGAGATGATTTTACGCTGGGGAACTCCATTAGGACTGTGGACGGTAGCGGACACGATACCCCGATCTCAGGGGTACGTTTCTGTGGGGTCGCGACGTTATAACGAGTAGCAGACATTAGCGTTCGAAGCTACAACTGATCGAGAAGAAGTCTCGCCCGCAACGTATGAAGGACCATTGGTTGATCAGCGATCATATTCTACGCCAAAAAAATTTTTAAACGCCAAGAAATGAAGACAGAAAAGAGGCAAACGACTGCAGTGCTGACAAGATATAACCTGATTAAAATGTGATCGACGAGGATTTGATGCACTACATAGACGAGAGTGAACGCGATGATCGCGCTATGAAGAGAGATTAAAGATCGATCAAGGTACTTGTGACGGAACACACAAATGAAAAGACGCAATACGATGAGCGTGTGCAAACCATGTCAAAGAAATCTAGCAGAGTGGTGAAGCTGCCCGTGACAGAGAGGATCGATTGCGAGGAGCCTGATCAAGGGCATAGAAGATCCATCCATCAGCAAGAAGCGATTATACCATGGACGGTGATGGACCAAAAAGTATTAGAAATCAGTCTGACAAGATCGCGAGGGACACAAAAGAGCGGTGTTTGCATCCCGAGGAAGCTGTTTATCTGCCAACGAAAGTTTCTTCGTCGATCTCTACGACCCAAGAGTGCAGGAGGGGTGATCAGTCACAAGATAGTCATGAGGATTAAAACCCTAGAGTAAAGATGGTCGACGCAAAAGATATCGGGCGGGGTATCAGCGATTTGCTGTAAGGAGAATCCCGCTGTCAGACAGACGGGAGTGCGATCAAAGATTGTGATATACCAAAAATATCTGATCGACTGGTGAAATGAAATTCATTGGAGTGATTGGTGAGAAAAAACGGAGGCAGACCCGCCTTTCGCGTCGACGTATCGTAATGAAATGGAGAGATGTATGCTGAGGATATCGATCAGCACATGGCGATCCTACCGGAAGGTGTTACACTGACGGTAGAGATATTTTTAGAGGAAATTCAAGTGGGTGACCCAGGGAACCCACAGTCGAGTGATCAAAAGAAGGTGCGACAACTAATATGGGCGAATCGCCATCTGCTCATCGGCAAAGGTAATGCCCTACCCCGTGCAATTCGTGGAGCGGTCTGTGATATTCATGTTGGAGGCGCTAACCTGATCGCATAAAGAGTGCGACCGGTCGCACCTAATTTCGCGAGTAGTTAGCTGATCTGATCAAGGATCTATTGACTGCGCAGATAATTCGCCCGTCCACTTCTCCGTGAGCATCACCGATAGTTGTGATTATAAAGAATAATGATGAAGATGTTCGATTAGGCATCGAATATAGACGAGTGAATCATCTGACGAGATTGATGGTTTACCCCATGCATTTGGTTAGCTACTTGCTGCAGGATATGGATAAAGCCCTGTGGTATTGTTCCTCAGACATGACAAGTGGTTTTTGCTTGGTTAAGATGACGGAGCGAGCAAGCGAGTTATTGGCGTTTATTAAACCATCAGGCCTGTTTTTATGGCAAAGGATGCCGTTTGGATTAAAGAATGCACCCCAGATGTACCAACGACTGATTGATAATGCGTTTTATGGACATTTGAAGATTGGTACACGTCCAACTACTACCGCCTCGGGATCAACAGATCTTACTGATGTGTTTACCGACGAGAGACCGGATTCTGACATGAAAACGCCGGTCCTTGGCCGAAGGTCATACATCGACGATATACTGGTACCGGTCCCGTCGTGAAAAATTCTCTGCCGCAAAGTGGATTGATTGTTGAACGTGTGTAATCAATGGGATTTATCGATCAGTCTAACTAAGAGCTTCTGGGGACGATCCAAGGTAGACTACCTAGGTCATCAAGTGTATTTAGCTAAATTATGAGCAAACCCAAAGGATCTAGGATCATTGGTCAACATGCCATTTTCTCGCTCCTTTCGGTCGATGCAATCGTTTCTAGAGAGCCTCAACTATTGCAGTCTTTTCATTGAAGGCTTTCCAGTGTACGCCTTAGTACTGTACGAATTACGAGAAGCCGATTTCCATGAGATCCGTCGAGCGTATGACGACCCAAGACAGTGGGGGTTGCGAAGCAAAATCGGCTGTGTCATTCTGCCCATAAAAACGATAAGAAATTGCATTCAATTCCTGGAGATGATCAGGAATTACATCCAATTGCTGGGTGCGATCAGAAAATACATCCAATTGTTGAGGGCGATCAGGAATTGCACCCAATTGCTGGGGGCTATCAGGAATTACACCCAATTGCTGGGGAAGATCAGGACCCGGAAAGCAGGACTATCTGGGAGAAAGCAACGATCGCGTCCACTTTCTTGAAACAGAACATAACGACCACACTCATTTTGAAACAGTTTGACCCGGATCGACCGCCAGTGATTGTGGTGTACACCAGCAAGTGGGCTGTGTCGACGGCATTGCTGCAGAAACATGAGGGGGTGTATTGGCCGGTCACTTTTTCAAGCCGTACAGTGAAGCCCAACGAAATTAACTATGGCATGGTGGAGAAGGAGGTGCTAGCATTGCTAAGGATGCTGGATGTATGCTATACCATGCTGGTGTCTCGTGAGATAACCGTGCTGACGCGTTCTTCAACCTTAGCCTGGTTGCTACGATCATCCGGTCTCAAAGGGAGATTAGGACGATGGGCTGCATTGGTTTTTAACTGGACACTGGAGATCCGTCGATGTGAGAAGGGTGAAGATGAGACGCTGGGTACTCTGGCAGCGATTATACCTCCTCGATAGAAATTGGATAATAAATTGAGCGCGATTGCGCTAAAGAAAGATCCCTGACAAACGATCATTATGCCTCCACCTACGGTCGAAAAGAAAGAAAAATCTTTATGTGGCTACTTTTTTATGGGTCTGCTAGAGGTAAAGAGAAAGTGTGGAGCATTCAGCACAATCTTATGGAGATTACCAGGTATGAATGTTGTGGCTGCCGCATCTGAGTTTGCCCCCGATCTAACGGTAAACGAAGCAGAGTATAGAAAACTTCTTCTAGGTTTAGATTTGTTGACTGATCAGACCAAGGGAAGGATAATTTTTATGTGGAGATTCAAATTTAGTAATCAGGCATATGCGTGGAGAGATCGATTGCAAGGCGCAGGTCTACAACTGCTGAGACATAAAGCGAAAGAAAAACTCCGATCCTGGCCCATACGTGATTTCTTACATGTGGAACGCGATTAAAAATCAAGCGCAGCTCGATTGGCAAGTGAAGCTCTGCGGAAAGAGAAAGTTGGGATAGTGGTGAATCACCAAGATCGCCAAGATCTGTTGACTCTGAAATGGCTAGATGAGTTACTGAAACCCCGCAAGACGAAGCAGAAGGTTGAAGTAGCTGCAATTACCCGTGCTGCCGCAAGACGACGCCATTCGCCACAATATATTCCAGAGGAGATCGTACAACAGATACGAATCGAAAGGATCAAACAAGCGCAGGATGAAGAGAGTTAGATCTTTAATTTGAAGATCTATTCGACTGGAGACGTATCAACGATTGCATCAGCGGATGCAAAATCATGTGCCTTGATCGCGCCGGACTATGAGGTCGATCGGGACGAGTGTTGCGCTTTTGTCCCAGATCAGCTATAAAGTCAAATTATCGCGTAGAGCTGGGCCGGATGGTGATTTCGAAGCTATTGCAGCAGAATTTTTACATCATTATCCTACCAGTTTGGAGGGTGGACACCAGATTTTAGGTCGAATTTACCAGAGGATCAGGGCGAAGTTTCACTGATGAGGTGTGTATAGAAGTGTGCAACGGTATGTAAAAGAGTGTTTGGATTGCGAGACTGGTAAAGGCCGCCCCTGCGATCGAAGTGGCTCGCCGGGCAACGTAAAGCGACTTACGCGTTTTGGATTCTAGCGATGGATCATATTCCTTCTTTGCAGCGATCGTCAAAGTAAAACAGAGAGTTGTTGCTCAGGTTCGATCTGCTCTCTGGATATGTAGTTGCGAAGGCGAGTGAATCTCAAACCAAACAAACAATCGCGGAAAATAACGAATGATGTGTATTTAGAAGGTTTGGCGCAAGTGAAGAAATTCGTCACGATTGTGAGCCAGGATTCATGTCTGATTTCTTTCGGGCGTTTATTCGCATCATTGGCTACAAATAACAAGCTACTTTGGCTTATAGGCTACAAGCAAACGGCACAGCAGAGCGCATGGTGCAGACGGTAACTAGGGCTATTAAGATGCATGTGCCGGACGAATAATATAGAGATTGGAAAGAATATGCCGAGCGATTGACATACGCGATCAACACCGCGCATGATCGAATTCGCAGGGACACCCCATTTTTCTGATCACGGTTGAAACCTTTGATCAACTTTGAAAGCCACGTTACCCCTAGGGAGTACTGCGGCGCGAGATCGAGATCCACGACGATGGCGATTTAGCATACAACGCCATTATCAACGGGCGAGAGCGGCGGTCAACAGACGACTAAAGGAAGCAATTTAAATACGCGCTGATCAGCATACTCAGGATCTCGATCTGCTATACATATGCAGCGGATCAAAATTCTGGTCATATATGGATCGCGTAAAGGAGGGGTAGGCTGGGAAACTGACACATATGTGGCACGGACCGTTCCGTGTGATCGACAAGTGCGGGGATCACGCGGTGAGATAGGAAATAGCATGTACGCCCTAACAAGTCTTCCCAGTGGTTCACGTGTCGAAGCTGAAACTCGTACGACTGTTTCCGGATCGAATGATGGAACAAATGATAATAAGCGAAGCGGATCGATTTTTTTTACGAAGCTTTATAACCAGAAGACAGTTGGATAGGCCATCTGGCAGACGACGAGTTCGAAGTCGAGAGAGCAACGATAATGCGATTAGGACGGGGGACACGTTGTGGCAGGGTGCAACGACAGTTCAAAGTCTATTGGAAAGGATATGGGGATTCGTCTTGGGTGGACGAAGCCGACTTACACTGTTAAGCATTGATACAAGAATGGAATCGTAATCGTGTGCGGAAGAATTGGATTAAAGTGATGCAGTCGCATGAAGAGGAGAATGCGGGTGTGCTCGGGTCAGGTCGTTGACTTGAGGTCACGTACAGGAAGGTTGTACGGGAAGGTGGAAAGGCGTTAGATGTTGTGAGTATGGCAATCAAAGATTTACCGACGTGATCGCGCAGGTGAAGATCTAGCAGTTAAAGAGATCGACAGTGATCAGCATCGATAATTCTGATCGCAGTGATCAGATCGGTGAATCTTTGATCGCGAGCGATCTGGACAGAGGGTAACCCGATCGAGCATGGTTTAAGAGAAGAAGAAGCATGGAGAGGATTTCAACAATGGATTAAAAGGATAAATACAAGAGAGAATATTGATATTGAACGGAGAGACTGACAACTCTTGGACGATCAGCAAGGGAAGAATTTGCCAGAGATATGGGTGATCGACGATGCAGGATGTTTTGCGATCGCGGACCAATAATAATTACGCAACGGCTGGGCTGAGTCAACTAGCGACAAGGCAGTGATCAAGTTTAGAATCTTCGTCGTCTTGCATCCTAGACCAGGGCACTACAATCTTTTTCTGACGAGGTCGGGAAGTGTAAAAAGAAGGCGTACAACAGAATGTACTAGTTGCAACGTCCGTCGATCATCCCTTAAAGTATAAAGCGGAGGACAGTTTTCCAACGAGGTCCCGATCGCGATCGGCGTTGCCGGCGCTCTTCACAAAACACGGCCAATCCCGGATCTGCCTGGAGCTGCCGACTGGAGATGGGGAGAACGTGAGTCTCATCGCATAGCGCCTGTCGATGACGATCTTCAAACCCGCGATACGTTTTTATCAACTCCTTAATCCACCCAGTCACTGGAAAGGAGAGCGGATCGATCGATTAATCGATAATTTTTCATGATTTTTGGCTGCAGAGAGACGTGACATGCGCAGAAAAAATCAACTTGGGAGCCCATTGATCGGCCCGGAGTTCCGACGGCCCCGGTGCCTTGTACGCGAGGAACAAATAT
Organism: Hyaloperonospora brassicae; assembly: GCA_947650285.1. Taxonomy (NCBI): domain Eukaryota; phylum Oomycota; class Peronosporomycetes; order Peronosporales; family Peronosporaceae; genus Hyaloperonospora; species Hyaloperonospora brassicae. Next base: position 14,216 of record CANTFL010000002.1, read on the forward strand.
AATTTCGACTTGAAGAAATGTTTGACCATGAACTCCACTTCCAGCTCAGCGACATGGTATAGCTGACTCGACGCGACGACCAGGGTCTTACTTGAAAAGTTGACCGGGGAACGCGACAGCTGTACCCAGGGATCCACTGATCGCGCGGTACGCGAGTGGCTGGCAGCGCAATGTACTGGCCGGGAGACAACATATTGTACACGTCCTCGCGATCATCACTGGCCATGCTGAGACTGCCAGACATATCGCTCGACAGCTCGCACATAAGATTGATTTTGGATACCTGTGCTTTTTTAGGAGTCGTCGATGGAGCCGGAGAAGAAGATCGCGAGTTAAGGCTGAATTCTTCAATGACGATCGTGAATGCAGGTCGATCTAGTTTGGTCAATTTAGCAGAATTTAAAGCTCGTCTACGGAGAGTAGATTGCGAACCAGATAACGCGGCGCGGGTGGCATCCCTCGAAGCACTGGACGAATAGCTCAAGTCGCATGACAAAGAAAACCAATTTTTCGGATTCGCTCGACTTTCCATCTCTTCTTGCAACGTCTTCGTGGAGATCACCGGTGCCCCCTATACCGGAGAAGGATAAGCAGGATTTTTCGGGCATGCCCATGGTGAACGCTCGGACGATACCGATCACTTGTGCTTAGGTGATCGCGTTGAACTAGCTGACCTCCCGTGAGAAGGCAATCGTGCGGGGGTTCTACCGGTGCGGATGCAGTAGACTCGGGAGGATCGACAGTTCTCAGCGACTCAGCTGATTGTGCGGCATTTTTGTCAAAGCCGACATAGTTGATCGCGTGGGCTAGTTCGATCGCGGGAACGTAGTATACTTGGTTGATTTTGTACGCAGTGCAGGCTTGCCCAATTGCTGGATCTTTTCTCGTTGCTTAGAAGCATCCGTCTGCACCGTATCAGCTGATCGCGTGGATGGAGATGATCGCGTAGTCCGAGCGGAAGACTTTGAGCGGGCAGATCGAGTCAAAGTCCTGGTAGGGGTCGGAGGAGAGGAGTCTCCGGAAACCTGAGAACGCTTAAACGATAGATCATTCTTACTGTCGCTCCGATTACGATTGCTGCCCGAAGAAGCTGAAAGTTACGCTGTAGCAAACGGACGTCCAGATACCAGCTGATCTATATGAGCCCGAAGTTGGTCGCGATCAGCTACAGCAAGAATACGATCGACGATCGCGACATCGCGAGCATTTTCTCGGTCCTAAATCTTACGATGATGACGCGCATTTTCGGAGTGGAAACCCGCCATTACCTTGCGCAATCGATCCAGTTCGCTCTTTTTATCCGTGATCTCCGCTCCATGTTGATCACGCAGCGTAGAAAATGACGCGATCTATTTCTCGAGATCAGCTATCCTCTGCTAATCGCGAGCAGAAGCACCCTGATATTTCTTCGCGTCGGCGTCGTGGAGATCCCGGATCGACTCGAGCTGCCAAATCGGGATTAAAACTTTTGCTTAAGCTAGCTGATCTCTTGCCGACAATTTATCTCGAGAGATGCACGACCATCAGTCTGGTCACGCCGACTCTTCTGTGGGCGAGATGAGACATTTTCGGACAGGAATGTCTTCAAGCGCTCGATCTCGTTTTCCAAGTCGTGATTTCCCGCCACCCGAACCTCCTGCTTGTTCAAGACGCCTTCTTATTCTTTGCTGGTATGACGAGCCTTCTGAAAGTGGAGAACAAACGATCGAAACGATGCTGGACATATCCACGCAACTGGATCCCGATTCACGCAACGCTTTCAACTCCTTCTCCAGCCGATCGCCGCGGTGCTTCTCGTCTTTCGGCGCACCTTCATTGGAGCCGTTACGCCTTAAGATTATCTCATAGCTCTCGATGCGATCGTAAAGAGTGGCGACCATGCCGGCCTTTGTCGGTCGACTAACATAAACAGCGGTCGTCACCTTGGTACTGAGAAGAAGCGAGTACGACCCGTCGTACGACCCATTGGGATCGCGGAAGTGCGTCATCTAACCAAAACCAGGAGACGAATCACACGAATCGGAGGGAGGAGAGGTGCCAAAAAAATTTTTTTTTGACATGGCGTAAGTAAAACTGGTGGGGTTGATCAAGCGAAAAGATAAGTGCGCAGCCAGATCGGCACCGTGTGGCGGCAAACGGCGCAGGGTACGACTGTGGTGTAGCGAATACGGAAATTCGCTATAGAATAATTGATCGCATTCCCGTTATTTCCGAGCCAGCTAACGGTTGGCTGCCCGGTCCCACATCTGGTTAGATCGCGTCCATTGGACAGTCAGACTAAAATGGACATCAGATCGGGCAGGTTGGGACGTGCGATCTTGGGTCAAGGTATGAGGCGGAAGGTAACGTTGGCGATCAGTGGATCAAGAAGGAAACCGCTATCAGCAAGGCAATCGCGATCAAGGAGGCGATCGAGATCGTGCTCAGTGATCAGGTTTATGATCGAGATCAAGTATGTGGTCGCATTCAAGTTGGTGTGGAGCACACCATGTGATCCGCGATCAGCACGACGATCAGGCAACGATCAAGATCGTGATCAGTGATCAGGTATGTGATCGCGATTATGGTCAGTGATCAGGTATGTGATTGCGATCAAGTTGGTGTGGAGCACACCATGTGATCTGCGATCAGCACGACGATCAGGCAACGATCAAGATCGTGATCAGTGATCAGGTATGTGATCGCGATCATGATCAGTGATCAGGTATGTGATTGAGATCAAGTTGGTGTGGAGCGGATCATGTGATCCGCGATCAGCAAGACGATCACGATCAGGAAGCGATCGCGATCAGACAAGTATATCAGGTGGTGCCACGCAAGTACAAGATCGATAGCGTCTATGGAAAGCGACATGTGGTAAACGATGTCCAAGATATGGGAGTATGGATAGGGTTGTTGGGTTCGATTGGTTAACATTAAACAGAGTTCAATTTGCTTCAAAGTACACGTGTCGACTTCTCCTCCGGGTGGATCATTGGCCGCCCGACGTCAAGGAAAGGTTTACATGCTTTAATCAAGTGATATCCCTGGATTGTTTGGCCAGGAAGCAAGATCTCTCAAACGACACCCCAACTGCGACTGGACGCAGGAAATCCTTTGTAGTTAAGGACCCAAGATCGCGAGACGGCTCAAGTAATCAGAAGGCTCGCGAATCAAGGTCTACATTTGTACAAGGCGATCTGTTACAGATCAGGATGAATCATATTGAGCACCCCACAAGCATACAAGTGATCGCGTGACGAATTCCACGTGATCACACCAACCCCGATCGTGGTGTGAAGATTTCAACACCGTGATCGAACTTCGACCCCATCGCAAACACGGTCAAGTTTTCGATTGACACGAGTCACATGGAAGAGTGCAACCCGCCCACCGACGGTACAAAAGGTAAGGAAGGCAATCAAGAACACAATATCAGAGTACCCCTTCCATAATTCGGTCGTCCGGGCGCCAGTGGAGAGTTGGGATCGACTCCTCAAAAGAGCGATCACTACTCCACCACAGGTTGCTCCATCTGATGGATGATGTTCACGGTATATCAACCAGCTTAACCTCCAATCGCTGTTAGACGCGCGCAATGGGTGGTGAGCAAGAAACCAACCTAAAGGATTGAGGGTTATAATATTTTAGTTAAGACAAAAAATAATGTACTTAAAAAACAAGACAATGTTAAATACAGTTCTACTGTTCCCCTTACCCAGAGCTTTCGAGTTCCGCCTACTTCGCTGCGCTTAATCACGCCACGTATACGTGACTTCGGGTGCACAAACCTAGTGTTGAATTGGCACAAGACGTGCCCCGTGCTAGCAGTGCTACGACCCTTCGTTCTACACACATTATACACCAAAAGACCCGCTACCATGACGTGTAAGGGCTCTGCGCCGCGCCGGTATTCTATTACCCAACAATCGTCCTTGCACATTGTTACATCGTTCCTCGGGCTATCATTGCTTTTTCAATCACGAGTGTGTGCCATAATCAACACATGCACAAGAATCTTCGAAATTCGTTCGAGTGCTGGAGCGCGATGCCATAGGATGCACGATGTCTGGACAGTAGGTTAGTGGTACATGACGTAAGATGCCGACAGGGCGACAGATCGCGACATGTGACGCTAATGATTACAAGGGCATCACAATGGCTAGCTTAAACGACCTCTTGGTCTTTACGAATAAGAAAGACGGTGCTGCCGGAAGGCGCGTGTTCACAGAAAGCGACAGCTCCTTCTGCAAGAAGGGACCTCGATGACGTTTGGTATGAGTGGTATACGTCGGTCATGAATCAGTTAGGCTATGTGGTTTACACTATGGAGAGTATACCCATAATATAAATATCAATAGGACCTTTTATTGTGTAAGGGAGCTGAGAAGCGTCAGTCACTGGGCTGGAAATCTTTAAATATTACTAGTTCAGGACTATGAGATCTAGATTAGGAATGTTTAGGATAGGGTGTTTGCATATATAACGAAATAAAATTTTAATTACGTTTTGATATTCTGGCGCTCTCTGCCTTCCTAAGGCTTGGGCTCCGAATGCTAGGAGTAAGAGACCTTACACGGCATGTTTTATTAGGCTATAAGTATTGTGTGATTCACGTAATCACTAGTCCCTTCATCAAATAATAAAGATCTCCACCAGCTTGTGTGACTCCCTGGGTCTAAATTCGATTTATAGCTTGGGATATTAGTTAGTAAAAAATTCTAAGGATGAAAGAGATTTAGACTATAAGTCGTTAGCTTAAATTCGTAGATTTTGTTAGACTTCGATTCGTTAACTCACTCTTTCTGGATATAAGTGAATCCTAAAGGCTTTATGCTTTCCTATGACTTAGGAGATTGGGTAGAGTCGCTACAGTGGTCCTACGCCTGTAGACTGTAGACCACCATTATGACGCCCAGCTGTCGCCGTTGCATTGACTTTCTGCGATGCAACCATTTGCACTACCTTTAAATCATCGGTCTAACGTAAGGCTTCAATTCTTCAAGGCTTCGAATCTCCACTGCGGTCTCCCTCGTCATAGTCGATTAGCACAGAATTGAAAGCTAGAGCAGGGCTAAATGTGTCTGAAATGAAGAAGAATGGACCAGATAGCTACGTGTACCACTCATTGCACACAAGGTGTTTGCACTGTTAGCACGTCGTAAGAAAGTTATCGAAAATAGCAAAGCGAGAGGTGAGGCGATTCTCGCGGCAAGATCGTGCTATCTCGTATTCGAAAAAGACACAGAAACAAGTACAATATTTATATAGGCTTACGATACATTGCAACTTACCACTGACTTATGGCGCTATGGTTAGCATTGCGTAAAACCCATGTAATGCTTATCTATTGTATCAGCAAAAAAGGATAAGCGAACGGTATAATACCGGTGTTGCAACGAGCGCTTTACCCTGTTTAAAGTATAATTTAGTGTGGTTGGGGTCATAAGCGATGACTAACATATCAAATTAAGCTCAGTTTATATTTTCAGGCTCTGTAGTATATCGAGAAGACGCCAGAACTGCCTAAGCCGATACGAGTGCCCACAAATTGCGCACCATAGCTGCATGCTTTTTCAGCAGACCGGGTCAAATTTTTGTAAGCTCAAATTTTTATAGGCAATTAATATTTGCCCGAGCTTGAATATAGGGATTTACAGGTATAGACCATATTTTGGTATTGAGTCATTTAGAGCTCCCTTTTCCATCTCCAAATTCCCCATTTATCTTCTATCCCACTTCCTTTCGTTTCTCACGCGCTGCACCTGATACAGTAGCGCTCGTCTTTCTCGTTAGTTTTTATATCGGCGGTGTGCTTCTCTTTTAAACTATGTCTCTTTTTACTCATATTTTATAGACCATTTATAGATTCTCTTCGTCATCGCTTACCACCACCACGGCACCACCACCGCCGTCTTACTCCGCTACGATGATGCGTTTTGTAAGGAGAGGAGGTGATACTGGGAAAACAACAGAAAGAACAACTAGAAGAGAATAAAGAGTACATCTTTTGAGGGGAGTAATCTTATATCGAACAAAATAAAAAAATATTATATCATGGATTTAGAGAAATGATTTGCTCTATGGCCAAACCATAAGCGAGCGGTATACAGCAACCGAAATAGTGCTATCTGTTTGATGTCGATTCTGCCTCTTCTATATTAGGGAAGGATGTAATTCTACGCGGAATCAAATAGCATGCCATACAAAATATGGCGATACCAGAAAGTGCGCCAAGAGGTCAACCAACAAGTTCGTTCCCATGCCTTTTCTAAAAACGATAATTAACAAATCTAACGACTCAGCATGATAGCCGGTGGTTAATTTAGGCACTATCAGACGAGCATAGGAAAACATAATTTGCTGCGATAAAGACCCGCTTTGTGCACACTCTGCCGATCCATTTTATAATAGAGAGATCAAAAATCTCTGTCATCCAGGTCAAAGGAGAAGTTATAGATAGTATCCGAACAAAGTATAAGATCGATAAAGAGGGATACTTAGGCTTCGAAGATGACGGCGAAGGCTCTGCCCCATCCGTTAAAGAGGGATTGATGGTAACAAGATTCAAGCTGTGCATTCGAGACAATGAAGTGAGGCCGCTCAGGTTCATGTACGACCACCATTATCGTCTAAGATGCAGGATCTGTCTTTTTAAGGTTGCAGCACAGAGGAATATCAAGGGTTTGTACCAAATAATTGTCAATATAGATCCTCATTAGGAGCTGATTGTTCGTCCTTTGAGTGTGGGGATCTTTTGAAGGCGAACAGACAGCATGATAAGGAACTAAAGAGAAATAAATATTATTCATAGCGTCGCCTTTCCAATCAAATTATAGATTTTAAGGGTGGTACGACCTACTTTGACCGAAATTCTAACAATGCTATGTGACATTGTATATTACGTGTAAGTTCCCTATAGCCTCTAATTCGTCTGAACAAATTATTCAATTTCTACTTGGAAGTCAGGATAAACTTGCAATGATCAAAGAGCTCCTACAACTCCCATTAGGTCGCTCTGCAACCCAGAAAGGCACACAAGGTCAGCGATGTATAGTTTTTTTTGCAAACGTGCAGAATTCTGTCCGCCCTACTTGTTCCTCTAAAATTACAGGAGTGAAAACTGACGCCGATATTAATATGCGTGTTGCATCCGTGTCCTTGCAAGCATGCTTGAGATACACGTTAAAGATGGCTTCGTTTGCATTTGTTGTGGCGTTCATCACCTTGACTTGTAAATACAACAGCTCATCAAATCTAAGGTTGACGATCAAGTTCTGTCATATTTAAATACACTAATTGGCCTCCTTTTCCGGCGGCAATATGTTATACAAATGATACTGACGAGATGAAATAAACTGAAATCTACTCGATTGCTATCTAGGGTCTGACAGTAAAATGGTTTTGCAAGCATTAGTATTCTATTTTTTTAACGCTCAAACCAACAAAGAAGTAAGATTGCAATCCGTCACTGATCTGGTAGATTGTCTCTCATTGTTACAACGTTCTGATGAGCAGAGTCGATATCACCTCCGACAAGCTGCAAGGAACAAAAACGTTTGTAGGTGAGAAAGCATAAGAAATGCAAAATCTCGCGGCTTCCGTCATGCATATGAGTTAGCTTGAGAATACTATTGAAGTCTCGCATGATGAGTCTGGGGAGATTAGATTAGTCATGGGATATATTAAGGAGGACAACTATGTAGTCTATGGTGGATACGATGCGCCGCTACCTTTGATATGAAATATTGCTAAAGACCAAGGACTTTTGTAGCCGATGATACAAAGAATCTTGTGCGTCAAGATGAGGATGGAGCCGCGGATTACACACAAACTATAGCCTATATAGTCATAATTATGATAATGGGTGATGCCGAGATACGTTTTATTGTGGCTCAGAAGAAAGTTATTAAGCGCCTGCCATCCGTCCTTCCGTAGGACTTAGTAGTTCATCGCACTTCCGAGTTTACATATTTCTTGCAAATGGGAAGCAGAATTTCGGAGCTTGAGCCTTAGAGCTTCACTGGAAGAATTGACTGCAGAGTTTAGAAGATTCAAAGTGGCAGAAGATTCAGAGGGAGAGATTATACGCGAGCTAATGAGATGAAGTGAAATTAGAAATTTTTTTCGAAGGAGATATGTAGGTACAGCCTCAGAACTCCGCGGTGAAGTTTTATTTTTATTAAAAAGTATAGCTACCTATAATCTCTTCCGAAATTTCTATCTCTCACCTAATAGTTTGGGATTGAACGTGTCTTCTTAGGCACTTCTACATTTAAGTCGGATTTCTCAATGATTAAGTGGCAATAGGATGACAATTTTTCTGGCTTAACAAATAATTTTTTAAAGGTTATTCTCCAGGCTTTAAAAAGATTACAAAATGTTTGCAAGCCCAGTGTCGAACAAAAAGTTATTACCTTATTTCCGCTGTAGAAAAGCATAGACTTCCAAATGAGTTGATATCTTCATTGTTTTTACTACCATGCTTTTACAATCTACCAATTTATACTATGGTCATCATACTGCCATTCAATAATATGGTAGCTCGATGCCTTTTCACCCGTCGGTTGTTGTGGTGGGTGGTAGTGGTGGCTTCTGCGGTCTTCACTATGGTATGATGATGATTTTACATTGGAAACAACGCTAGTGATGGTGGGGAGGGGATATAAATAATATTCTCATCACTCCTTTCTACCACCTAAGACATTCTTAGCGGTACTACTACTGGTAGTCAATCGCTACTTTTTTCATTCCTATCGAAAAATTAATTAGACAGGTTCCCACTGACGCTGCTACTTCTGTTGCGGGAGTTTGATCGTCCGTAGCGCGGCACTCGCTAGTATCCTTCTCATATTGTTTCATACATTAAGCATTTTCAATAGCACTGCTGTTGTATTCTATAAGTCAATCCAGAGGTACGTTACCCCATTATATATATCAGTAAGACCGGATGTGATGAATATAAGTTGTACCGAGCCCGGTTTTTTAAAGCTAATTTCGAGGTGTGGCTCAATTTTTAGATTTGACCCTGGCCTTGTATCAGCATTGGAAATTAGGTGAGGCGTCATACATAAGCTTAAATATAATTGATATTAGTAGTAAGAGCGTTTTTGACTTCTCCGCGCATACGAATACAGTTTTGGACTATACTAAACCAAACAACGTGTGTGCTGATTCATACATGCAATGTTTACCATCCACAGCATATGAACGATTTTTAATACATCACGTACAATGTAGTTGCAGAGGCAGGTGATCTCACTTGGGAGATTGTGAATAGGGAAAAGTTCACACGAATCTGATCAAAATTTTGAACTGCTTATACCTTCACCTTGACTCTACTTAAAACTATAATAGTCTTTGAACGTAAATCTAGCTACTTGCTAGATATCTCATACGCGCGCTTTGCAGCTGGTCGTAGATAGCGAATGAAAAAAATGATGAATATTTACAACTATTTGTAGCAGGGATAATATTTTTTCGAAGGTGCTATAAATCTAATATTTGCTCAGCGAGATGGATATTGGTGGATATTATCAACACAGATAAAATCCTGATTGACCCGATGTGGTGTCAATTACATGCCATTAGGCTTACCTAAGTACATTGACCCCTTTCAACAACAACAGTAACTCTTGTGAACTATTCAAAGCGCATTTGTGACTTGAGTAATCCATTATATCACTCTATACAAGAGATGGCATTAAGTTCTGCGTACCTCGTTGACTATTCTTTCTCATACATAACAACCCATAAGTTTGCATCCAAAGATGCCAAGAATCGGCTGCAATAATTGTGTAGCGGAGCTACACAGCTCCTTAAGTCATAGAAAGACTTAACGCTCTCACGAGCAACTTTGGTTCTACGAACCCGAATCAAAGAGTCAACAGCTCCGAGAGCTAAAGGGTGAATCAAAGAACCGACTGAAAGAGTCAACAAGCTCAAAGAGCTTACGGTCCCTGTTCCAGGGGGACCAAACGATTCAAAGAATCAAACGCACTAAGTGCACAAGGAGTAGCTGCCTTAACAAGGCGTTGCTACTTCCCTATGATCGCAAGACGCCTCAGAGAGGCACGTGTTTTTTGTTGATCAAAATGGGAACTGAATTATATTTCTTCTTTTAACCAAAAAGAACACAGTAGAACAAAGTAAATAATCTACTCGCTTATGTCCTAAATAAACCTATTAAAAGATCTCGTAATCAATTGTTGACAGACATCAGTCTTCAAAAATTGATACTTGTGTTCTTATATTACTTTATAGGGGATCCATTCCCTTATGTGTACCACACCTATTGTCGACTACCAATCGACGTGTAACCCCGTTTTAAATTATGTGCTGATGCTGCATCATACAGATACATAAACTTGGTTTTGAGATTGAACTTGATATGCGATGCGGAGAGACAATTTTCATTGTAACCAATGGCGTCATCGTTCTCGCTGGAGTAGGGGTTGACGTTGATAAATTCATCAGCATCGTCATCACGGTCAGAACCATTACTATCTTATTCCCTACAATTAAGTTCATCATATTCGATGCATATCCTATCGGCATCGGCATATTTTACGTCGACGTCGGCGCGTGGTAGCTGAAATATTTATTGTGTTTATAAGATATATTTACTTCTACCGTTTTAGGGTCATAGCAGATCGAATTGGGTCTTCGTGGAACACGTACGTCTTTCAATAAGAACAGTTTATGTGTGGCTGATGCATGTACTGAGTTCTTAAGGGCAAATAATCCATCGGCAAAATCTCACCATAACTCGTGAACAGGTGGACAAGTCTTCGAACGAAGCTTTTGAGAACCCGATAGGCACGTCCCACCTAATTATCTGTTTCGGAATATTCTAATAAAAAAATGAAATGTGCCGTCAATACTATACCGGAAACCGAGGGTTTCGATCGGAGACAATTACAAGGCGAGATCATTGAGAGCTTAACAACGTGTCGACACAGACGCGAGCACAGCCCTCGGCTTAATAGTCTCAATACACATACAATATAAAACATCTTGATGAACCGATTAACAATTACAAGTTTACCAGCACTCATAAGAGCGCATTTAGAAAAGTAATTGACAAATTAAAAATAAATTGAGCTCTTTTAACGCAGGCAGAACCTCCAGCGATATCATGGAGATGTGGACGGGAGAGATAATTTTCCCCTTCTACAAACTCGCAGTAGCGGCGGTTGTTGCGCACAAACTGATACTAGCGTGTCCAGCAAGTCTCTGCCGATCGTGATGCTAGTATTTTCACGGCTACGAAGCCATCTCGTTTTTTCAATATGACAATCCTACATGGCCCATATGTTTAGATCATTATGAGTTATAACGATGACTAGTGGTGTGTCCCCGACGACTGCAATACAAAGCGGCAGCCCATCTCAGGTTGTTTGAGTTGTGTATTGTGTTTAGGACGTTCGATAAGTTGCTGGAAAGCGTTGGAAGCTTGACAGGATTCAAACGAAAAGTGATTTATTCGAATGACAAGTCCCTTATCTTGTGCAAACGACTATCTAACCTCTACGAGCAATTTTGATGGAGGCACTTACATAATCAGCGTATCTATAATAGCCTTATCGTCACTATTGGACCACACCGCCGACTTTAAAACAGTCCGGCAAGAAGAAGCATCAGCCAACATAATCAGTCATCCTGAACCGTGCTCCGCGATGAATTCATGATACGCGAAGAACGATGTTCCCCGTACGCTTCAAAGCGGGAGGCGGGAAATGTAGATGGCTGTACGTAATGACGAATATTCTGTATAAAAACGATGAGTATTCCATCTACTAGGTGACAATCAAATTATATTGCCGGTGCACACTGCATGACAAAAAATTGTTATTTATGCAATGGTCAAAGCTTCAGCGACTGCAAAAACTTGATGCGCTCTGCGCCGTCGGTGTATCTATGCATTTAGCACATCGTATCTTAAATTTATGACTTTACAAACCATTTTCAATGGCATGTCTATATTATTATTTACGTGCGATCGAATGAAGCTATGAACGCCTCAGAAGTAATACTGGCACTGAGCATTCTAATTTACATATTGTTTTAGCAACGAGAGCATATATGGATATTTTGGCGTAGCTGCGAGTACTTGTGCAAGCACGTAGGTAAACAAAAAGACCTGCGAAGTCCGTAATTTACGAATTCAACCGTCTATAGATCTCTTGTTATTTTATGGTAATGGCATAAGACGTTTTTACTATGGATGTACGCAAGAAGCACGATTTTGCTAGCAGCGAATATATACACTTTTTAGGTTTGCTTACAGCATATATTCACGCACAACTCTAATAAGCTACATGTCGTAAGGCGTGTATATTCTTCATCCTTGGTTCCGCTATATCGCAGGCACGGACGAACGCATAGCGAAGTAGCTCAATTCAAGATTTTGCAACGACCTTGACAGCTTTGTAGCATATTTATCGAATATAAATGAGAAGTTGCGTAGCCCTTTACCATCCACTTATACAGAATGTCACTGAATTTTTTCCGAGAGAGTACAAATGGGGGCGTCCACTGCTATGAACACTATTTTTGCATACAGATAAGGATCTGCGAGGAACCCATTCACCAGATCAATGGACGAAACGGTGATATTTCTCGCACCATATTCGATTACGTTTTGTCCGCTGTGTCGAAGACACGACCGGTACTTTGCAGCATATAACATCAAAAATACGTGCAATATCGCCATTTTGCCTGTTTAATTTTGCACACAGAAGGTCGAATAAGAAAGAGGAGAGTGTGACGCTCTGACATGGCCGATGGCGATACAATCGGCAAGAACACGCTGGATAATAATGACATTATACCGAGAAATTTTTAATCTTTTTCATTATTCCGTAAAATAAATCCGGTTACTTCGAATTTATTTATTACGGTAATTTGTATTGAATAACTCGTGCGGCACGGATCGAGAACATACATCCTCACTTTTGGTCAAATACTGATAGATGGTTTTTGAGTATAGCGACTATACAAACAAATAAAGTTTATCGTTCAGTCCTATTCTTCAATTCAAAATATCTTTCGTCCATCAATGCTGCTGTAAACCTGTCGTGCTCAGCAAATTATGCCGTCAACCTGTCATTGACATCGTACTTGTATATTAAGAAAAGTACGCAGATCTAATCGACTTTGACGTTGCGCACATTGCTTTAAGAATTGATTAAATTCAAGAGTCTGCAATCAGGAGATCTTTCTAAATAAATTTTCGAGGTGCATCAAGATCAAGTGTTTAAGAGCCGTCCCTAGATTGATCGGTTTTTATGACAACCAGTGTCTCGGTTTTTCTCAAGAAAATCATTCAAGTAGACCGAAAAGACAATTCATTAGCATGTCGTCAGCTGTGGTGGCTCTACTACCGCCAGTTTCTCTACTGTCGACTCTTCTATCTAATTAGCTGTTCCGTATTGTCTATTCGGGGCAACAAGCACCTTCTTACTGGTATGTTTTACCTAAACAAGCATCCATGTCCTGTTTTGCTCATCTATGTTTGAGGTATGAACGTTCGCGCTGCTTATATTTGATATAAGAGCCTTATACAGATCTTTATACAATGTAGTAATCAACGACACCAACAGCCGTCGACAGCCATTTACACTGTGTATTCATCAAATACATTAAGTCATTGTTCAGTTCTGATCGATAAATTACGTGATGACATCACTCGCGCTTGTAAAGGATGTAGAATCATATACACGCTTTGCGAGGTTCATCAAATGGTCACCTTTCAAACAAGTAGTAGTCATATCTAAGGTTTAACGCTTATTTTACTTGATCTCGAGCTGGTACCTCTTGATTATGTGTATCGATGACAGCTTTCGGATCATCATACGCGTACAAGAAGAAGCCAAAATCACCGTGATGTTAAATTGATACGCTTTCTTTGGTCCCGGTTCAGGTTTATAAACTTGATTGTACGGGACCATCGCAAGATTCACCTTGATCCACAGTAAATGACCTAGAGCTTAACAAAATTACCCAAATGATTATTCGGTGAGTAATATTGCAATTCATATCGACGTATGACAGTCAACTAAAGGTTCAAAGGGCGTTTTTTCGATGCCTCGGTCAGTAAAGGGATAAGATATGCCTCATCACCATGTGTGACAATTCACAGAGACTGCGTGTTGAAAGTAACCTTCGTACTTATGCCTGAAATTACATACATACGCTGCTAATTATCAAAGAGCTTCGCTCCCATTTACTAAAACTGGTTTGTGACGAACCCCGCCGCTGTGCAATTTTGCAAAAGCGCCGGACCCATTTCTCGGATCTTTTTTGATCGACTCAATGCCATTACGTACTGGTATACGTAATACTACATTCGATGCTTATTTCCCAAAAGCGTGTGTTATCATTTGTTTTGACATTTATTATTTCTTCCTGTAATCGTTTGTAAATAAAAATCGACTGTATGTGTCATTCACCTACAATAGGTAAATTATATTTAGACCTGAAATATTCTACCGTTTAAAGGAAAGTCAGGTACCCGAGTTGACGCGAGTCTATATCTGGTCGAAGTCTATATTCACCGCTACCGATACGTTTTGCCCGAGCATATTCGCGCGAAAAAGATGAGTATAAGCGGAACTATTTAAAATTCGATGTTGACACAATTAAACGTGCGATCATGACTGAGTTATATGTGATGTAAACCTTAAGGTAGCAAATGCGCTGATCAGGCACAACCAAAAAATATTACCCTGATACGAGTCCACGATCCTTTTACATCCATTAAATCAATGTCGCAATGCTTAAGATTAACTTCGTAAAGGTCATTGATGATTTCGCATGACCCATAATATACGAAGTAAGCATATGACCATTCCAAATTTGGACGGCTGTTCTTTACATAATTAATTACCTTCATTCCATCTCTTTATATGCAAAAGTTTGCGCCATCCAACCCTATTTATACTAAATGAGTAGCATCCTTCTTCTGACATGAACCTGGAGATGTCACTAATCTGTTTAATTAACGCTCATGCGTGGAATCAACAAACGAGTCTCGTCTCTTTTTCTATTCCCCAACATCTCAAATATGTATTAAAAAGAGTAAAAGCTGCGTTAATTAGAGATGATGATCAAGTGAGGATCTTACTATACAAGCTTCGTAAATTTTATTGTTAGATGGACGGAAGAGATATTGGTATCCCACTCATTACCATTCAAGGAGATAAATACACTTGACACAGGCGACTGAAATACCAATCATAAAACTCATTCGTTCGACTTCGTCTCACTTGAATTCTCAAACATAGGAAATGCCTTCACGCGTGACTTGACCAACCATGTATAATAAATGTCGTTTTGAATGGTTCCGTGATATATTTATACCATTATGTACCAAAAGGTACAGCGGAGTCGGATGCGCACACATATTTGGGTAAAACGCTTTACATCGAATTTTGTTCCTTTAAAAATATGTTGGGCGCACAAAAACCATGTAAAGTAATTATCATGGGCGATATCACTTATTGTCAATTAGTACACAAAAGCTTCTGAACCAATTCGCTATGAGATCGTCTTTGTATATGTACGGCGACAGTTGCGTATGTAAAAAGTAGCACTAGCCCTGGCCCAATTTTTTTTATATATTGAGAGGTTCCATTGAATAAAAAATCACTCTTCATTCTAATTTTTTTAAGTTTAGTGACGATATATATTACTAATCATATTAAAATATATTATCTTTTGATTGTATCAATTATCTATAAGGACCATGTTTAATATATACCAAGATATCAGAAATAAAAAATTTAACCACAAGATCGAAAGTTACAAAAAATACAGCAAACCGTTTTATGGCAAAATTATACACCGGTTTAATTGCATACTTAAAGGTTTAGACGAATTTCTATAAGGTTGAGGCATGTAGTTACATTAGTAACGATAGCAACCTATAGTTCGTCCATCAAATATATCATTCATTTCTGCGAATTTTTACGAGGATATTATTATTTTCGAAAAAAAAACCACTGATCAGTATGAGAAATCTGATGTCGATGACGGAGAATTGAATCTGGCGGCGACGCTTAATAAATATTCTTAGCTTGTGATTAAAATGTTTGCACATTACATATATTCGAATTTTGCGCTTATCTATTCCCTCAGTTGCTAGATCAAATGGGATCTGCATCTTTTTTATGCGCCCTTTGATTTTTGGATTCGATGGAGCGGTGCACACACATCTTGTCAGGGAATCCTACAGCACGAGAGGCAATATCTTGTCGTCCGATCTTATGAAAAAGGCCGACTCAAACTTCTTTCATTTCCGAGAGTCATGAAATTCGCCATCATTATCGGAATTTTTTTTCGATTGCCGTAGCAAGAGCGGAATTAGATCATGCCGACAACGAGAGCTAACATCCTTGAAGTAACCCCACGATCATCTATTAAACTAATAACAAAATTGAATTGCTATTGTCAGCGGATAAACCGCCACTAAGACCGGAATTTTTATCAAGACAATACCGATCCAAATCTTTATATCTCCTTATTGATATTGAAAAAGCACAAAAACAGAAAGATCTATCGATAGAAGCCTCCAGGAAGGTGTCGTCCACGAATATTTATGCTCGATGTGTGGCTCATAGCTATTACCCCCAGTAAGGTGCCATCCACGGCAATATCATGCTCGCTGTAATGCTTGTAGCTTGCAGCCCTTCTTGGGAAAATGACACACAGTTGCACAAACGCATCTTTTACGATTTTGAGCTTCGTTTCGTGACCTCGGTTATTTATTATAACCATGTAGGGTAAAATGAGTATGTATTGCTTGATAAAACTGCCGAACAAATCGAGTCTTGACAATTTGATAGCATGATCACAATTCATAGGAGAAGTATATCATTTCATTCTTCAGCTTCATTAAGATTACTCTTGGTGTCACCTTCATGCCTAAGGTCATTCCAATTCTTGGGCTACATGATTTACAGTAATTTGTTCTGCGTTCGCATATCGACGAGACGATTTGGATGTTCCCGAAAGTTGACAGGAGTGCAAAACCAAATAGGTTGGAGGGAAAAATGTTTGTGTAAAGGATAGCTCCACCACGAACAAATAGTCATTTTGTGGGCACACACGGCTATGTAACGTCACCCATTACTTAAGACACCACTGTACGGCCGGTTTCAATGTCGATCGTACTCAATAAGCAGCTTGAATGGTGTCGCTTTTGTTTCTGTAACTCATTCTATAAAAACCCTGCTAGTTTGCTGCTTCTCGTCGTCGCTTTCCACATGACAGGCGCAAAAAACTCAAGTGGTGATGTATTGCCAACAAACGGAAGAAGAGGTGGTACGTCAACAGTTTGCCACGCGGCAGTAGGTCTATATTGCCGAGATAGACATTGGATTCAATATTATACGGGTGTATGATTCTGCGTATGGTAAACAACCTTTTTTTGTAATTTATTTTATGGTATAATTGATGTATTTGATTTATATTATTGGTAAGTAATAAATGCAATCCCATTTATTAATCTGCAATATTTAGTGATACCGCTTTGCGAGAAAATTAATCCATCTGGTTTAATTTTAAATATTCACATTTATAATAATGCTGACAAAGTGTATGATTATGTGAAATGATATCGTAAAGATTATCATAATTTATACCTCGCATCGAGACGCGTTTTGCTCTCTTGTGTCAATGTCCATACTAGAATACCAGCAACGCGTCAATCATATTTATCAGATACGTTTATAAAATTGTAGATAATACCCGCATGAATTCTTTCAAACGTCCATGTATTTAAAACAAGACCATTTCGTTTATATCTGCCTGAAAGTGTTATGCGCAAAGAACGCGATATATATCAAACAGAAAATTTTGCTGTATGATCGCCGCGATAGAAATATTGATTCGTACGGTCTACACATTCCGATCTGTGTTATTGTCGTAATGCCTGATTGGAACTGCGTCGTTGCGAACCTTACCGAAGACACTTGTGTTTATCGGATATTTTTGTGTAAATTTTTTCATAAATATAATTAGCCAATTAATGCGAGTTTAGCAAAGATAAGTACTCAAGTCGCTCACAATTTATTTGTCAACCAAGAAAGCCTCCAATATTTTTCTATAGGTGCACAAGACGATAGTGTAGATTAAAACGAGTGTCGCGTACGCTTAATGAGATCTCCGTTCTTTTTGGTCGTCCACCTATACTTTTAATAATCGATTATGTTTCATGTGCTTATCACGAAAGTAAATTAATAAATGATAAAATTGCCATCATAAGTACTAGTCAAACGCATTAAGTATGGGTACAACTAGCAACGGCCTCTGTTTTAGGATATTCTGAAAAATAAATCAACTCCCAGCGCAAATTACCTCCAATTATAGTAAGTTATATAATTGATTATGCAACAGGTGGCCCTTAGGCCTTAAGTCAAAGGTGTTGCGAGTGTCATGGAACGCAAGATCAGCACGTACGATAATGAGCCTTATTCGAGCAAAGGATATACGTCCACTCTATTCTAAATATTTGAAGTGTCTAATTGTCATAAAATGTGCCCTCGACTAATATAAATTCAAAATATACTAAGCGGTAACTAATCCGCACTTGTGCTACCAAGTCGTCTGATTTTTTCATGCATGTTGACGTCAGACACCCACGCCATCATCATTATATTGCAGATCATGAAATATACGTCGAACGAGGTGATCAATCAAGATAGCTTTTGCCAAGATTTGAATATGGAAGCGCGTCATGTCTTCGTATCAGCAAGGCTTCCTTGTATTCAATGAGAACTTGCATCTTGATTTTCATTAGTGTATGTATCTAAGTAGCTTCTCTGCACGAGGTATCGATCGTGGCTTAAAATCTGCAAATTCTTTTATTTTTGACCTATAGATCTGGACCAGATACGCAGCTCCACAAGTTCTAGTTGCAATGTTTTATGCACTAGTAAGTGAAAATTAAGTTTCTTAATATATCATAGATGAAGTTGCTCTGGTGAGAAAGTGAAAGGATATACGTTCAGCTGTTATGATTAAAAAAAATTGGTGAGCATAAACATATTTTTGCTTTCGCTCATCGAAAGCGCTGTTTCTTCGTCAATTGTTTTGTCGTCATACCCTATCGACATTCTCTGCGATGACCTGCTCAATTACACCTTAATTGTCGCCAGTTCTTGCTTCCAGGCATTTCCTCACTTGGTATCGATGTGTTAGTTTGTATCGTAACGAATGGTTCCTTACTTCTAACAAAATTTTGTCTCTTAAATCAATTGTGAAGCGTCTGGCAGCATCTATGTCCTAAAAACCGGGATCTACAACGAATAATTGGTCTTGTTTAAGAACTAAAACGTCGACGATCTGATCTTGACGCACGTCGAACCACCGCGAAAGTGGCGACGGCAAGAATATACAGCTTGAGTGACAACGATGACTTTTGTTATATTATCATTCAGGTACGAGTTAGACAAATTTTTAAGACACATATAGCAGCATGGACACAAGAATGCCTCTCTACATGGCCACGCGCAATCAAATTAATACTGCAAAAACAATCGCACGTGGTCATGAATATTGGATGCCGTATGTTTGTGTAATTAGCATATTCTCTGAGCTCAGGCGACTTGATTGCACTGCGCATTAGTTGTCACTAGCTCGTTACATGATGTTGTCATTAAGGCTAAAATGACAATAAAGAATATCACATTAAATATTCTTAAATCAATATCACACAGCATGATGATAATGTTGGAATGACCGAAATGGCCACTAATTGGTTGATATTGTGATGATATCAACTTATTGGCCGCTGCTAGACGCGCACAATGAGTGGTGAGTAGACGTCATCATACGTTTGTAAATATAGTTGTTATTAAGTCAAGACAAACAAAAAACAAGAGGTATAGGATTTGATTTATATATAATAATATTTTTACTTTTACCTCGACTAAAGCCTTAAACTTAGTCTGTTACCTTCCCCTTAATTTAGTAATACATAGCAAGTCACTGGCCTTACTGTTGTCATCAAACTGAAAATCCGTACTGGCAAACCGGTATGCATTTGTCGGTGCCCCATACTAAAAAAAGTCGGCGAAATCTGGTCCTACCGATGTTTCGTTTTTTGTCGATATTCTAACGCCTTTACAAAACAGCGCAATTGCCCAATTATATATATATTAAAGTCGAAGCATGAGCTTGCTTGGAAGACCGGCGAATGACAGCCGTGCATGTTTGGTCGAATTCCGGTAGGCACTGACGTTGCGATCTGAAATTGTGGAGGATAGGACGCTGTGGACAGATATAAAGCTGGACGCATGTCAATCGGCCGCTGCATCGAAGCTGCAGTAGCTTACAATATGTTTCACCCTATTTAGCGGAAGAGGACGTGGCCCAAGTATTCCCCAGCTTGATCCGCTTTTTCTGGATACTAGTGGCGATCTAATCTAGCCTGTGCAGTTGCTACGCAGGCACGTTAGCATCTACGAAATGTGCGTGCCCTTAGTCTTCATTTGCCTGACGGTATCAATTTATGTAAAAATAGCAGCATCTATGATTTAACGACTGAGAGAGAAGAAATCTGTTACGCGCGACGTACTGTGTCATGTATCCGATAAAATAATTCTTCTTCGCGTTTGGCCAGATGCAACTGGAACGGGATTCTTTTTTACGGCTAGTTGAGAGCTGCAGCAATTTTCCACTGTGCTGCAGCTGGCTTGTCTCACCTATAATACGTTTTGGGTTATGGATCTGCTTCGCTGGATAATGTCGTCACTAATCAGCACGTTAAACTAGGCATGACGATCAAATTGATCAGTGACCTCGTCAGCGGGCACTTATCACCAATTAAGGATTTCTGTTGCAATGAGGTCGGCAAAACGACGCGCCATATGCATTGGCATCCGTCGGAGATCGATGTTGCTTCTTATTTTGACAGAAATTCTTACAATAGACAAGACCACTGTTTAAATGCTTCGGCACCGATCACAAGATCGGTACCGTCAGCGGTGCCGTGTACACCTGCATATGAGTAGGTACAAATTTCTCGTCAGCTTTCATATAACGTTCCAGAAGAAGTGTGTCTTTAGCAAAACACGAGTGACTCTACCTTTTTCTTCCACCGCGCTATATCTTCTCCACTTTCCGAGCGCAACAAGCTATCAATACCATCGCGTATCTGGTCAAGGTTATTCGCCTACTGGTACGGTTTTCACTCGCGTGTTTTTTCATCATTTTGACGAGTGCTGCTCCCACGACTTTGACGTCTATCATTGCAGATTCTGCTGCTGATCATTTATGCAAGGACGACGTCGCGCGCGGCTAAAGTCTGCGTGGAATGACGAGCAGTACAGTTTGGATGTACAAGAAGCATTTTGATGAAAGCGCAGCTGAAGAAAAGCGTCCGGACTCGCCTTTATCAGCTGTAAGGTATGCCAAATTGTTTCTCGATGGTATACCTACTTTTTTCAGGATAGATCGACTACCTTAGCATCCCTACAGCAGCATCCGAACCTCCTGTCCTTGTTATTTTATTATGAGTCCAGAAATAGTGGACAATGAGGAAGAACGGTCGCATGTGCTGAGTAGCACGAGGAAAGGAAGCTGTACAGCGTGAAAAGGTTCCGTTCGAGTAAAAATGCCTTCGCAGTATGCAGCAATAGCTCTATTTTGTCATGAAATGGATAATCGACTAGCTATAACAACGATACAGCTACATTTGATCAAGAAGGTTTATAGGTACACACCCAAATTTTGATACGTACACACACCCTGAAATAGAGGTCCCTCCTATAGTCCCGTAACCCTTTCTACCTAGGTACTGCACATATATACATTAAAACGCCATTTAAATATTCTTTGCATTGTACAAAACCCTCCGTAATACAGGCCTATTTTTTGTTAGCACATAGCCTAACGTACCAAATACTCTCTCATTATCCGGTACAGTTTCTATATGAAGCCCCACTAATACCATTTCCGTGATTTTATATATAAATCAAATGATTGTCATTCATATCGTAAACCATTAAATGGTTAGTCGACTTTATCTAGATTGAAATGGTGGTGTTTAGATTCTTGATAAATACTTAATGCACGAGGATATTCTCGTCTTAATTGCGAGCAAAAGATATGTGAGAGTCAATTTTCAGCCAGATATGATCGTCCATGACAGCATTTCCGTCTTGTATCGTGCAGCAGTGGGTATTAACACCGCATCCGATCAAACACAAACGCATCAGAAGCAGCTTGTGAGTTAAAAGTCGATCCCAATAAAAATACCAGTTTTCTTAGTGAACAAATATCGCATAAATAGCGTCTATATGAGACGACACGAGTTGTGCGCGGTAACAATCGTCTTTCCCAACGTGCTCACAAAACAGTCGGCGCACGATCGCCTGTTCATTGAAGGATGAAACGGATAATAAATGCCTATCATTTAATTGCCCGGATCTGCTAAAATATCAAAGATCGGCCGCAGCGACTCCGAGCATTTAAGCAGGTCAAAGACGAATTTCAATCCATTAACATGCAGCAATAATTAAACAGAGATCGCAGTCATACAGAACAAAGTACCTCAATATGTACATGGTACACATGCTCATCCGGACGAGTCGCCATAATTGGGCATTAGAACGGTCGTACGACGTCCATTGACGATATTTGATTAAATTTAAGTGGCTTGGACAGAAATGTGACAAGTGCTGCATTTTCGTTCGTGCGCACTGCCGCTATGCTAAGCAACAAGACAATTTCCTGCGGTCGTGCAGGCAGTGTACATAATAAAATAGAGGAAATCGTACAGCACAACAAATAAACAGATGGCGGGTACGGCAATTAAAATATCAACGCGCAGGTCGCATGCTGCGCCTCTTAACTTCTCGCCGCGAAAGCTCACGTCGCCGTGCGGATGAATTGCTGCTCGTATCTTAGGCCTTGTAAACGATGTTCTAACGCTTAAAAACTAAAATTAAACGGTAGTGAAGGGAAGTGTACCGGATAATGAGAGAGGATTTGATACGAAAGGCTATGTGCTAACAAAAAATAGGCCTGTATTACGGAGGGTTGTGTACAAAGCAAAGAATATTCAAATGGCGTTTTATGTATATATGTGCAGTACCTAGGTAGGGAGGGTTACAGGACTATAGGAGGGACCTCTGTTTCAGGGTGTGTGTACGTATGAAACGGTGGTAGTGTACCTATAAATCTCCAATTTTTACTAACTTATATCGGAGTACCATTAATCGATGATTGCCATTCGTCTATGATCGCCTCGTGTTGCGAGGAGGATTATTTTCGGTAATGGATCAAACTAGGGTACGAGACGATTTCATGTAACGGGCTCACCATCACACGCAGCCACAACTTTTTTATAGCTATAAACAACGCTTTGCTCTTTATTTTGCAAAGTCAGAACACGACAATTCTATTTGCCTTTTCAAATTCTTTTCTCACGGGCTTTAGCCTCTCTTATCCCCTATAAAAAGCATCAACAAAACAGCGGCAAATTGAGCCACTGCCACAGTACCAAGCTGTTTTAGATTCGCGCTTCTCGACAATGATCGCACTATACGTATCAACAACTTTACATCTATACATTTTGCATGTTCAATCATGTAACATAGCAAAGATGCAACAGGTCAAGTGTAACCGAAAGAAAACGAGCGCGCACCGATTCAAACGTATCAATTTTAAAGTGCATGGGTGCACCAGGACCAACTGCCGGTAATAGCGTTGCTTCTTTAACATCTGTATGTCGCAACATCTTTGTTTATTACATCTTAAGATTGAACTTGTTGATCGCGTCCGTGCTTGGACCGTAACTCAACTATAGATTTATCTTAAGTAATCTGTTAATTCACTCGGAATAATAATGAATATGCGTTCCAAAAATCAGTTTATGTTTATTCTAGTAAGCATCAATATAAGACACTTTTTGATCCAAAATATTATCGTGAAACGCTGATTACTTGTAACATTACCGCTGTATCATCCACGTAAATCGGACAAGAAGTTTGCTACATCTTTCACTGGCTTATTGCACAAAAATGGGTCGATAATAGATTGACTAAATACAATGTTTGGCAGTGTTGACATTATAGCGATTGGTACTACAGAATTACAGTCTGCTTTAATCCTATTTAAGCTTCTCTCCAAACAAAGCGATTAATATTCTTGGAACCACATCGTAACCAGATAATTTCACCGACGTAACGATGATCCAGCACCAAAAAGACGATTGATTTAACAAATTCTTATACAGCAGGTAAATAAACACTTAACACGTCGAAATGCCGGGTAGGGTTCTAGATCAAATCCACGTGATTGTAAATGCTGACTTTGCTTTTGTCATGCCTAGTGGTATGACACAAGGCAGCAAAAAGTTTATACTGGGCACCTTGTTTAGTACTGCACGCAACAAATCTTCATATAACATTCAATTTGCCTGTCAATCGTTAACATATTTATATATACCAACTTCTTAGTTAAACGCGAAATTCAAAACTCCATTGATTACACTCTTAACGTGCGACTGAAAAGCAGAACAAGTATGTAAACTCATTATTCTATACGCTCTCGCTATTATCGTGGGTGGACTGCGTATAGCATCGCAGAATATATGGTGCGCAAACGCGCATCTATATATTGTATGATTGCAAGACGGTAGCAACGACAGCATCCATTCGTAACCAGATTCTGGCGAGCAATACCATAAAAATATAGTGTTGACTGTACTTAAAATCGCGCAGGACGGCTTTGAAGTATAGTTCTACCTCCGCAGTACAAATTGACTTATTTGGAGTACTATTTGACAGATTTGACGTACGCCGAATCGGTAAATCACCATTACAACTAAAACTTTATAGCTCTGTGATAAGCCACAATATGTAATGTAGGGCGGTATCTACTTCATTTAAATGTCCCATTCTACACTTATGGTCTTCTAGACGCCCGTAAGACACCAAATGGCCTGTACCAATGCGCAAATTTATCGCAAGATCTGAATCGCTGTATTTACATTGAAAAAAATTGTATACCAATGATCTCTGCCAGTGTTGATTATGTGCAATTGCTTCTCATCCTGCTGTCGAAACACAAATATTGTTGGAAAGTGCCTTATCTTTGTCAAAAAAGACACATATAAACTGGTAAGAGCTTCACCCAGTTTTAAGAATCACATATTCTTATTCTTATCTAGTTGCTTCAAATGCCCACATACTCTTATTTCTTGATATATACCTGACTCGGTTGCAATTGATTTATTAATATTCTATTCTGCAATTTTGCGCGCTATGGCCAACTTAACTGTAGTTTCAGATCTCTTAAGGCACACTTTTGCATTGATCAGCTCGTTAAAACTGAAAATATTGCACATTTCCTTCTTCCAATTCATTATTACGTCCTCCACGACTATCTTATTAGCGTTATGTAAGTAGTCATTGCGATACCAGTTGTATTGACCTACGTTCAGCGCTTGAGACTTTGGTTGTGTATTTCTTACGATCCCTAATTTGTGTACAAAATGGTCTTTTTGCCTCCTTCGTGTCCATAGAGTGAGGCCTACTATTAATAAACAGCATACTTTTATACGTCCGCTTTTCCACTAAATACGTTGAGCATTTATTTTAACAAATATATACGTAGCCATACACTATCTTTTACATCACAAAAATGAGATTTGAATTATGTGTGCACTTGATGTATAATTTTGCAGCATTTGTACATACTTTTGCCACATAAAGTTACCTCTGAATTCTCTGACCGGAAAACTTCACAATCTCGCAACAAAATTAATATTTGAAGCATCAACTAGCCTAAATACCACAATGACAGCGATATGTCTTTTAGACAACAGCTCATCATAGTAATCGAACATGTATAATAATCCCTCGAATTGAGGAAAATTGATGAAATTCATGCCTAATCCACCCCCTATTCGGAATGTATAGGTCTAATATCAGCACCATACAATATAATTATCCGTTATGCATATTTTCTACTTCTATAATTACAACCCTATAACAAGGCATCTCTGCTCAATGGTACCAAGCGTCTACTTTGATCATGCGTGCGCTAGATATGATCAAGCTGCTGCTTTGCTTAAGTTCCCTCAACACGCTCAACACTACGGGTACAATAACATGAGATCATTCCAGCAACTGCAAATTTCGCTTTTGCTGTAGATATTCAAATCTGAATAACCAAAATATATCACCTTCGATTAAGAGCACGAGATGTAATCATTTTTGACATCAGCATGATACTGAGTATGTTTCAGGCTTTTATTATCGAAGCCGAGCATGTAATATTCACCCATCTTTGCCATGAAGTAGATGCTTCGTAACGAAGCCATACTTGGCACACCTTGTTTAGAGTAAAATAATGATTCTCATTGGCGAACCATTCGCGAGTAGAACCTAATATTCTATCAAGACCGCATTCAACGGATAGACTTGTGGCGCGTTAAACACTACCTCATGTGCCATTAAATCATATTTATTGGAATGGAGGTCAGCGTTTAGGTGGACCGGCGATAGATCAATCAATAGTTCGATTGAGATCTCTACTGGCACCGGATGACCGTATAATGGAATGGGTACTCCGATTCCGTGCTGTAAACTTCGCTCACCTTGTGTACCCGTTGGTGGAAGGCGGGTTGCTCTCTTAAGGTAACACGAGTCAAAGTCGATCTTGATTGTGGATGAAATTAGGGCTTTCGCGTGAAAACCTTCGCACGGTTGTGTATATTGTGAGTGAGGATATTAATGAGTTGCCCCGATGTGATTCAGATTGTCTTACCCAACAGTGGTGCTACACCTACGATCCCTTCTGACCATATGATCCATTTCGCAATATTAAACCCGTTGCTTTTAATTTTATGCTACTTCTAATCGCAGTCAAGATTATTGCTTTAAAAATGCAAGATCCCCACAAAAATGTATAGATGTATTTCTTAATTATGGTATGTGACATTTCATGACGAATGGTGGCCACAAATATAAACCGGATGAGAAGTCGACACGAGCACTGTAAAATCGAAATCAATTTGATATAATTTTAATTAAGTGAATCAAAATCAGATCAGTATGCCTATGTTTACTGAAGAAGTGAAGGCTAGTGGTATGCATAACCAAAAGACCATCCCTTTGTACC
Organism: Hyaloperonospora brassicae; assembly: GCA_947650285.1. NCBI lineage: Eukaryota > Oomycota > Peronosporomycetes > Peronosporales > Peronosporaceae > Hyaloperonospora > Hyaloperonospora brassicae. The sequence continues at coordinate 41,330 of CANTFL010000002.1, forward strand.
TATATGACCCGCACCGAGTACACCTTCTTTTTAATCTTGGCCTGGTTTACGCCGGATTTGTACATAGAAGGCTCACATATTGAGAGATCTTGTTAGATCGCGATCCCCGACTTAGAAGTAATTTAGATCACCAAAAAAACGCCCTGGTACAAATCACATTACTTATTCTTGCCATTAATAAGCTTGCAATCTGTTATGTTTTGGTACGCAATCCTGATCCATCTCTATCCGCTCTTTTATCCTACAACTAGACTTTTTTTACTTGACTGCTACTTACGATCCATGCCCTACCAAGTTCGACTAAAGGTACTATTCTTGTTACCGCTTTGCCACAGTAAAGTGTCCGACATGATAATTCATAATTTAATGGGTTTCATCAGTATTTCATTTCTTCCTGGCGATATCTTATTTTATGAACGCACCTTGCTCCTGCACAAAAGTGAATGAATTTTGTTCACAATTTGTCTAGTGAGTTGCCTACGAAAACAAGAATTTAATACAAATAAGATCGTTTAAAGGGCAGTGTATTTTGTGTCCGATCAATGACGGCAGGTTTCAATCCAGCATAAAAACGATTTTCGACATCTCTTTGTCCAGTACGTATCAGAATAGAACGACAAGACGCGTATGACGTGGAAGAGATATAATGTTACAAATGTACTGTGGGTATTATGTACGGCGTAGTTTGCGCATCCTTGTTGAGTTCAGCGATAAATGGAAGTGGCATTAAGATCAAGTTGATTGTCTGATGCGATATAGTAGACTACTTTTGGTAACGACGGTGCAATCCATTTTACACAAGGCCCCGTTAGCAGACAAATGTAATGCAAGGGCATCGTTTGGAGATGTGATACTCGCAACGGAGGTTTCTACTATGAGCTCAAACGTTATTATTTATCTTATTGTAAAATCTACAAAGGTGCAACATTGTAGTATGATCTAGGCGTGCTACAAGTCACATTGACTGAGGTCAAGAAGCGGTTTGGCGCTTATTGTATCGGAAGCTTTAAATATGTGGAGTATGATAAGAACTACAGGTTAAACAGCGGCATACGTGTCAGTCGCAACGAAGTCCTCGTCTGACAAGTGAGTAGTCAAATGCGGTTTGCATCCGCACTTTCGTTGGCTGCAATTTGACTAACGATTGCAGCCACATATTTCATCCAACGAAGCCTTCGCAGGTAAAAATTTATCTGACTTCAATGTATCAAAAGATTATTCAGATAGTATGTCAATGATTTCATTATTTATTGAAACAAATGACATGGCCGCGCTGTGCACCTTTATACTGAACAAATATATGTTGTGATGAAAGTGAAGATAAATTATCAATGACGGGAACTTTCGTAAACCACAAAATAATAGGACGTCGGTATGAAACGATAATGGTAGGTAAATGAGCGCAAAACAACTAAACTGGAAGTGAATTCCATATTTGAATGTAAGGCTTGGCGCATGCAATTGAGTTTTGTTGTCGAAGGACTTCTCAATGTTAGCTGCGATGAAGTCTACGACGAGCGCATTGCTATAAGCAAAAATCTTTGATCTTATGTAAAAGCTGATAATCAAATATACACCCGAAAAGAAATAACTTGACCCTCATTTTCACGAACGACAGCTACATAAGCGCACATCGGGAATTCCCGCTGAATCCATAAATCACTTTGTACAACAGAATTAATTTCATACGGTGTTGATTAGATTGCAACAACTGAAATGAAGCATCAGGAGTATGACCCCTATACATCGGCGCTAGTAATCTAGAAGTTGATGTGCACTGCAGCTCGTTATTTTCAATAGATTCATCTTTTTTGGTATCGATCGACTTGATGGCTCGCGCTTATTCGATCTCCTATATGTTTGTATAATGGGCTTTACATTAACAGCCTAATTAACAATATTTATCGCACTCCTGAATTTTAATATGTATTTAATGAAGTTTTGTGCTAAGCTTGATTTTTATCGTGAGCGCAAGCGTTTTTAGACAATCGTTGCACCCGTAAATGTATATATATATATCAACGAAGATATCTACTACATCTTTTCTGAATTTGCTTTCGACTAATAATTGTTTTAGGAATTTGAAATTCTATGTGTATGTGATGAAAAAAAAATACATTTGATCTTTGTAATACCCGATGTCTATGCCTTATTTACGCCTTTAAATGTCTTATACCTGTAGTGCTCTTGATATTGTGAGAGTGACATACTGTGAACTTTCGTTTAAAGCGATGTAAGATCCAGCGTAACTATCTGGCCGATGATTACTTTTTAAGGGTGAAAAATATTGAATAATTATACTTCACAATTTCTTGACGCCTTGAAAGAGCTCAACGCAAGGCGAACACTAAAATTCCGCTTTATAATCAAGGGATGAAATGAATAAATCCTTTTCGCCGGCTTTTATGCAGAAAAACACTAATCACTACAGAAGATATTTAGATATCTCTCATCTTAGTAATACTTACTTTACCACATGGTGTATGATAATATGCTCATTTAGAGTCGACCCAAATGTGAATTTAGGTAAAACAGCGGTAATCCACGCTAAAAGTACGCCTATGTATAGCTAAATAAAGGCATAGATAGTTTAGCGAACATTAACCTTACTATTAAAAAACCATCTATGCTGTATTATTTAAAATTGAAAATTAACACAGATTCATAGTAAGCGCGAAGAGTAAATAAAATTAACTTCATGGATTGTTTTACTCTATCAGCACGATAATCGAGATAAGAAGAGTATCATGAGGTCTGATAATGTGTTCACTAGTCGAGACTCGATGATAAGCGCGGTTCAGTCCATATGTAAGAACGCCTAAGCCTGTTCGTGGCGGTTTCGAGAGATACTAATATATGAACAATGTTTTTAATAGATTTTCGTGCAAATACTGTTTAAACAATTTGTCCGGGAAATTCTTTGTTTCAATTTGAAAGCATGTTGGCATGACCAATGACACAAACAATCTCTTTTGGCTTTTAATATGCAAACAGGTCGATACAGACATCTAGAAATGACCTAAAATTGACTTGAAATGGACTTTGGCGTGTTTCTATCCCGTTGAATTGCCGAAAACCTTAAAAAAGAAGGAAACTTTCTTATTTTATCTCTGTAAGATAAGTCGTGGTTATGAGGTGGCTAATATAAAGTAGCTGGATAAAGGTCTAGATTTGCTACGCTTAGACTTGCCGGCTAAAAAGAGGCAGTCCAGTCCGTTAGCACTCAATATGTTCTGCTTAACTTTTTGCCGTAAATTCATGCTAAAAAACTATTTCTAATGATCACAGAATGAACCAACCTAAACTTGTATTAGGAGTGTGATTATTTTGATTGATTCACGTAAATTAGTTGCATAGAGATCAAAGAACGTCAATTTAATTTTAGGCTTCACACTCTGCTTCTTCACAAATGATGTCGCTTCGATGCCTAATTTTACCATATCCGAATTTCGGACCGGCTGAACGAGCCGGAATATGGCAGGTCGGTCTCTGCTGAGTCAGCTGGACGATCTTGGCCGTATATTCGTCTCTTGCTTGTTGCATCTAGTCACTGTATATGTCTTCTATGAACTTTGCGTTTCTTTCACAATCGTCAAAAAAGCATTAGAATAGGCACATGAAATATCTGCCGTCGAGGTGCTAGAACATATCGCCCAAAGTACGGGAAATTGTGTCGTGAAGTGAAGAAAAGGTATTAAAATACTTAAAATTAATTACCAAAATATTGTCCAACCAATGGCAAAACCTTTTTATCCATAAAAACAATCTTAAAATCGACATATGTTTTGTTAAAGTAACGTCCTAGCTGGCGCGATCGACCATCATGGCTCATACGCTAATCGAGACGTTTATACTTTGAGTATATTGTATAGTGGACTTAAAAAAACTAAAAAAATACTTTATCATATAATGTAAAAGTAATTGTAATCTTTGAGTTCCGTAAATTTTGATAGATTCATGGGGTAAGTTATGATATCCTTCACTAAATATTTGATCTACATTATTTGTCATATCATCTCCAACCTTTTCTAAAGCATATTGATCGTAATTGCTACGTATATCCATGCTTGATGTGACATTAGATAATATATGACACTGACCTACAATATGATCTTGATATATATTGTATGTTGTTTGCATAGGATTTTAATCTGATTTTGAGTGAAAATAGTAAACTTCGTATGGTATAATGAGGGAAAGGTTGACAAATGCTCGCATTTATCTGCAGTTGGGGTATTTAATGCAAAAAAGTCACTATAAAACTTTTTTCGGAATAATAATTACTCCTTTATATCTTTTATATTGCAACAGCGAATTGAACATCCATGTGATCGTGTAGATCCGTAAAATCTGGAACTAAACCTAATTGTCGTTGATATTTAGTATTCCTCTCCTAAGTGAAGATATATATGTTTTCAATCGTCATGGGAAATCATCTTGGAAAAGTGCTTAATCGCTAACCGATATTACGCTGATCCCAATCTCAAGGACCCCTCTTCGGTCTTACCGGTCATTGTTTGAAAGCGTTACCTGCTCTAATTGATGCCATAGTCAAAATTTTACAAACAATTTTTATACGTCAGGCCTTTTGCGTCCAAGATGTTGGGACTCTTATGCCGATTTAAGTCCTTCTGGTGTGACATACGGTCGCGAATACAGGTCATTATACTTTAATATCTTTCATTTTATTTGATACCATTGTATTATCATAGATAGACATCAATATCATTCTCATTTTTGCTGATGAATAATCCGCAACAGCTCCATTTCGCTCATTTTCGACATGTGTTTGGATATCGTATGATTCAAGACACAGATATATTGTCGGTCCAGATAGCGAGTAGTCGTGTAAAAGATAATATAGCCGTATCACTGCTATGCCATAAGACAGTAGCTTGAGTATTGCCACCGCTCAGAACCCGCCGAGCACAAGCTAGAGTACATGCCTTGCTATCTTTTAGTGCAATAAAATCACTAGAACGTCCACGTGCCTTAGGTAAGTAAAATAATTTGTCAGCCGATATTTATAGAGCCATCGACACACTGATAGCCCTCGACGGTCGATTTTAGAAAAAGCCATTGTTTAAATATAAGTCGTGTCACCAAAAGGAGATATCTGTTCAATGTATAATAAATTCAATATTAAGCTATGGTCGATTAGGAAAATCGTGAGCGGGATTTTGTTTGTAACATGATGCAATCCAGCGGCTAACGTTCATAATATATTTAGTAATAAACTTTACTATGTGAAATTATAAGCTTTAAATTATACTAATTCCACCATTAATTACAATGATCATCAAAGCTGCGCTGGTAAAGCGTGTATGTACCTTTTATAGGCTTGATTTGTGGTCCGATATTGGAATAGGAGCCATCATGTGCTGGAAACCAAATTTATGCGAAGTTTCGATGTGCCGCATCCCGCTTCTAAATTTAGACAAACAAAGGCTTTTTACGTCGACATGTAAAACGTGGGTTATAGCAACGTAGATTAAAAATAGTCGATACTTAATCATATCGTTCCTAAAAGTTATTTTGGAGGAAGAAGAACAAGGATAATCTCCGAACTAGAATAAAACGTTTTGGACTCCTCTAACTTGAAAAAAAAGGATTGCGGAGTTATTGGAAAAGAGAGAAAGAAAGCAGCATTCATAAAATATACCGTGTGTAAGACCGGCAGCTGCAAACGCGTCGTCCTATGCCAACATCATTAGAAGCTTTAAGTAGCGATGCATCTGCACATCTACAACCTCGACATTCCAAATAAGCTCTACTGAAAAGCGGACATGCTCGCGCAGACGATGGGAGAACATGACCACACTTTCATATCGTCGATTTGCCATCGTCCATCGCTCATGGTACATATCGTTGCAAAAGCCGTCTGTCACGAAAAGCAAACATACGGCTGTAAACAATTCTCCAAAAAAACATGTTTCGGATCTTACTTCAGCCATCCAGATGACTACATCATGAGTAATGTCCCACTAATGAATGAAATCAAGTTTATTTATCTGTTCCTCATTCGAATGCTTCTTCGTTTCAAGACTATAGATTCGCATCTTCACCTAAGAGAGCTTCGCGGACTTTCAATTTTGAACTTTCGCATTTTTTGCATGATATATACAAGATATATATACACGATCTACCATATATTCGTGTTATTTTGGATACGGAAGAAAATGAAATGCCATATCTCAGGGTATTAGACACCTAGAAAACACATGCCTTCACGAATTCTGTTGCTGAATAAGTAAGTCGAGCATGGATTAGGGTGACATGGATTAAATATTTGATGCAGCTGAAGATGTCCATGATATATATGATATAATTGCAGCTTAGTCTACCTTATTGAGCTCATCATTTATGCGTGGAACTGGAGCTAAGACGCCAAAAGGAGGTTAATATAAAAATATAAGACGTGAGGGCGCTAATTGAATCTATATACGATAGGGAATCCATACCCGCAAATTTGATTTCGACCAACGCCGCCGATTCGACTGATAGTGTTTAGGCAACTTTGACTATACCCGTTACTTTGCATATCGGAGATGCAACTAACGACTATCCTCTCGTACTAAAAGTATATAAACCACTTAAATTGTGCATTTATGATCGTCATTCCCTACTCTAACTTATTATTCATATATCGGGAATTGACTTGCCGATGTTAATTATGCAAAATGGTGATTAAGAGTACTCTTTGTAGATCAAAAAATATATCTACTCATATACGTACGACCAGCTTCTGGCTCCTTAAACGAATGTTAATATTGCATAATGATGCTACCTTGAAAGGGGATGTCATCACCATTCGGCGATTAAGAGAGGTTCCTAAGACTTGCACTTCAAGTTCAATAAATGGTGCCAAGAGACGAATTGATTGGTCAAACCGTACAGATCTCCGAATAAAGACCATTGTTGTGCGCTTTTGGCGCCTTAAAGAAGGACAAGCTAATGTATAGCCGTGTTATTCACTAGTGTATCATGAGTTACATAGATACCCGTAACACACTTTTTTTATTGTGGATATCCATTGATATAAACCCCGAAAATCCTAGCATGTAAAAAAAAACACCCTAAATGGATCTCGTACCCGTAATATTTTGTAGCTTGCCATAAAAAACTTATTTTTATGAGCATACGCTTTAATAGAATTTTCTGCTCATTCTAATGTGTACGAAAGAGCAAGCTTGAATCATGATTACTTGAATAATATTATAGATTTTACTTCCGATTTCAACGCATATTGCAACTGCGGTAGCCATAAATATCGCCTACGCAAAGTATACAGAAGTGTATTATAATCAAAAATCAAAAACATTTTGTCCCTTTTCCCCAGTACTGTATAATCAAACCCCCTTCATTATCATAAAAAGTACGGCGCGATTTTATATCCGTATTTACTTTTAGAATCTAAGGCATAAGACCATACAAATTATAGTTTTTGAAAAGGGGTTCGTAACCGGTTGGGGTTGATGCGTTTCCCCCAAAATACGGACAAGTTATCAATACGATCAGCAAGATGTGGGTACTATGCGGTTGAGCGGGTCTAGGTTCCCTTACAATTCTTGTGGTTCTGGAACACGACGCATATAAGCTAAATCGCAAGGAAAACGTGAAATGTAACGCGTAGTCGAAAATTTAAAGTTTAAAAAAACGAGGGTCTGTGTTTAATCGACCCTCGTTACACAGATACGGGGACGTCGTTTTAGCGTGCAACCTCATAATGAGCTTACGTAATCCGTAAGATGGTCAAACTGAAGTAGATCTGCACAAAGGAACCCCAATTTTAGTTTCAACATAGTATGTTCATTTGCTGTGAATGTCGTGTTAGGTAGCACGAATGAAGATACATGCCGTAATGAGTAGATAGTGGTTAAGACACTCGTGATAACATGCAATGCAATAAATTTAAATCTTTAAATTAAAAATGGTTTATCTTACCCTATGTTTTTAATTCTCTATTTTGATGCGCCTTATATGTCGACATAACGCGCATTCATACTGTAAAAACAGTAGTAGTATATCTTACATCGTACATAAATACTCGTATCGAACAAAATATTTATATTTACACCGCGCACTAGTAAAAATGTCGAGGTGTAATGATATCGTCGGATGACAGATCCATCAGCGTCCATATCCCCTATATAATCCTTTTTAGAAGTGCACGAGGCCTTACTACAAATTTTGATATGTGGGCCAATTCTGTTTAGATCGTTTAGCCATCAACTTTTCAAAAAAAGCAGCAATTTGGAATTTAGGAAAACAGTTCCGTGGCCTGTCTTATGTAAAAAGAATAAAATGAAATAAATAGCACTTAAGGCTTAAAGAATTGGAAATGGTGATTGGGAATCACATACTTTGTTTGCTGATACGCATCAACGCTGAAACTAGTTTAATCCTGTTGTCAATGTGAAAGTCATGGTTGGGCTCGGTGGGTCTCGTTTTGTGGTGTTGGATTGGGCCATGAAAGGTCGTGACAACATTGAATTTCCTTTCTTTGACGATAAATTTCGTGTAGTCGGCGAGAGAAAGTAATTGCTTAAGCTTTATCGATGCAAATTTCTTGTATAGGCAGAATGATGTTAGATTAAAAAAATTAGAATCAATTGACACATCAGTAATACCCGATTACAAAACACGTTCATGTAAGTGTAGTATTCAAATTAAAGCCGAACATTATTGCTGCATCGAGGTCGTGCGATGTTCTATGCGCGAATGAGCAGCCGAGTTAGAATATACTAAGAAAAGACCTAGAAGTAGGGGGAATGTTAAAATAGCCGCACAGCACGTGTCATCCTCTCAGATTATAATTTAACAGGAGCACTTACTAGATGAAGCTTGTTGCCAAAGTATGATGGCCAAAAGTGTATTGTATATTGTATGTTGAGTCTCATCTTTTGTGCACGCATAATGAAGCTTGTTGTGCATTCCTCTCCATCTCTTCGGTAATTAACCATCCATTATGCTGACCGATCATTAGTTGTTGTCGCGCTCCTTTTCTTTCTGAGTGTGCCAGAAGAACTTGATTGGACAACAGTCAAGAATTGGAGAAGCGTCACTATCGGGAAGTAAAGTGCATTTAAGCCCCGTCACAACAGTACCCGAAGGTTATTTTTCTTGCTTATACCGAATATAGAACCCGAAAAAACTGGTATACCTCTGCTAAGGTCTATCAGTGGAGCTACAGCGCTGTCGGTCGACCGTTAGCTTAAATATTTATAGTAAAAATACTAACTCAGCACAACCCCTAACTCACATTAACACGCAAGAATAGAAGGATTCTTCAATGCACAAGCCGCATCACCTTATCCCAAGAATCCTTAATATTTAAACATGATAACAGTTTTAGAATTTTTAATAATGAGAAAACGCTGTTTGAACGTCTATAAAATACGACAGAGTCGTGTATCTCGTTGCCTTCACAATATCGCCGACGCGTCAAATACATGTTTGCCCTCGGCATATCATAGATCTTGCGTCTCGGCCGAGATGAATAGTTTTACGCGATTCATTATATATAGTGAAGTACCAGATACATATTGGTAAGATACCACCACCAGAGGGTTGACTTATTTTGACTACCTTCACGTCTTCTCAATGGAGGCTAACAGCTTAAACCTAGAGTATTTAAACTAATGAAAGCAATAGCTCGTTTTCCCAAAAAAAAATTTAATACAAAATTGAGTACAACTTAGTCGTCCACATGTTTCCTAAGCGCTCACGCGTCCACTAATCTAGATTAGCAACGGCAAAGTTCATATTATTCCTATGGGTCTCAGCGATCAGAATGAATCATGTAGACGAATTAGCACGCAATAGAATTTGTTTGCCACAACCAATTTACTGGCGCTAGAATTTTATTAAGAAGGATGATATATAACATATGCGCGTTCGCAGCTATATATCTACGTACGCAAAATATCAGACCATGCTCATGAATAACTATGTAGTCGCCCTTTTATGTCTTTGTACATTAGCTAGATCGATGAGTGCACCTAATTCATGGATAGTAAATCGTATGGATACCTTGCACAATTTAATACCTCAAAGTTCGATTCGATATAATATAAAATCTAGTATTAAGATGCGAAATCTTCAATCGGGCTGGTCTTCGCGAAGTAAAAATGCCCTTTTCAAATTTCATATTTATTTCTTGTATGTATAAAACTATTTGAAGTCGGGGAAGAAGTATCTCACAAAAATCAAATATATTTCGGCCCTTATTTGGTCAATTTGTACATTAAGGGTGGCTCAACTCCTATCCTTTCGATAGATCCCCTCCGGGGTCGATTTAATGAAGCCATGCATGAATAATCTTTTACGTATCTCGAAAAGAGTTCGATTTTCCATAGTATTCAGCTAGTTTTTGGGATTTGAGACCTGGAAAAGGTGCGCTTCTGCGAGCATAATCGATACTAAACTAGAAACTTTGACTCGGCAAAAAATATTCCTGAAGAATAAAAGGAGCTTGCGTTCGTCAGATTACAAGCATCCCGTTTGCATAGTAATGTACTTTCTTGTCCTGGATGCAACTCCGCAGCTGTTAGAAAATGACACTTTAGTCCCTCAAAAATTCCAGCAATATATAGCCGTTCCCATACAGCTTATAAATGTTTCTGCATTATGATACATCGACAAAGGGGTTGACCATTTCGATGCGTCTTTATGGTTCGCGAAGCCGTATATATCGTCCGAAGTATATTTGTAGGCGTTCAATATCTAACAATTCTGAGTTTTAACTTATGGGGCAAGCCAGATGAGAACCTGTGTCATTTTGTTCTGGAGATACACGTATTAGGCCGCTTTACTGCGATAGAGAACGTCGGCCACTACCATGTACCTCGGATCCAAGACATTTGCCACTCTTCTCACCACTAGTCTATTGATTGCACTCTATAAATACATCTAAGCTGGCTCCAATCTCACCAAGATATTATAGCGTTGCACAGCGTGACAATCTTTTTCGGTTTCAAATTGCATTAAGTTCATTACGGCATTGTATCCATCATGCACGATGTTTACGGTGTACAAGCCACTCTTGTCGATTCCAAATCGATATCTGGCCATCTTAGTGACGAAAACAACTCGTCGTGGTCGGTCATTAAAACGTACATAGATAGTAAAAAAGAAAAGAAATAGCATCGACATAAGCTTTATTTGTTTTAAAAATGAATACTGAGATCTCTAAACACGTCTGTTTAGATAAGCTGTGGAGAAATGACGTTACAAGTTTGATGAAAAATCAATATTCAGTAACTTGGTCCTTTTATCACCACTGAGACGTATACCAATTAAAGAGGTCAGTCCGGATTAGCTTAAAATCTTTGATGATAAAGTTTGATATTAATGGCAATGACATCGTCTCGTCAGACCCGAGGTCTTAGCCTAATAATATATCGATTCAAGATTAAGACCTTTTGAAAACACGTATATGTTAAATCGGAAAAGACATCGATATTATAAAATCTTTGATTCACCGTGTCCAAGTACTTCAGGTTCACAGTTCAAGAGGCACAGTATCTGCCTGTCGGTCAGTGCAAACTGATACCGAAGGCAGCAACACTTATATACACATTACCAAGGGAGAGCGGATTAACTTTCATGATTTTCAACTGGCAACAAATTTGTTTAACGCCCTTACAAATTTGTATATCCGTTAGCAATTGTACAATCCTATTATATCCAGTTATTTGTATACTATAAAAATCACTGCAGGTGAACTGGAGTCTAGAGCTTTAACCAGTTTAATTTTGATATAACATCATAGTATTCAGTGCCATTTCTGTAGTGTCACCACCACCACACATTTACACAGGTATTATGTTATTACGTTCTATGGGTTGTTTACATAAAAAACGGAAAAGGAGTATTGTGATCACTCGTCGATCACCGCCTTTGGTTCGTCCACCTTTTTTGGATTTTATCAACCCATCGAGTATAAGTGAGAAAACCTTTCAAATTCAGGACTTCAGATTACGATTGACTTGAATACGAGCCGTTATAGGCTCCATTTGATCGGGTAGAAAAGTCATTCGCCTGTCACGCCATGGCGTGGATATGCGTAACCGTCACAATACCGTTATCCGTCGTCAGTAAAATGAGTTTGCAACTCCTGTAAAGCAGATGATATCGTGCACTAATGGCTTCGGTCGAAAAACTTCCATAAATTATCATTTGATGAATCTTGGCTAATTATTACCAACCCTGACAAGCGAGCACAGTATTTACGCTCTCTACGCCGATTTTGGTAATCTTAATGATTCTACAAGCACTGAAGACTGTCTTTTGATGCCCATAGCCAAGTCTAAATTAAATTTTTTATGCATCACTGTGTTTACATTCGTGTAACGAGGTAAGAATATACGATAGGATACATCAAGATATTAGGATAAGAGTTGGCGGATGAGTTATTTTTCTCGGAGTCTCAATCTGAAATATCCTTTTGCATTTACATCCCGAGGACATAATTGCACTTACCATGCTAAACAGTTAAGCCATTTGATCCCTAAAGAAGAAATTATACAACAGATAGATTCGTAAAGGTGCGTGCGACAATCTTCGTTTTGGTGTGGCTGAGGTGTAAGGTGTTGTGGTACATTAAGCCGTGCGTGAGGTGTGTGGACCAATATATAGATAAAAAGGTCAGGTGAGGATCAAATTACGGTGTTGGTAGGAGGTCCGCGATTCAAGTTACAAATGTTTTATGCTGCCTGCCCTAGCGTGTCCGACAGCTATTAAACTTGTAGATTTTGCCCCGCCGTCTAAATCGTTAGGTTTGAAATGTTAAATGAATATTTTAGGTCCTCGGAGGCTGTCAGCTTTTTTTATTTGACTTTCATGTCCCCGTTCGCGTATTTGCGCGCCCGCAAATGAACTCGTCCCTACCTAAAGTCTTGCTGATGATCACACTGTAATTAATGAAGTGGAAGACCTGCGTTGTAATATTTATACATACACTTCAAAAAGCTGATACAAGATCTCATGGAGACTAGTGCGACATTCAGCAAGCTTACGTATGACGCTTTCGACGTATACGACCGACAATATTAAGGGCGTGCATATATGTACTTCAACTGAACTTCAGGCTGTATTTTGAAGCTGAAGAAGGACGCAATACTTTCTTTCTCATTATATATATAAAAAGCTTATAAATCGAACAACGGTAGCAGCTTTATAAAAGCCGGTAGTCGATACAGGTACCGCTAAACAGACCAGACCAAACCTCTCTCCGGTTGATACCGTTGTTAGCAAGTGAAATCGATCCTGCGAAGGTCTAAGAGCAGGCGTCTTTAATAAATTATGTATCTTTTTTAACCAAAAAATGATTTGGGTGGAACTTGTCTAGAAATTGTAGCGAATAATACACGCCAAATTCTAGCAGCTAGTAAGGTCAGATAGAATAAACTGCAATATCCTTACCGACTTTGACTATTTTAATGGGATGGAATGAGTGTGTCAAAACCGTTTACAGTGTACTTATCATGTTTTATGTGCTGTGCATTGCCCGATTCACTTTTCTTACTAATGATAGTGAGTAAAAGATGATCATTATTGGTCAAGGTGAACAGAGAAAGCAATGTATTCGAGAATGAGTGAAGTTTCAATCTATTTTATAAGACAGCGTGCAGCTTATCCTTCGTCCCTTTCCATAATAACATGCATAAGTATTGCTATCCTAGTCGTTAAAGGATTTCATCTCCTTCACCGACAATGTAGGAGGGTCGAATATGATTTTTGCAGATAAAATATACATATTATGCTTCTACTGCCTATCCCGACCTGGATCCTCCACGCAATGCATTAAGCTTAGTGACCTGAAACACTTGTTTTTTCTAATCATGTCCTGTAAGACCTCCTCAAAGGTTTATTGCGTGAGTTAAGTCTCATTCCTGATCATACGAGGCAGTTGCATATGACTCGCAAAGGCAGATATGGTTCCACAAATATTTATCGAAATACATATAATAGGCAGTCTATTATTTCAAATTTTATCTTTCTATCAATTAACTTGCTAAATAAAAAGTTCAAGCATTATTCACATCATTCAACTAAACGTCCGAGACGCAGTACACGGTATTTAGTCTTGCGTGCTTAAGAACCATACGTATAGATTACTTCATCGCCTCAATAAGGCGTCCAACGATTTTTATAAAAATCCTTATTTGATTGAAAAGAATATTTTATCGATGAGATTCGCGAAGATCTAGATCACGAGCGGTAATCGTTCTAACCTGTATAGATTACGTGGAGAAAGACCCGCAACGATCTATCAAATGATCGTACAAACATACGAACCAAATTTTCTTTTGCTGGATGAATATTAATGTGTGGATGGTTTTTTCGCGTCGAGATGACTATATATATATTTCAAAAAAATTCCTTTTCACGTAGATAACTCTTCTCTAGATGACTAGACTGATAATTAAAAGCGTGAATGCCAAAGAACATGATGAGGTATAGTAAGTAAGGTATATTTGCTCACCATTAGAAGCTAGATCGCTCTAACAGTGTTAGTTAATATGCATACTGTAAAATGTGAGATGCGTGCTTACTCTTCGTGGCAGATCTTTCGTATGTGCGTTGACTCGGCGACGCAACTCACAAATCAGATCCATATCTTTGGATATTATTCTAATACTTGGCCTGTTAGACATTATGTACTTAGGTAGAGTCTCGTAGCTTTTAGGATCAATCAAAATGATGGAGATGGAATCGCTATATAATGTGAAGTAAAGTGTGTAGCGAAAAGTGAACCTGCTTTGACGAGATCGCCCACCATAAGTAATTATCCGGTTTAAATGATACGAAAAGCGACCTACCTATTTTTTATATAAACACATGTATCTAATCCATACTCATGGGTTTCGATCCCATGGCCTCACCATCTTTATCGTGCCAAATCTCAAAATAAATGATATCGTTCCCCTCTGGATGAAGATATCGTTCATTATCACGATGAATTCACATCGCCAAATCATGAAGGCTGATATTACGTGTGGAGTTTCCAAATCTACGAGAATAAACCACTGACAGATATATTAGTTTCAACCGTAATCTCGACTTAAAGCGAAGAGGGTGTATTCGTCGTCATCTTTAAAAGAGGACCGCATCTACCTCAATATATGAAGGAGCGTTTGTCCTTTCCTAGTTGTCTGCATTTCAATTATTTTGA
Source organism: Hyaloperonospora brassicae (assembly GCA_947650285.1). Taxonomy (NCBI): domain Eukaryota; phylum Oomycota; class Peronosporomycetes; order Peronosporales; family Peronosporaceae; genus Hyaloperonospora; species Hyaloperonospora brassicae. The sequence goes on from CANTFL010000002.1 coordinate 56,508, forward strand.
TTCAACACTTCCGTGATGAAATCTTTGACGAAACTGACGCCTGCTTCTTAAGTTTGTCAGCAGAATTTAAACTTCAAATTCGCCTATAGTTATGCCAGTGCGCATTGTGTGCAATGTGGAAATTATCAGTATTAGTCGTGTTGTTATAGTCCTTGCAGGTAACGGGGGCGTGGGATGGTATAATTATCTGCTTCGTTTGCATCATTATCCGTTCCAAAATAAACTCATCGATGTTTCTATGTCTTCTTCTACGATTCCAAAACTGTCGTATCCAATAACTGTGAGTCGACATTATCGTTGGCGCGTAATGCCTTTCGTATACAGGCTATTTAGATTAAATATCTGTTGACTAACACCATATTCATTCTTAATAAAGACACGAATTAGTGTATTTATTATGCGTGGATTAATTTATAAATGGCAAGTTTTGCCATTGGAAAAATTTTACTTCAAATTTGACGTGTAATCGTAATTTTTTATTAATTATGCGATGGCACGTACCGTAAAAGACTCTGTTACTATGTTCGGGAAGTCGAAATCTCTTACCGCGTCTCTATAAAACGAAACGCTGATTTTAAAAGGATGAGGTGAATAGAGATATCGATCAGAAACAAGGATAAAAGATGTATCTTAAAGAGAAGAGTTAGACTGATGCAGACAAAAGCACTGATTCTGGCTGCAATCATCCCCGAGACAAAAACAAGAATAAAAGACTTTTTCTCTGATCAACAGGCTTAGGAAAAATCCTGTTATCGCTTTCAAGAAATCGATACAAAAATTATCGACAAGCTCTTTGCCGGATCCGGTGCAGGCTGTAACGGTGCACAAAATGAAGGAGTAAGCGTCATCTGTTGTCAAAAAAATTGGAAGTAACAATGCACTTGCGTACAAACTAAAAAAATGAATAGGATAAGACCGTGATTAAAAATATTATCACGTTCAAGATGACCACTAATTTGCTTCTCGTCACATACATAAATGATCATTATAAGTGTGAAATTTATACACTTTTATTATCGATAACAAAATGTACATCGTACAGTATCTATTGCGGGCTGAGTGTAGATTGTATGAAAAATGATATGCCTCTGGTAATATAACAAATCTTGCTGGGATGATTTAATAGGTATGCATACTTAACAAACATGTCTGGCACACTGCGCTTACTTGTGTTACACGTCGTCAGGTAGACTACACGATGGTCGACTACGTATATGCGTTTAACAGGTGATTTTATCCTCACTGTTGGGACGCGTAGCGACTTATTACATAATTACGCGAAATTGCATCAACGACAATGTTTATCCATATTATTCCATGTTCCTAGAACATCTTGTACTTGTAAAGAAAGAGAGCGTTCTATTCACGTTTAAGAGACACGGATGCTATTGACGCCCGTGCTTTATAACAAATACTTTCAAGTAACGACAAAAGATATCTTCGATAGATATAAGCGACAGCAAGTCAGTGAAAATTCCATGTCCAAAACGTTTTTTTATCTGGAATGCGTACCTGGAATCTCCCGATTTGCAGCAAACCCGAATAATGAAATTGGACGAAGCGCACTGCACCGTCTGTGTCGTACTGCATCAACGGGTAGCCATCGCAAAATCCCTGGCGACACATATATTATAATTCTGTCGGTAATGGAAATAAAAAATAATTTACGAAGCAAACTAATCAATCTGGTATGTAGACTTTTTCTAGAATGCTAATTTTTACATCCTAACATCGTTCATCGAATAGATTGAATAAAGGAGGTATAGTAAAAACGGTCATTTCAGCGCAGTCACGGATAAATATTGCAAGTACGCCTAATCTCCAGGAAACCTTGAATTGATACGACATAAATTTGCACAGACCATTTGGTGGTCGTATCCACTTCACATAGAGCTGCGCCATTGCTACCGAAGCTAAACCCAAAAATTTCGAACTTTCATATAGATACAACCTAAAATTATTATAGCTAGCATATTTTATAATCTTGACGAATGGTAGTAATTCTTAAACTCGAGATTAAGTGCGAGTACTTACAGACGTGAAATTGCTGGACCACTGCGAAGAAATTTTAGCTTTTATGATGTCAATAGACGAATACATCGTCGACGTAGCTCGATGCGCAACATCGTGCACCGACCTAAAATAACATGTGATTTATCTTTAAAAAGTGGCAGATTTGTTTACATCCTTTGTGTCATCACTCGCCTCTCCTAAACTATTTCCCTAAAGGAATTAGATTGCAAGGTTCGGGAAATTTCGTTCATGCAGAGAATCGGACATATTTATATCTCAGAGGTTTGGACAAAATATAGTGATTTTTAACATATTATAGAAGATGACGTCCTACATGTGCAGCGCCGTATGTGTAGATACCGGCGCCCATTTCAAAATGTTAAATGCGCGCATATTTGGCAGCGTTTAATGATAATTCTTGCACATATTTTCGGAAATTTATTGGTCGATTCATTTACACACACTCTCTACGAAGCGATCAGCATATAAGTGATCATCGCTTGGACTCTTTTACGATTCAAGAGCTACGTCTGCGTGATACACTGCTTCAAGCTCAAGTTGAGCTCGATCTCGATCCTATGTCGAGTGCCTCAATGGTTAGGGTGAATTATACCGCTAAATTTTAATAATAAAATGCATCTTCCTATTTTAAATAAACTTGTATCGATAACATTTACTTGTATACCCAGTGGGCAAAAGTTATTTTAGATAGGTATGGGTATCTTCATCAAGGATAATTTCGTTTAATGATCCTTATGGAACAAGTAAGTGTTCCTTAAAGATAATGCCGACAAAGTATTGACTGCGTACATATCCTCTTCGACGAGTGCGTCGATCGTTTGAATCTTGTCACGACGCAGATCTATCCTGTAACGTTTTATTTCAATCGTTACGAACCACAGTATCTCCAAATTGGAATTTCGAGACTATCAGATCAAGCTTTATAGCGACTACACTAGGTCTGTCACTTATTGTGACTTGCAATGTTTCATTGCTGTCACGATAACAAATTTACTCAGAGAACATGGTACTTTTTCACTCGTATAATTTGCTTGAATGATTTCTTATGTGAGCACATCGTGACGCATTCCCTTAACGTCTTAGTGATGTGATAGAGTTACCGCAGCCAGTCACATTATGGTAGACTCTTCCGTAGACCCAGACTTACCTTGGTGCCGCTTCTAAAAATTGATATCTTTTTATAATTAATGTTCTTTTTTTCAGAATGCCTCGATGGCCCGGCCATATAAAATTACACTTGTGCTGAACCTTGGTCCATGCGAAAGTTATAACATCAACTAGTAGCTTGCAGAAGTGTAGCGGTTAGCTAAAGTGGGGTCTTGTGTGTTAGATCTCTATGTTGTACCACAGAAGAGACCACCGTATCAGTCATGAAGCATTGTAAGGCTTATAAACGCTCCATATATGGTATCGGTTTAGAAATGCGCTACCAGCTGGTCCATGCCTCCTACTGCTTGGGCTATCGAAGGTCAATGATGACATCGAATTTATCATCAGAATCTAGGACAGTATTATCACAATGTAGCTTTAATCACTAAGCGTATATTAAAGCATGAATGATTGCATATCTGCCTTTACTGATAAGCATGCTGTAGGGCGCAATGATGTCCTCGCTTGAAGGGTCTCGCGCTCAACAAGCAGTAGACTAAGGTCCTCCAGCGATCGGCGCCGAAATACATTGCTTGACGTGTAACAGTTAGTTAGGGCTCAACGTGGCATGCCTTTGGTCAATATTATCTGCAAGACGATGAGGGACATTTTTTCACCAGGGGCAGCAACACATTAATTCGGTATGTTAAGATTTACCTTCGTCAAGAAGCCTACAGAGTCTTGAAGTCGTTAGATCAGCAAGGTGATCCACTCTGCTGCCCTCGACCAGGTTTGATAGATCCGCTACATTATCGTGACATCGCATCAGCTTCGGAATCGCGTCTTGGCCCCGTATTGGTCGACGAACGTTTGCTACGTAGTACTGCCGGCAGCATTAGATTCGTGCAATACGTATGTAGGCGTAGTACCCTGCGATTTGACTGATTGAATGCACAAAATCTTTTACATATAGGAGTGACAATTTCTCTATTCGTCACGTAGGATTGAACTAGTTGTTTCGAACTCCGCTCACTTGTAGCATCGGGGGACGATGGGACCTAAATTCGATGCTAGGCTGTTCCATAATAAATACATTCTGTTCCACCACTCAGAATGCGTATTCTTCCGTATCTATTACTTAATGGAACAAGTAAGTATTTAAGAAAATAGACTATATACATTGAATAAACCTTGTCATCAACTCGTATTCATGAATTGTATTGGCTGTAAGGTGGCGAATGGTCTGAACGTGAGCGTGCAAGCCACGATTAAGCTACCTGAGGATCAAGAACTCGAACTATAAATGTATTTGGTTTGCGGCGACTAAAACGTTGGTCCTAGATAGAGCTAAGAATGCCTCTTATTACTCAATCGTAAATGGTTCGTGAACCTTAAGCCTTACGACCTAAGTTATATTGCTATGCTCGGTCGATTTTGACAAAGCAAACGAAGCAATTATATATATCGAGGATGCGAAGATCTATATGGTGGCATTCAAATTGATATGGAATCCCATTTGATTTTCTTCCTAGTAACCGGAGATACATTTTCTTAAGTTTTCAAAAAAAATATCTTTATTTAGGATCTTAAGGTCTCTTTGATGGCTTCCAAATCGATATGACATCTCAAAAGAGGTTATTCGTGGTAATCGAAGATATTTTTTACGACGCTTTCAGGTCAACGCGCGTGCGTTGACCCGCTAGGTGCAGTCTAACATTACTGCTGACTCAACAATTCAAAGTGTTGGATATCCTATTCACTTAAAAGCTCTGACTGTGGAGCACCTTAATGGTAAAGCAAGGTTACCTTATAACTCTACGCGTCAAATTTATGCTGGAAGAACTTTGTATTGTGGCATGTACTTATCGCCTTTCATAGCAAGCCGGATGGCCCATTCGATGTCACTTAAATGCGCGAATACTTTACGCTTGGCATGAAAGCGATCCTATTTTATTCGTGTTGGATGAAAAGTCCGTAGTCGTTGGACAGACTACAAAGTGCTGTCATCTAAATGGGGCACTCTGCGCTTGTAACCGCACAGAACAAGCCGCCTACACTGAAACAGTGACGAAACGTGCCTCGCAACCCTACGTCCATGGCATGTGCAGAGGAAGGCCTGTCTTCTATACGGACGCATACATAGAAAGGTAAGAGCATAGTTGTGTTCAATGCAGTTGAATCTCCTATAGCACATTTTGATCTAGTCAAATGTATCAACTGCAAACTCCAAATTATTATTTCGTTGAACGCCAATTGTTGCGTGTCTAGCAGCGATTAATGGCTAAGTCACTTGATATGATGGACTGCACTAAACAGTACGATTTTACGCGGCGTAGTCCTTCGGATCACCCCGGTGTGGGCTACGAGTGCAGTGACACTGTTGTAATTTCTTAGAGGATCCTCACCCCGTATTCCACTGTGGGACTTTGAGGCCAGTAGGGCTTCCATCCGACCCAAAGTAATACATACCTAAGGTGCGGGTTGGTAGGGCGGTCACCCATTGGCTGTTTGCTCGTCTAATATGTTTGTCGATCTCCGGCGCCTGTAACCGTACCCGCCGCCCGTCGGTATCGATCCAGGTACCCCCCCCCCCCGGTCCCAGATTCAGTGGCACTAACCAGTAAGTAGCGAGGTGTCGATATTACCCAATGAAGTTTATATTCCAATAATATTAGGCTTGTGAGGTACATATTGGAGAATATAATTTTTAAGACGATATTCTCATTGACCCAATTTTAGCTTGAACTACACGAAACGGACTAATCTCATCAACCGCCGACTACAAGTCCTCCTGATTTTAATTTGTTCAATGGATTAGAGAGCTTCGGCTCGGTCACATCTGCAGCATCTGTCCCGTCTCGAGCGCTTTCACACGCTTGTTGAGCAATATGCTCGTAGCTTTCCGGATTCAGTGGAGGCTACCACTATGCTCGATCAGCGCAGCTCCAAGAAAGGATGCAGAACAGGTGCAATGTTCTTGGAAAGAAGTTACGAATTATCACGTTGCAGCTGTTAGCCGCGTCCAGTGGCTCTACGATTTGAAGGAACGTGGTCATTCAAGTCAATTACTGAAGTACGCGCTGATGGAACCTAACGGCGTAATTTTTGACAGTTTCGGTGATGCACTGCCTATTATAGCAAATGTAGAGAAAATATAAGACGTGTTAATCGGCCAAATTTTTGCTCTAATTGCTAGCGCTGTGATCCATCACACGCTCAGTATAATTAACTCTTCGTCTGTGCAGTGAGTCACACGGCCTGCACGCTCCCGTTGCAGCTATATTGCACTCGCATTGCGATTCTCACTAAGGGATCGTTCCATCGATGATCCGTTACTTTATCTAAGGCCACTCGTGGCAGCGGTGCGTACATCGACGTAATATCGATGTAACCTGCACTGACATTACAAGGCGCTTAGTCCACAACCTTTATAAACCTCAAGTTCCTCGTTGAACGTACAATGTATATTCCCCAGGTAAGAATTTAAAATGTTATGGTCTCAGTGACGCACTGTTGAACTTCCCGACCTTGCCGGGACGAGGCGATTGGGCCACCGGCGCAGATGAGACTTTATACACCATCGGCGCCACCACTACGCTATGAAGCTCTCGGCAAGCTATTGTCCAGGTCTCCGCGACTCAGGTGAGTAGAGCCACCGACTCAGCACGCTTCGTGCCTTTCAAGTCACTTACTTGGAATGTAGCTGCCGCGCTGATGCACTTTGCCTGTCTTTTGGAGCAGAGAAAAGGCGTTGGAACACTGAGTGTGAAGCTTAACAAGACAGTTATAGTCTCAACACCTGCGGTCAAGGACTTTTCTTCGGCAGCGTTTCCATTATTGCCGCTTTTCGATACTTGATGAGATCGTAGTGGACCGCGGAGATGAAGGGATGTCGCTTGTTCTTATCGGTGCATTATGGCTATGAGATACTATTTCTAGCGAGTCGTCGCTGCACTTAGCTAAAGACAAACTGGATGAATACTGCTCTTCGTCTATTGACCATGTCAGTCACGCTAGCACAAGATATTGCAATATGCATGACTGCAAGTGTTGCATGTCATTTGAAGCCTATCGGAAGCTACTCACCTGATGTACAACACTTCGCTGCCGCAATCTAGTGCGCAGGTGGATTCTATATACTAGTTAGTGACATTTCGTTGCAGCTAAACTTTTGTATTTAAAGTCGTGGCGTTATTTATGTGATGTGTCAAGATCTGCCTATCCTTTGCAACTACATCATACATGTACCACGGTAGATCAACGTGCTCCGAGAAACGAATATGTGCAGCTTAATACACCTGCACTACGCATTGAGTGCCAATCGTCGCACCGGCGCGCAGTACTGACGTCTGGCGCCCGAATGGGACCTCCCAGCCAGACGTTCTGGCACTCATTTGATGATCCGCTCAGCAAACGTTTCTATTCTACTAACGGCAGGGGGTCAACACAAACGGAAGCTGCTGTCTTCTTGGTGGTTAACTTGACTGTTGTTTCAGTATTTCATTCTTGATATTGCATATCAAGTTGCTTGGCATCAAGAATGCAACGGAGAGCTGATCATGTAAATTGCAGCACCCTCTAGTCACTGTGCACACGGATTTGACAGCGACGCCTGTCCTACATTCCAATAGCTTATTCATAGCTTACTGATAAGTCTAAACGGTAAATTACGATCATGGTAAGCGTACTTGGCACACCTAGCATTATCCTGCGTCAGTCGATGCTCAGTTTATCCGGATGCATTTGATATCGTACAGCAAAGAGAAGTACTGCCACCATTTCGTCCAGATTGCGCACCGAACACAGCAGCCGCAGTTGTAGAGAGTCTACTCGGCAGTCATACGTATGATTGACGCAGCATCTCATACATTGATGCTCCGAGCCACGGGCGTGCCATTGGAGGCGATGCTGAATTAATCCGATGGACCTTGTTGATTATTTGCGAAAGTCAATTGTAGCCTTCAAATTTGTCAAGTCTCAAAAATGAATTGGAACGTGTAAAATTCGTATTAGTAGGAGAACGTTGACCACCCCCCAGGTTTTCGTTCACCAGCCCCACCCCTATATACTACCGAACTATGCTCGATATAACTCGTCTGTTTGGTAAATTTGAGAATATAACGCCGATCTCAGAAGTAATATTCAATCTCATTTACAAATGAAATAATACTAAATCTGAACAAACTATACATGTCTATAAGTCGGTAATGTTTGGTAATTTATTATTTAGCTGCTTCATTTGACCACGCCATTACTCGGTCAAATGAAATCTGAATACGAGCAAATCTGGAACCGGTTGGGCTTGTAGCGGTTATCCTGCATGGGCACTATGACGAAGGCATTGAACATCACTATATTCAAAAGTGACTTTAATCCAGCCGCAGAGGTCTATTAAGAGGTAAATCACTTGTCGTAATACCTATTAAATTGGCTAACTAGACCAACGTGTAATTTGATGTTGGTAGTGGCTCCATGTGGCGTCTGATAAGAGCCATAGTGATCTTTCATAGGTCAGGTATCCCCGTATACGGAGTCTGGATCCGCTGGGCACCACAATAAAGGGCTTTTTCCAGCGTATCGTATGTACAGCAGGTGGGAGCAGAGCCATATGAGACCGACTAGCTGGAATTTGAGCGCTATATATATTTTTGCCGGCTGAAAAACAAAGCGTGTGGGCTAAAGAAAAAAGTGACAACTATAGTTTTGGGGTTAGCTGCCAGTATTAGACCATATATAATGTTTAATAATGACCATTAAAAAAACATGGAAAGCAACAAACTACGGTAATATATAGGGGTGGGGCTGGTGAACGAAAACCTGGGGGGTGGTCAACGTTCTCCTACTATTACGAATTTTACACGTTCCAATTCATTTTTGAGACTTGACAAATTTGAAGGCTACAATTGACTTTCGCAAATAATCAACAAGGTCCATCGGATTAATTCAGCATCGCCTCCAATGGCACGCCCGTGGCTCGGAGCATCAATGTATGAGATGCTGCGTCAATCATACGTATGACTGCCGAGTAGACTCTCTACAACTGCGGCTGCTGTGTTCGGTGCGCAATCTGGACGAAATGGTGGCAGTACTTCTCTTTGCTGTACGATATCAAATGCATCCGGATAAACTGAGCATCGACTGACGCAGGATAATGCTAGGTGTGCCAAGTACGCTTACCATGATCGTAATTTACCGTTTAGACTTATCAGTAAGCTATGAATAAGCTATTGGAATGTAGGACAGGCGTCGCTGTCAAATCCGTGTGCACAGTGACTAGAGGGTGCTGCAATTTACATGATCAGCTCTCCGTTGCATTCTTGATGCCAAGCAACTTGATATGCAATATCAAGAATGAAATACTGAAACAACAGTCAAGTTAACCACCAAGAAGACAGCAGCTTCCGTTTGTGTTGACCCCCTGCCGTTAGTAGAATAGAAACGTTTGCTGAGCGGATCATCAAATGAGTGCCAGAACGTCTGGCTGGGAGGTCCCATTCGGGCGCCAGACGTCAGTACTGCGCGCCGGTGCGACGATTGGCACTCAATGCGTAGTGCAGGTGTATTAAGCTGCACATATTCGTTTCTCGGAGCACGTTGATCTACCGTGGTACATGTATGATGTAGTTGCAAAGGATAGGCAGATCTTGACACATCACATAAATAACGCCACGACTTTAAATACAAAAGTTTAGCTGCAACGAAATGTCACTAACTAGTATATAGAATTCACCTGCGCACTAGATTGCGGCAGCGAAGTGTTGTACATCAGGTGAGTAGCTTCCGATAGGCTTCAAATGACATGCAACACTTGCAGTCATGCATATTGCAATATCTTGTGCTAGCGTGACTGACATGGTCAATAGACGAAGAGCAGTATTCATCCAGTTTGTCTTTAGCTAAGTGCAGCGACGACTCGCTAGAAATAGTATCTCATAGCCATAATGCACCGATAAGAACAAGCGACATCCCTTCATCTCCGCGGTCCACTACGATCTCATCAAGTATCGAAAAGCGGCAATAATGGAAACGCTGCCGAAGAAAAGTCCTTGACCGCAGGTGTTGAGACTATAACTGTCTTGTTAAGCTTCACACTCAGTGTTCCAACGCCTTTTCTCTGCTCCAAAAGACAGGCAAAGTGCATCAGCGCGGCAGCTACATTCCAAGTAAGTGACTTGAAAGGCACGAAGCGTGCTGAGTCGGTGGCTCTACTCACCTGAGTCGCGGAGACCTGGACAATAGCTTGCCGAGAGCTTCATAGCGTAGTGGTGGCGCCGATGGTGTATAAAGTCTCATCTGCGCCGGTGGCCCAATCGCCTCGTCCCGGCAAGGTCGGGAAGTTCAACAGTGCGTCACTGAGACCATAACATTTTAAATTCTTACCTGGGGAATATACATTGTACGTTCAACGAGGAACTTGAGGTTTATAAAGGTTGTGGACTAAGCGCCTTGTAATGTCAGTGCAGGTTACATCGATATTACGTCGATGTACGCACCGCTGCCACGAGTGGCCTTAGATAAAGTAACGGATCATCGATGGAACGATCCCTTAGTGAGAATCGCAATGCGAGTGCAATATAGCTGCAACGGGAGCGTGCAGGCCGTGTGACTCACTGCACAGACGAAGAGTTAATTATACTGAGCGTGTGATGGATCACAGCGCTAGCAATTAGAGCAAAAATTTGGCCGATTAACACGTCTTATATTTTCTCTACATTTGCTATAATAGGCAGTGCATCACCGAAACTGTCAAAAATTACGCCGTTAGGTTCCATCAGCGCGTACTTCAGTAATTGACTTGAATGACCACGTTCCTTCAAATCGTAGAGCCACTGGACGCGGCTAACAGCTGCAACGTGATAATTCGTAACTTCTTTCCAAGAACATTGCACCTGTTCTGCATCCTTTCTTGGAGCTGCGCTGATCGAGCATAGTGGTAGCCTCCACTGAATCCGGAAAGCTACGAGCATATTGCTCAACAAGCGTGTGAAAGCGCTCGAGACGGGACAGATGCTGCAGATGTGACCGAGCCGAAGCTCTCTAATCCATTGAACAAATTAAAATCAGGAGGACTTGTAGTCGGCGGTTGATGAGATTAGTCCGTTTCGTGTAGTTCAAGCTAAAATTGGGTCAATGAGAATATCGTCTTAAAAATTATATTCTCCAATATGTACCTCACAAGCCTAATATTATTGGAATATAAACTTCATTGGGTAATATCGACACCTCGCTACTTAATGGTTAGTGCCACTGAATCTGGGACCGGGGGGGGTACCTGGATCGATACCGACGGGCGGCGGGTACGGTTACAGGCGCCGGAGATCGACAAACATATTAGACGAGCAAACAGCCAATGGGTGACCGCCCTACCAACCCGCACCTTAGGTATGTATTACTTTGGGTCGGATGGAAGCCCTACTGGCCTCAAAGTCCCACAGTGGAATACGGGGTGAGGATCCTCTAAGAAATTACAACAGTGTCACTGCACTCGTAGCCCACACCGGGGTGATCCGAAGGACTACGCCGCGTAAAATCGTACTGTTTAGTGCAGTCCATCATATCAAGTGACTTAGCCATTAATCGCTGCTAGACACGCAACAATTGGCGTTCAACGAAATAATAATTTGGAGTTTGCAGTTGATACATTTGACTAGATCAAAATGTGCTATAGGAGATTCAACTGCATTGAACACAACTATGCTCTTACCTTTCTATGTATGCGTCCGTATAGAAGATAGGCCTTCCTCTGCACATGCCATGGACGTAGGGTTGCGAGGCACGTTTCGTCACTGTTTCAGTGTAGGCGGCTTGTTCTGTGCGGTTACAAGCGCAGAGTGCCCCATTTAGATGACAGCACTTTGTAGTCTGTCCAACGACTACGGACTTTTCATCCAACACGAATAAAATAGGATCGCTTTCATGCCAAGCGTAAAGTATTCGCGCATTTAAGTGACATCGAATGGGCCATCCGGTTTGCTATGAAAGGCGATAAGTACATGCCACAATACAAAGTTCTTCCAGCATAAATTTGACGCGTAGAGTTATAAGGTAACCTTGCTTTACCATTAAGGTGCTCCACAGTCAGAGCTTTTAAGTGAATAGGATATCCAACACTTTGAATTGTTGAGTCAGCAGTAATGTTAGACTGCACCTAGCGGGTCAACGCACGCGCGTTGACCTGAAAGCGTCGTAAAAAATATCTTCGATTACCACGAATAACCTCTTTTGAGATGTCATATCGATTTGGAAGCCATCAAAGAGACCTTAAGATCCTAAATAAAGATATTTTTTTTGAAAACTTAAGAAAATGTATCTCCGGTTACTAGGAAGAAAATCAAATGGGATTCCATATCAATTTGAATGCCACCATATAGATCTTCGCATCCTCGATATATATAATTGCTTCGTTTGCTTTGTCAAAATCGACCGAGCATAGCAATATAACTTAGGTCGTAAGGCTTAAGGTTCACGAACCATTTACGATTGAGTAATAAGAGGCATTCTTAGCTCTATCTAGGACCAACGTTTTAGTCGCCGCAAACCAAATACATTTATAGTTCGAGTTCTTGATCCTCAGGTAGCTTAATCGTGGCTTGCACGCTCACGTTCAGACCATTCGCCACCTTACAGCCAATACAATTCATGAATACGAGTTGATGACAAGGTTTATTCAATGTATATAGTCTATTTTCTTAAATACTTACTTGTTCCATTAAGTAATAGATACGGAAGAATACGCATTCTGAGTGGTGGAACAGAATGTATTTATTATGGAACAGCCTAGCATCGAATTTAGGTCCCATCGTCCCCCGATGCTACAAGTGAGCGGAGTTCGAAACAACTAGTTCAATCCTACGTGACGAATAGAGAAATTGTCACTCCTATATGTAAAAGATTTTGTGCATTCAATCAGTCAAATCGCAGGGTACTACGCCTACATACGTATTGCACGAATCTAATGCTGCCGGCAGTACTACGTAGCAAACGTTCGTCGACCAATACGGGGCCAAGACGCGATTCCGAAGCTGATGCGATGTCACGATAATGTAGCGGATCTATCAAACCTGGTCGAGGGCAGCAGAGTGGATCACCTTGCTGATCTAACGACTTCAAGACTCTGTAGGCTTCTTGACGAAGGTAAATCTTAACATACCGAATTAATGTGTTGCTGCCCCTGGTGAAAAAATGTCCCTCATCGTCTTGCAGATAATATTGACCAAAGGCATGCCACGTTGAGCCCTAACTAACTGTTACACGTCAAGCAATGTATTTCGGCGCCGATCGCTGGAGGACCTTAGTCTACTGCTTGTTGAGCGCGAGACCCTTCAAGCGAGGACATCATTGCGCCCTACAGCATGCTTATCAGTAAAGGCAGATATGCAATCATTCATGCTTTAATATACGCTTAGTGATTAAAGCTACATTGTGATAATACTGTCCTAGATTCTGATGATAAATTCGATGTCACCATTGACCTTCAATAGCCCAAGCAGTAGGAGGCATGGACCAGCTGGTAGCGCATTTCTAAACCGATACCATATATGGAGCGTTTATAAGCCTTACAATGCTTCATGACTGATACGGTGGTCTCTTCTGTGGTACAACATAGAGATCTAACACACAAGACCCCACTTTAGCTAACCGCTACACTTCTGCAAGCTACTAGTTGATGTTATAACTTTCGCATGGACCAAGGTTCAGCACAAGTGTAATTTTATATGGCCGGGCCATCGAGGCATTCTGAAAAAAAGAACATTAATTATAAAAAGATATCAATTTTTAGAAGCGGCACCAAGGTAAGTCTGGGTCTACGGAAGAGTCTACCATAATGTGACTGGCTGCGGTAACTCTATCACATCACTAAGACGTTAAGGGAATGCGTCACGATGTGCTCACATAAGAAATCATTCAAGCAAATTATACGAGTGAAAAAGTACCATGTTCTCTGAGTAAATTTGTTATCGTGACAGCAATGAAACATTGCAAGTCACAATAAGTGACAGACCTAGTGTAGTCGCTATAAAGCTTGATCTGATAGTCTCGAAATTCCAATTTGGAGATACTGTGGTTCGTAACGATTGAAATAAAACGTTACAGGATAGATCTGCGTCGTGACAAGATTCAAACGATCGACGCACTCGTCGAAGAGGATATGTACGCAGTCAATACTTTGTCGGCATTAGCTTTAAGGAACACTTACGTGTTCCATAAGGATCATTAAACGAAATTATCCTTGATGAAGATACCCATACCTATCTAAAATAACTTTTGCCCACTGGGTATACAAGTAAATGTTATCGATACAAGTTCATTTGATACAAGTAAATCATTTTTTAATTAGATCTTGTGATTCGCAAACGAAAAATACACCAGACAAGATATCAAGAAACAAAACCTGGGCTTGAAATAGTAACTAATTAAGGCGTATACACTACCTCAACGACAATTGCGAGGATGGACAACTTGAATGTAAAAACTAGAGGTAAACCACCCCCATCTTTTGTAACATTGTTGTATTTATTTTCCGAGTATGCTGGCGAATAGTGCACGTATTCAATTATTTTATACTGTGCCTATATTTGTACATAAAGTTCTATCGATGTAGGACGTCATCTTCGACAAAATATCAAAAGAAATAATATTTTTGTCCATGCCTCTAATACAAAACTTCATTCTGATCCTCCTGCATGATCGGAACATCCCGTCCCCATCGATTTTACCATTTAAGCAAATACGCTAGGAATAGCGTGTTAGGTCATAAGGGATTTTAACGAATCTGTTTGACCTATAAGATATATAACATCACATTTTTAGAACGGTGTGCAATTTTACTGCGAGCTAATTCTACGATGTATTCGTCCCTAGACATTATATAAGCAAAAACACGGATTGGTGATTTTTAGCGACTCCATGTCTGCAATATTCTTGCAATCGTTCGAGCATTTATGCCATATATCTGCCGATCACGATAACAGAAGAAGCTAGTATAGTGCAAATTTATTGTATGGATCTTTAATATAACTACAATCCTTTTTTTGGGTGTAGCTTCGGTAGAAATGATGTACTCCCTGATTAAGCGATCAGGATGATCACCATCTCGTCAGTGGCAAATGATGTTGAGCCTAATACAACATTTTTCGGCAATAAGGCGGACTTGCAAGGTTTTTTCCCTAACTGCGCCAAACTGACAGTTTTACCCTATAGCTCGCAAAATGAATCAAAACGAGAAATGTCATAATGCTATACATCAGTATTCTGGGCAAAGTATTCTAAACGAAATGATTTAATTGCCTTCGTCAGAAATATAAAACCGAACCAGACCATTACATATGGTTTGTAACGCTAGAAATATTAAAATAGGGAACGCGTTGATGCAATACGGTACAGAAGGTGCAAAATGCTACATCTGGTATCATTCGGGTTTGAAAAACCCAGGAGAGTCTAGGAACGTATTGTATATCAAGAAAAGCAGCTGAACATGAAGTATGCGCCGGCTTATTATCTTCTATACTTTCGAATATCGGCATTTATCGTTTATCAACTGTTTGTGATCAAGCACAATCGTCAATAGCAAGCCACATTTCGCAAATGATGACGATATAGCGTTCGTTTTTTGCCAGCATAAGATAATTGCAAAGCATGGTACAGAACGACTAAACGCTATCGTAGATGCACTTTTGCGCCAATCTTTTTTTCTAGTCCGATACGCGTTCGAATAATGAGGACAAGCCCAATATTTTAACGCAACTTCGCAGCGACCCGTTGTGTAGTATGCCTGACAACATGTTATAAAGGAGAATGCGATATACGAAACTTGTGAGTTTGACAAATACAACTATCAATTAATCTCGGCAAGATCAGTAAAATGTTCCAATGGCATATCATTATTAGCAAACCCACACTTGATCCTGCAACGGCCTACTATACGTCTAGAAGTCGCTGGTGATGATCCACATTTCTTCATTCACAGTCATAACGGTCAAGCTTAATTGTTACGATGCGCCAATAAATAGTCTTCTTGGACGTAAAACAACATGAAGGAGGGGAGTTTCCTGTCCATTCTAATATGATTTTGTACACAAGAGCATTGTTATTTGCAATTTGACAACAGAAGAAGCCTATTTCTTCATAGCGTGCATCATTGCAGCCTGAACTGGGCCGGGCATATTTCTTGATGTCCGTTCCTCATAGTTTATATCGGTTTTCGGAAAGGCAATTATAGGAGAAATCTTGAGCCTCCTGATCGCTTCATCAGACGGTTATTCTTGTCGGTGTTTCAGGGTCGATGGAAGCCAAGATTCGTGCTCGTGTCTGCATCTATAAATCTTTCCTCTTAAAAGTCTTATCTGTGAACTTTTACTCGATCAATATTTTCTATATACCTCTACCTTTATATAAATCGTGTTCATTCGATTGAATTGCGATCAAAGATGTCTAACTTCTACATCGGAAACAGATTGCTATACAATACGTATTAACATATTCTCAATAAAAATAGCGTTCACTATTTTAAAAGGTGAATCAAATCTTGCCAATAGCGGAACTCGGCATATAAAAAATGGTGCACGCGTCGAAAATGCATACATCTCTACCTTAACTGAGTGTGAGTGATATGTAAGTACAAACATTTCTGATCTAAAGGTGTGGTTTACTTAGATAGTGGTGCAGTGGGCTAATCTTTACGATGATGACTGCCGGTTTAATCCTTTTACTGTGTACAATAATACATGAGGCTGAAAATCGCAGTATTAATCCACAGTAGCTAAAACAAACTGCCACTACCTTAAAAAAATCATGAATAGAATATACCGAATATAGTGGGTCGTTCGCGTAATTGAATATAACTCACCGAACCAATTAGCTAATTACTGATCCAACTAGCCTATATGACTTTATTTTATCAACTGCAGACGTTAATCTCGACTCACAGTATGCAAATGCTACTGATCTGTTTTCGTAGAAGAAGATCCCAGAAATAGTGAAAAAAGATATTCCATGTGATGATTTAAAACGACACAAAAATCTCTGCGTCGACCCCGACACGATAAGCAAGATTTATGAATCCCTAGATGACGACGATAATCTCTTCATTCCACAAACTTTGCAGGGACATATATACTGGATAATTATAAGTATAAATTCTGCTGACACACACACAAAAGCGGTTGTTCTTTTCTTTGAAATTTTCTTAACGGAAGCGGTAGATTGGAAAAGTAGTAAATCTGATATATAAGAGTGGAAAAACGTTCTTAGTTTTATGCAGAAAGGGCTATTCGTATTTTATAGAACATGGAAACACATTGTTCTCTCTTAAAGTCGATGTTGATGTTGATGCTAATGTTACTGGCGGACTACACTCTTGTACTTTAAAACTTAAATTGAGTTATCATGTATCATGAAACCATGATATGCAGGCATCGTGATGATCTAGATATTTTGGTTATGATGGGCATCATATCACTCAATTTCAAGATTCCTATAGGTAGCCTAGATAAAGTTATGAGACCACGGCTAATGGGTGTGGGATTCATGCATCAAAAGTAGGTAGGTCGCGTTCTTCGTACTCTTGGGACCTAACTTATTAATTTCCGACGTGGGACCTCGTAATCACAGGCTACTTTTCCAATTGGCGCTTTTCTTCGTGTTTTATAGCGATTTTTACGACATAAATTCAAAAAATTCTACAAGTATTAAAACTCAACCTAAGCACGTATTGTCTAACGTGCGTAATATCAGAGTGACTCCCCAAGGATATTGATATATATCGTAGTTACGAGGTCGAGGCTCGCACATACAATTGGGATGCAATTATGGGTGTGTACGCGTCCCAAATTTTACGTTATGCACATGTATTATTACTATCAGTGCGAGATTGCTTCAAACCGTGAAAGAAGTCACCTTGCTGAACATGTCAAGTCATGTTCTTCAGAGAAAAGGCTTTTAATTTAAATATTTATTTAATTTAGAGTAAGGCTTAAAGTATAGGAGGGATATTTTGACGATTTAATGTCAGATCGTCACGAGAAAATTAATCACAAAAGCATTTTCGAGTAGCAAAAGTGTGGTGAAGTGATCAGTGACATTTTAATTAATCGCTATCGCTACGATATAACAAGACTAGATCGGTCACGGACGCTTTGGGACTATCCAATAGAACCAACTTATATGTGACTGACCTTTTAAAGAGCTCCAACGCGATCGAGGCATAGGTAAAAGGTCACGGCCATCGGTTGATACCCGTGATCACGGTCAGCAGGGTTCTGTCCCGGCCATCAGTGGTGACCAGCAGTCACGGTCATCGATGGTGAATAGTAGTTACCCTCAGCATGGAGACTAAAGATCACGACAAGCGGTAATTCACACGATTTTAAGCAATTAAGATATAAGGCAAAGTACGTCATACAACTTGACTTATCGACAGGCATAGTCGTCGTTCTAGCCGAAAATAGGCTAAAATCAAACAGTATTGATTTACTAATTTACACGCGTTAGCATTCCTCCAGAATATGACAGTAGTGACCTTCCTACGTATAAGGTTTGTTGTGCACGTGCTTCGAACGTGTTGTTTGGCGATTTAATGCTTCGATGGGGACATTAATATTCATTTAATTTTGCTTGCGATCAGATGCGCCAGCATGGTACGGTATGGTCTTTAAATGGCTGATATGATCAATAGAATAATTGAATTATGTATCTTAATTCGGGCAAGGTGACCTTGAGGAAGGCTAAAGTGAAGCTACAAGGGCTTTTATGTAGCTGTTGGTCACGCGAAGAGTGTTAACGCGACCACATCATGCTTATAATGAAATGATTCAAGACAGAAAACGACCTCATTTCATCCAGAAGAGTGCGGTTCACCCGGCGACGGGTACACGAGAAAAGAAGAAACTAGTATTAGACACGGTCCGGTCACAATCTACGTCAGTCATTTGGCCGGGCAACAGGGATGGTTTGAGTAAGCATCGGACTTTCGGCGATAACCACTCCACCACCATGTACACATGTTCGATAATTCGGGAGACTTGGGGTCTCACCATTAATCCCTGATCGACGATGTCGAGGTATAAGTTAACTGGGTATGGAAGTGTCGGCGAAAAATGGGTCATTGCAGACAAGTGATAAGCAATGTACCTAGGTTCGTCAGGATTCTAGGGGAGGTTCTATCGATTATAATTAAAGAGGAAGATCACTTAGATGATCAGTGACAGAACCCTCCATACGATTCTCAGGTACCTCGGGAACCACTGAGGTTCGCACTGCGAAGAATGACCCTCTAGTTGAGACACGTCTAGCGAAAGCAAAACTTGTTTCGGCAAACAAAATATACAATTAGAAGAAGATGAACGCTACAACCCTGAAGATATGGGTTGCTAAATCGCCAGGTGACGATCAAGAATATGTCGCATCAGAAGAAGAATAGATGGATGGATGACAGCTCGATATGCGGCAGAGGCGTGTTTACTGGAACCAGATTCGTGAGCTACTAACCACGGATCCGTTATTTTAGAATAATACAGCTAAGGCTGATCGACCAGGTTCGTAGTCCCATGATACATATAAAAGCCTCGACGATCAAGTAGAGACTATGCGCCGTCTCTTCCAGTTGGTACAAGACGCGGGGTTTGTCCCGGAAGCGTTTTACGCGCAGGTGTTGTTCGAATGTGACCTTAATTAGGTAATCACGGCGATTTAATCAGTGTTCCATATATTGGCACCACTAACCCGGTAATTGGAATTCTACCAAACGCTATTCAGCGATCTCCGTGATCTGAGAGACGATGAATCGTTTTCCTGTCGGGTTGTTGTGTTATGCCTCGAATGAGTCCAATGCGGATGAATCCGACCATATTTAGCTGGCTTGTATGTATTGGGGACCCTTTGGCACAGCGGTATTGCGTCAGCTTAAGATCATACTTTGTACGCCATGCGCGAGATTCATCTTTCTCCTGCGAGGGTCCCTACTGTTAGCTACCTTGAAGATATGTAGATCAACATTGCGGGAGTCATATAGAATTAGTTTTGCAAGACCTAATTCGTAAGCGACACCGATCGATGCAGATTGCCCGACCCCAACTTTAAATTATATGTTGAAGGCATTCATGCCGGACCCAAAAGTGGAGCCGGCCGTTTTGCATCACAATCACGGAAACGAATATGACTTAGACAATCATGACTTGGTTGACCTGCGCTGACTCTAATAGGCCGCTATAGAGGCTTATACAAAAGATGGGTTTACTACGTAAGAAAGCCGCATGTAGGCGATCGCTAACTAAAAGTAATTTTTTGGGACGCGGCCATATCGATAACCACGCTAGTATGTAGGTGTAGAAGGTAAATTTAGTTTTCAATGTAACCAAGCTCCGTCTTGTGAGAAGTTTCTAGTCTAGTTAAATATCGTACCGTGCCGTGCTCTCAACTGGTATTTTCAGCTCATCCGGCTTACCCGTAGCAAGTGGAACACTTTTCTGAAAAGCTTTCACGGGAATGACTGTGGTCGCAAAACTTCTGCTAGTAGGCAGTTCAACCACGCGTGGAAATGCGTGAATGGGATCTACAAACTGAAAGTGGCTAAGACGGTTTACAAGAGAGATGATGATGCCACCAATCGCCGCGATCCTGTAAAACAATTCATTGATATATTGGATGATCTTGAAATGGCAAAATAGCTGACCTTACTGAGGTTGAAAGACGTGGATTTAAAGTATGGAACGTAACGCACGTACAAGCGCATGTAGAATCTTCAACGCGAATGGAGATAAACGGATCGAAGAATTTTGATAGAATGTGCCTAAGAAGCATTACCCTGGCAACCGGACTAAGTACAATGGTTGGATGGGTGGACTAAGAAAATCGCATCAGATCTGGAAGTGGATCCAAACCGAGAGGGAGTTCCGATTCGAGAGGAAGTTCCTATTTAAGAGTGAATATTATCCAAGTGGGGACCGGATTAAACATCGATATGATTAAAGAAGAGCTCCGATCTGCGAGGAGACCCGATTTCAGGGGGATCCGATCCGAGAAAAGGGTAGGAGATTGACCTGCGGGCCTATGATGTACGAGATGTTGAAAGTGCAAGTTTTGCTTGAATAGACTCCAGAGATTCAGCGCACGCTAGGGTATATATGAAAGGTTCTTCAGGGTTCTATGTGTTGTATTAGAAACTACGAAGATATATGTTGGGTAGTTCGTTTTGTGTTGAGAAGGCACCGCATGGACCCCTGGCAGGGAGCCAAACCTCTAGTGCATTTTGTCGGTACCTTCACTTAATCTTCACTTTTTAACACAAGACACAAAGTGATGTATTGGATGACACGTAGCGTGTGGTTTTCGGTATGTATAGGCTAGGCCGTAGGTTTTGTGAGATGCTTGAATAACATTAAACCGAGTTCAATTTACGTCAAAAGACAGGCGTCATCTATTCCGGGCTACATATTTGCCTTTCCCACGACGAGATAGATAGTTCCGCCGCTCGTTTTTACAAGTGTCGCCTCTGGATAGTTTGGATAGGTGCGCTCAGAACCTTCACCCATATCAAGACAACGGCGGTAGGGCGCAGCAAGAAAGTAATGGTAATTTAAATCGCGAGCCGGCGAAAGTGGTCAGAAGTTCAAGCAGATCAATATTCCCATATTGGACAAGGAAACCTGTATGATATCGAGGTAGCATATATGGAGTCCCTTCTAGTAACCTGTGACCGCGTGAAGAGTTTCACGCGTACCATCTCACCCCCAACCCGGTCAAATTGAGGATCGACAAGTGTCCAACAAGAAGAGTACAGCCTGCACTACCGACGGGTAACAAAATGTGAGGAAGGAAGAAACACAAACATAAAAGAATACCTCATCTAATAGTCGGTCGTCTGGGCCCCATCAGATAGTCAGGATCACATCATCAATTTGGTAAACCCAGCTCCACCACAATGATGCGCGTGGCTCGATCTACTTGTGACTCGGGATACTTCGCGAGTTTCTGAGTGAAGATTTGAAGATAAAGATAAAACCTGGGATAGAATCGCCGGAGGTTAAATGATTGACTTAGAAGCAAGACATTCAATGGTCCCCAGATTATTAAGTTTTTTGAAAGGGTGATAATAACGAAATATTGAAAAAGGAATATCAACTTGTCGATCTGGAAGACAAATGTCGACTTCATGCTGAAAAAATTCGAGGACCACAGCGGACCGTATTGCAAATATAATTTTCTTGACAAGAGATCTACAGCGAACGCTAAACTCCATAAGACCCTTCAAGTAACGTCGAATAGGAAGATTTTGAAGGCTAAGCGAATGAAGAGAGAAGTAGCCAGATCGGTTACAAACGATCGCTAGACTGGATTAGATCAACAGGATCGCGCTATGTAAACATTCATGCGGTCGATCGAGTCACTGGACGAAATAGACAAGATAATGATCTGACTTGAAGACTGGCAGTTCGAGCTGCTGAAGAAAGGATATCAATGGAAGTAGTTAAAGAATCGATTTACCAGTGATTAAGTGCTGAAGATCTTGAATGCACAGCTAATAGGTCCGCTACGAACGCCGACATCAACTCATAGCTCACCCGCGAAACCAGTTGGATGCGGTCCGCAGTATTATGCAGTTGCTACAAGACGCGACATTTTAAGCTGGATCTTATATTGATGCGCAGAAGCTATTGGAATGCGATGATGACCGAGAGATCGATGCGAAAAAATAGTTGTGTAAAAGGCTGACCAAGTTGATCAGGAGTGGCGATTAGCAGACAATAAGATAAGGCCGGCCATCGATGGATGGATAGATTGATTACAAGGTATCGGATCAAGCGATCACGCCAATCGCAGACACAACAAGAAGTTATGATACCGGATCGTCGTTGTATGCATCAGTAAAATAGTACTTGGATTCAGCCGATTCGATAAATATTCAACGGATGTTATTAGGACTTTCTGGAGCTGCATCGTTCCGCGATAGTATAAGCCCGATGGAGGCGAGATCGACCGTAGCGCACTAGTTTCCCGTCGGACAGCTGCGGTCGTACCATATAGGAGTCATGAAGAAGTACAAAGAAACTCGGAAAAATATGAATATCAATAATGCTGCTCGATTGACGGTAAATGTTACGACCACAAAGACTATCTTACCAGATGTGGAAATTGAGTCGGTGAGGGAGTTACATTATTGTCGATCTTACAACTATGATCATCAAGATCTTGATGAGGTGGATCTTAGACGACCAATGATGACCGTTGCCGAGCCACGCCGAGCGGCAAGATTATTCCGCTGAGGCTACGAGTATCGGCGATCAGCGATCTATAATAGCGTAAAAACGTGACTGAGACAAAGATCGAGCTAGTATCGAGATTAATAAATTCAAGTCCGCACTCTTGCGTGACCAAGCCACAGATGAAGCAAATTTTAAGTGTTCAGCGATATGCCTACGGGACCGGCTCGAAACTGATACATTCAGATAGTCCGATCGACTCGCTGTAATTGAAATCCCCTATTTCAAGGTTTCATAATCTTGTACAGGCGACATGGATAAACAACAACTCACAAATGCTACCACGCAAGATACCACCGGATGAGACTCCACTATAGTATCTGTATCGGTTGAACGTGACGGCGATCCGGGCGAAGACCTCTATCCGAGAAGAGAAGCCGGCTATGAGACGTGAATTATGTGGAATACTACATCGAAACGCTGAAAGATTGTGATCTAGCCAAGAATTTGACTTTGTTACGATTGACGGGCGCTCACAACATGGAACAAACTTTGTGCGCCTACCAAGCGCATGAAAGTGTGTACCAATATGGCTCCGGCGAGATCAAAATAGTTTTGACCACCATCGGGCTTGAGTTCGAACCCAAAATTGTCGAATCCTATCTGATCTGTAAGAGAGATATGAGGAAAACGAAATATAAGAAGCGGATCGATTTAGAGTAAAGTGGATCGGATTCGGGTGTAGATCGACGCCAAGTCTGTGCGGGCGGATAACAACATCGGGCAAAGTTTGCGTACGCCTAATAAGTTCGACACAATAATAACGATCCTGGAAACGAACAAGGTCGTGGAGATTGACCTCACGGACGTTATCGATATGGTCACCAATGAGAGTCGAAAAATGTCAATCAAACACAAGATCAGATCATAAAGTTCGAACTCGTGGTGAACTTTTGAAGTAGTACCCCACTGCGGACGACGAAGCATGACGATCGTGGCTTTTGAAAGAGACTGACATGTCAGTAGTGCTAGCAAAAGGAAAATTCATTGAAAAAGTAATTGGGTGCGCTGCATGCGAGGAGGTGCATGAGAATGGCAAATGCCCCACGGATGACGTTAACAATTTGATTCGCAAGTGTGATGTACCTTTCGAGCATGCTGTAATATTTCAGCCCATGTTCAAACAGACCATAACCTAGAACGCTTGTCGGGATGGAATCTAACATAAGCTAAGCATTGTATCCTTTGCATTTGATGCATACGTGGAAAAGAAGAAGGAATCTCATAACGTTAACGATCATATTACACCAATTTTAAAAATGCAAAATTTTCTCAGTTTTGTCGTTTAAAAGCACGAAACGAGCTGATGAGTACGCCAGATTGTCCAAAAGGATGGAGTACGATCTTGCGCCGGACGTAGTGCGCGAGTACTGTAAGTACCACACACTAGGAGTGTGGTTGAATCCAAAAGCAATTGCAATATCAACAAGGAGAAGATCTTCATGCTGTTAAACTCGAGCGCTAAACGTTTGACCATCGACACAACTTTTGCTCGTAATATGTTTTTTAATCAACAAAAGTTAGACTCAAATATGTATGGTGTTGGTGTGAGCACGTGTATGACAAGTTGACGATTTCAGATCAAGATTACATCGAACGTATTCTTAGTGAAATAATTCGAAGTATGGGTCGGAGACCAAGTTGGTCAAGAGGCAATATGATTTCATGGTACCGGCAGAGATTCGTTTGGATCCGGCAGACGAAAATTTATGTCTACCAAATTAAGTTAGTATAAGCTTGGTGGGGCGAAAACCGCCGTACAGATCCATCTTCAAGCGATCAATGTTAAGGCTAAGCCTTTTTTTTGTTGGAAAAGAAACGGAGGTGAGGATTGGTAACAATTCTCTAAAAGACGACTTTGGCTACAAGAGGACAATACTTGGGTGCCAACGCTAACTAACGGGCCCGTTATATTGAAGTAATTACAGCTCACCAATACAGTCGATCACGAATTGAGCTAAGGTTTTTTTTCACCATTGGGCTTAATATTAAGGAACTACATAGTACTGCGATATACCGGTTATGTTTTGGTGGGTTCACGTCGATACCATTAGTGGCAATTTATGATTTTTAAAACGAATATTGGTCAAACAGATGAATAAATTTAACGATACGCAGGACCTCAAGTGGATCATTCAGGCTACAAGATTAACACAAAGATCATGACTAGACCACGCGATCGATAGAATATTAAGGACATTAATAAAGAAAATCGAGAACGGTTACCGTCATCGTCACCGGTCTAGCTAAAGAAATAATAGATTAACATGATTGAAGACAACGACACAGTGCGAGATCGACCAGATAGCTGTTTAAACAGGATCAATAGAAGATCAAGGCCGGTGAAGTGGTCAGTGAGGATGCTATTTCTCGGATGATACCGTTCAGCCATCAGTCTGACGTGATGCGGACTCTAGATGGGGCGTTTTATAGCCAAGAGGGGGATCCGGTAAAGCCGACGGCTCACGGATCCACTTCGATAGGGTATTCCGACGTGTCTTTATTGACTACGTTTAGCGTCATTGATATAATAACCATGTACGACCTGCTGCACAATAAAGCGGCTATCTCGACGATCGAGGTGAATCAAACAGTGATCTATTGTGGTAATTTGAATGAAAGCGAATTCAACCGAGATCATATTAGATACAAATGTGAAGACGAGATCAAGATGTGAGGTTTTGAAGATCATGAACAGTCTGATGTAATGACCGAAAAGACTGGTTCGGCGGTAACTAACAACGAAGTGTAGCAGGTAGAACAGACAAGCGTTTCCGTGCATTATCACGAAAGAGGAAAATCGTTTGTAGAAGAAGTAGATCGACAAATGGCCGTGCTGCTCTTAGTGACTACGTCTACTGCCAAAATCACCATAAATGATTTTCATGTTGGCGATCCAGAAGTGCCTTTTCGGACGATAGAAAAGCTTACGATAATTGACTTGAAAGGAAAGACGGTTGCGAATGGGTATATGGAACTCATTACCGCCCGCAGCACGTGGAGCTGTATGTAACATTGATGTAGGAGAAGCGAACCCGATCGCAAAACGATTAAGACCATTCGAACTTATATTTTGTGAGAAATTAGCATATTTGGTCCCAAAGTTGTTGTCAGCAAAGATCATTTCGTCGTCGGCGTCACCATTAGATCCGCCGATAGTGATATTTAAAAGAAGTACGATACATACATTCGATAATGTGTGTACTGCCTGCGGCATTTCAGCTTACGAAATTGATGATGTACCTGCGGTAAAGTGTGTTCCAAGAACAATAAACCTCGAGGTTGGCCCGGTCAAGGGACAAGGAGTCACATTCAGGAAGGTGGGTGTCCGAAGTACAAAAGGTCTGGCAAGAGGTCGAGCCTTAATGGTAGAGGGGACAGCAAAACCATTCAAGGCGCAGACCGTTGCCAAAGTATCGGTAAAGTGGTACTGACAGAAGCCGACCTCGTTATCTCAATGGTAGACCCGGTCTATCACCTGTAGACCTATGGCCCTCATCGATGGACACGGTCCATCATCGTTATATCTAAGTCTCTCGCCAGTAGACATGGTTCCTCCTCGGTATACCTTGGCCCCTCGCTGGTAGACCCGGTCCCTCATCGATATACATGGGTCCGTCATTGGTAGAACCTGTTCCTCCTTGGTAGATCTGGGTATATAATAGGTAGACATGGTCCCTCATCGCCCGGCTACTCCTGACGAGTCTTATAAAGAGTTATTGAAACGGGCAAACATAGAGTAGAGAACTTTAAGGATATGATTATATTGTATGTTTCTCAATTTGTGACATACGTGGCCCGTCGTCGTGCATAAAGAGATGACTTATTAAGTCTGCACGCCTGTTCCGAAGAAGGGATAAACTTAAGTCTCTTCCGTTGAAGACAGTTGCGTGGCAAGACAAGTGCAAGTAGGACCCCAAAAAGTATTTGGCATGTGGGTTCGTCGAATAGCAAAACTTTTCGATCATTCTTTGCTATCATAATCGGCCTACTAGCCCACCGATTAGGAAGAGCGAAAAAGGCCAGGAGATTAATCGCCTTGTGATCACACGAAAGGAATGAAGTGACAAGCTACCTAGGGAAATTGGTTGTAAGCCCGCCCTTGACCAAGTCTTTCGAGCGGTGTTCTACCGGCCCACCGAGTACATTATATCCACTCGGAGACCAAGGTCTATCTCTATCAAGGCAACCTATCGCTTTATCCGTCCAAGTTTACCGAACAGTACAACCCGCCAGCCGACGGGTACACAAGGTGAGGCAAGGTCAATACGCGGCATCAGGGTACATTCCAGTAAGTCGGCATTCCGACACAGTGAGTGTTTTAAGGGCTCATCACGCAGTCTTGATACCCCACCCACCAAAGTATAAAGCGCTCTACAATTTCGCTTATGTCAAAAAAACTTAAATGTATAAACTAAATTTACATTACCATGGCCCAGCGAGACAGTGATCCGGATTCGTCGGCCTACTATATTGAACGAAAGTCACGGCAATCTCGGTTTGATCCCGCTAAAAAGCTCTTCTATATATCCTTCAAGCATTATCGACGTTACTGATATCTAAATATTTTTAGACCAACTGTTTACACTCAAAAACAGCAGATAACCAGATCTGGTTTATATAGCGGCTTCAATTTAAAACCTACCAAAATACCAGGATTGGGAATTGCCTAATCGATGGTAATTTTACAATTTTTTGCGTAAATAATACCGTTCTTTGTTTGTAAACAACCCGGGATTGTTCATACCCCGTGTGGTCGGTCCCATCATCGACGATAAAGTGTCTCACAGGTTATCTTTAATTATTTCTATCTTTGCTACATTATAGATTGATTAATGAATCTTTTTTCATTCGCTGCCGCTGTCTATTGTTCCGAGTATTTTATCGCCCTACTCATCATAAAAAACACATTTTGAGCCTCTTGTTTAGTCTTCTCACTTAGTCTCACTCCATTTAAGTATATATAAAAACTACTAGCAAATTTATAATCATTCACAAAAACAGATGGTCACCGTTAGAAACTAGTTTTTGATTCGTGCTATTTCATCGCTACGAATCGACTTCGTTCCGCCTGATTTTGGTTGAATCCTTGAAACAAAGCAGCTCAGTCTAAATCCTTCTCGTTGACCCACGTCGGGTCAATATGTCCCTTAAGATTATGTATGTTATTGTGTTCATGACTATAACGTGTCTATGTCAATTCAATATGAGTTAGTTATTATATACAAGACTAATACGTGTCTACTTCCCTATTATACGTGCAATATTCTTTCCACGTCACCTAATTACCATCAACATCGTCTTCCCTCATGTCGTCCGTCAGGGTTGCTTCATCAAAGTACACACTTATTCAAGGCGATCAGGAAATTGCTTGATCCGTATAAAATGGAGACAATAAAATCGGTAAAAAGTGGTAAGGTGTACCAGTAACTAGAACATTATTGAGTTATCTCCCCATATAGATGCCACACTATTTAAATATTGGTGCATATAATTCAAGTTAAGCGCATATCCATCTTTTTATGACGATCCAAATATGACCAAAGTTACAATTTACGCTCTCTTACATGCGGCGTTGGATCACCATGATTTGGTTCAGCTCGATCTTAATCACATCCTGTATTTTGATCACCAACCTTAGGTCAATAAAATTATTCAGCAGGCCGGATGAGGTCGTAGTTTTTGTTTGCTTACTAGAGTGATCTTTAGGGGTCTATCATAAAATAGAACGTAAATCTTAATCTTCAACCAATAGTTAGGTGAAAAAATTAATACAAACTGCACAGTTTTGATCGAATATTTCATTCGTTCTTCCAATTCACCTTAGTTTCAATTACGTCTGCAAAATCATCATGAGCGCTGGGGTTATAGTTTACATTTAGTGATCTGCCATTTAGATAAGCCTAACTTTGTATACTTACTTAACACGCCTCTTTGCCCTGCAATCCATATGAAGGTCAAAAGGCGGACGTAAATTTCGGCACGTGGTTGTTTTGGTTCACCCTCCTGCGCTAAATTGTAAATTAATTTAATCCACAACATGAGTAGTACTCTTTCTGCGATTATCGCAAATAAATTATGTGATTTGTACCAACAAAGCGTCCAGCAATATGTTGCCTCCGAATTTCATGGAGGTAAAGCATGTATTGCGGGTAACACTGCCCTCTTCCCAGTCAACTAATTTCTTGAGTACAGAATCAATTCACACAGAGTTAAGAACTATACCAGTAAACATCGCTCTAGATCATATCTTACCAATACTATGGTTACATCCTTTTAAAATGGTATAGTGATGACGCGTAATATCTTGTTACAACAACTCCATTACTTGCAATTAAACTATTTATACAAAATCCTCAATTTCCATAGCTGATTATAGACAAACATAAAACCTTCATACTGGTCTACTTCTTAGTCAGACGCGTCGAGGGCACATAGTTTAGCGTCTTGTTACTTCATTTGGCTACATTCGAGATGAGATACGCGTCAAAGTCTGCGATTTATCTTATTTCTTCGATTGTGTCATGCGCTATATCCATATTTGTTTAACGATCTTTATCTGTAAGACCTCGCTCCGACGACATGGTAGTACGACCGACCGACCGATTTCGTTCATCTTCACCACGTTATCAACTATGCAAGGTTGCAAGGAATCTACAGGTCCGATTGATCGTATATCTTATTTTGCGATTTTAAACGGGATGACCCAATTACTGGGTTATATGTAAAAGGATTAACCGCTAAATAAAGGTGTTGTCATCCATATTCGCCTCAAAGGTATAAAAACGCATGAGTCAGCTTTGATTAAAGCTTTTCTGATCCTCCATCTAAAGTAAATATCAAAAACGAGCGCCTTGCGAGAAATAGCAAGGAGCCGATGTGGAGCATTTATGATCTCCGACGCTTCTACTGGATCATATAATTTTAAAATCCAAAGAAATGAGATGACGCAGACAAATGGCATCGAAAGCTGTGAGACTTGAACCCACGCGGGTTACCTTAATAGATTTCTAGTATATCGGCTTAACCGCTCGGCCAAGCTGTCCTCGTGTGCCTTTTTGCCTCATACTGTGCCACAGAGTAAGCAGCGCTTTTACAAGCATCGCAAGATGAAAAAGACAGCACATACACCCCTGGTCTTCTTCCAACGCCGTTAGAAATAGCCGAACATCCGTCCTACATTGCTTGCGCACGATGTCTGTCGAAGCATGCATCACATGTATGCACTCTCGTCATTGTCTCTATACTCTTTCAATCAGCGACTTACTAAGGACGATGAACAACATATACTGATCACATGCATCCAACAACTGGTCGATTTTTCTGAATAAGGTCTTTGATGAGCGGAATTTTAAGCTACCATCGACATTGGACCTTCCAAGCTACACCGGTAATTGCTGATGAGTATTTGTTTCAGCACTCGAAAACACATCGATCAGCTATAGCAAATCAGTAGCTATCAGATCAGGGTCGTCATCGATCTACATATAATCATACAAAGCATATCCATGAACCGATAACAGATTTGTGGGGCAATATTCTATCGCAGAATATATATATATATATATATATATGTAAATATTAGAACAAGTGCGACGGCGAGATACCTCGTATTTAATTATAATCGCTTTGTGAAATAATTCACTGAAGGCCCACTCGCCAAATCAAACTAAGAGCTCCGCATTTCTAAGTCGATGTATCTAGGCACTTCGCCGATGAATCGTATAGATACATCATCATCCTTGTTGATTGACTTACACTTTACGATATCAACGGTCCACAGACTCAACAAGGCGTCCCAGTTTCCCAGGCGGCCCTGCTTCCTGAAAGATTTTCCACATTGAATTCCTCGTCAGGACTATGAGGGGACGGGTACCAACCTAGTATATCTTAATTACTAGTATCCGCAGTAAGGTCAACACTTCTTTTTCCCAG
Source organism: Hyaloperonospora brassicae (assembly GCA_947650285.1). Classification (NCBI taxonomy): domain Eukaryota; phylum Oomycota; class Peronosporomycetes; order Peronosporales; family Peronosporaceae; genus Hyaloperonospora; species Hyaloperonospora brassicae. The sequence goes on from CANTFL010000002.1 coordinate 87,821, forward strand.
TAATGTATTTTTGTTTTTTCTCCGTAACAGTCTGGCTCGTATTGATACCGTCACGAGTAGGCCTTTACGATCCTATACTGTGGACGCTGAGATAGTACGATCACTTGCAGAGACGATGATCACGGCTACTATGGCCAAGTTGGAATGAGTGCTGTATCAAATTCATTTTGGGCATGGCGAAATCTTCTTGCAATTAAGACTATGAAGTCTGTCCTATCCTCCTGGTAGTTGCACCATCGCTTTTCTTTATCTTACACCGCCCTGCATGAAAGTCAAACTCTCCCAATTAATTAAAATTGACGCGTATTAAGCACAGTATTTAATAAACCTATTGCATTTGGAAAACATTTCAAGAAGCAATTGCATAGTTGTAATTATTGCCAGCAAGAATAGATTAGTCAACGATTGAAGGTCCTTCAGGTGGGCCTTTAGTCCCCTTTAAGATGACCGATGACCGATTTCCGAGGAAGTTGACGTCTCGACACGCTCAAGAGCCCTTGACTGCGCTGATTAGCAATTTTTATTCGTCGCACACATATAACATCTACCTTCTTATATAAAATATCCCATATTTTGGATTGAATGAACATGCCATCGATATATATATATGACCGGCGGTCCAATATCGAGTGACCCAACTGTACATCTTGTTCTCCTTCGCGAAAAGATCTTTTGTATGGTCTGGTCAGCACTCAATAAATTCGTAAAAACTTATATAAAGCGTTATCCAATCGTCGCTGATATATCTGAGACGCATAATGAAGACGGAGTGTCATCTGAAGCCATTACAAAAGCTTACATGATTGGCTAAAGCTGAGATCAGTCTTACCTTATCGGTCGTACTGACAACCCAAAAACTGCTCGCCATGTCAAAAGAAATGTATCCCAATGAACCATACGGATCTTTAGATTACTCATTAATCAGAGTTAGAAAGTAGATCGTGAGTTGAATCAAGACATTTACCAATCGGTAGTCGACACACAGTCTGATTTACACGCCATTCTTCTTCACGATAATCACAATTGTGCTGGCCTATCGATATTTTGAGGGCATGAATGCATCTCGCAGATAGCAACCCTTTAAATAAGTCGTCCATCTACTTTATTATTAGAGGAGACCCCTTTCGTGTGCGCTGCGTAATAAGCTTTGCATTTACCACATTAATATTGCATATACCCCTCGGGTGGCGGATGGTAAGGCTTACAATTTCCTATCAATAGATATCGTTTTTTTCATATAATCCGTCGCAGTCGTACCTTCTCTTTGAAAATAATTTGATCTGGTTCTGAAATCTGTAAGAACTACAACCCAATAGTTTTGAGTGAGGTGTTCACATTCGGTATGGTATCCTATCCTAAATTTATTTTGTGGTTTAAAGGTTTTCGCTCTCAAAAAAAGCAAACTTGACCATATGTATGTACTTATCCACTCATCTTGAGTCCCTCCTCATTGTCTGTAACTTTAACAGGTGATTTATCTTCGAGTGTGATTTGTTTTTAAGCGATTATTATCCACAGATGCATCTATTTTTTACACGATCGCTGTATTTCTCGGGCATCTGTCGGTGTGACATGTACATTATTTGGGATCGTTGCCATTGGACCCTGCAAACTGCACAACGGGGTATAATAAGGTGATTTCTCTAAGGCCTCTCGTAATCTTTCATTAGGTTCACCTGAGGGTCGACCGGATTAGTGGTGGCTTTATACGTTCATTTATCCATTAATCGTATGTTCAAGATTCCACCGAAAAAAAACCTTGCACTCTTGGAATTTGGTAAGTGGTCCAACAACCTAAACTCGCATTATCGTGGAATATTATCGGAATGGAGCTTACCTTTGTTACCTTCAACAATCGTCGACGTCCCACCCCCGCGTCATATTCATGACCTACCGTTCTTCTCGTGTGACCCACGGTTTATATATTAAAGATCGACTTCCCCGGAATATCTCTACATACCTACCAGCACGAATACGTGCTTGCTGGACTAACTTCCGTCTGGTAATCAGTTATCATCAACATTCCTTCTTCCAGATAGTTGCACGCAAACTTCATAAGGAAGACAAAGCGTTCGTTTCACCATGTCTTACCGAATTTTGGCAGAAAATAAAGCCCGAGATCACGTCTTAGCACACCATAGATCTTACGAAATTCATTAACGATGTCCACTGCAGTCTACTGTTGAGTGATCTTGATGCGAGCACGCCTTGCCGTAGTATACAAAGGTTCATCAATACCAACGCCATCTTGTCACTTTATGTCGTCAATTCGAGAGCCTACCTAAGGAGAAAAGCTAAATGTAGGATTTATTCGGCATCCCTATTGATCAAATAATTTACGCGATCACCGTTAATCTTCTCAGGTACTTTTGATTGTCTCAACTTTTATAGGGGGCATAGTAATTTTAATACCCCCTAATTATCCCGGCAACAGGTTCAACTCCATCAATATATTAACTTGAGCAGAATCGTTAGGATCATCTATAGACACATTATCGACCATCGGTTTTTCAATATTCGATATACAGATTGAATCTTCTTTGTTAGAGCACCCCTCTCCCTCATGGCTATTTTTTAAATATGCTATATAAAAATATCTAAAAATCGACTCATACCAATTCTGAATCTGGCAAGCGTCTTAATGTGGCATCGTTCCGGCCTTTTCCGGCAACATTCAGGCGTTTTTGATGGTCCGAACCACCGACAAATCATATAGTCCATTCATTTCATCTGGCACCTCTCAACTTCATAAGACTTTCCACACCCTTGTCCAACTAACATACAGGAATTCGATGGGTGGACTTTTTTTCCACAGGGGTCACAGGTCATCCACTACGAGCATCTCAAATCACCATGCTTCCTGAATACGCAGCGAGAAAAAGTCGTATTTGAAGCGGCCGAAGATGTGCGGGGTCTCGAGTACCCTGCCTGGTGTTGATGTAGGCCGGGTCGGTCCCTCGAACTTCTCTTACCTGGTACTTCTATACAATGTTAACATCAGGTGCACTCGCCGTAAACTTTCTTCGTGGTCCGAGTTGTCCTAGTCTAAGTTCGTATAACTCGATTTATCCGTGGCCATCCAAACTACATGAACCATTCGGCGTATCATGTCCCTTGGTCAGTAAAAGGGAGGGCAGGTGACTTTTGAAATAACCTGCTCGATCCTAACAGTATATTACCTTGTCGTGCTTTCGTTTGATGACGCGACTTCAGCACTATTTCCATCTATTTCACATCCGACATACGTAGCACATTCAATTGCTTTGCTGGCGTTGGTTTATACAAAATTCAATATAGTGCTCGATTTGTTCTTTTTTACTCTTAAACGATCATGCTTCGATCAACAATTTTGCCCTTAGTCTGATAACATTCAGGCGGTATAGGTTGTCTTGCATAAATCCATCTAAATTCTTCTTCGAATGTTAGTACTGGCGAGCAACTGATATCCATAAACAATAGAACTAAATCTCGATATCTTACAACAGATTTTTTGGCTTCTTTAGATGGATAAACCAAGTTGTCGGTATTAGTCCTTCGCCAAAATTTTCAACAGTTCCTTGACAACGAGACCATTTTTTGCCGTCTGGCTTCTATTCATTAGTAAATGTAGATTTGGAGGTGGTCATTGAGCTGCTTGCTCGGTCCTCGTCTTAATTTGTCCCGTGTATTACTTTGTAAGATCCAAGTCCGCTGAGCTTTTAATGCTAAGGGTCGCTTGGGTTCCCTCTCAGTGTAGCATTTGACATTCTATCCAGAGGTTTATCGAGGTCCATGTCATCTTGAAAATACTCGAGTGACCTGACCGATTCCATTTCTACATTCAGCATTGTACGAAATCTTTAAGAATTGACACCTGAACTAGGGCAGTTTCGAGCCTTCGTCATTCGCGAAGTCAATATCCCTCTAGTTTTATCCAGTTATTTAGTGTATTTGCTACACGGTGTTCGTAAAGGAATTTTTTAATCTCCGTGTCTACATAGGTCTGCAAAATTTCTTTACATACAACTAATAATTTAAGTCGCAATATGTAGGCTCGCTCCGACTAATATTCCCATATACTTGTGATTTTTATTAACATTGTTTAGATGTGGGTAAAAATCAAAGCAAATAAGTTTTACTGCTCGAAACCGCATGATACCATGTTTTTTTCTCGAAAGACATCTATGATAGCGGTGATTGCGTCTCGTGTCGTTCGTAGCTTTAGCAGTGTTGACTCCGGTCTTCCGAGTAGGTAAAGCAATCGTATCTCGAGAGTCTTCGTAATAAGGTCACTCTCCGGAAAGACACCAAGCTTGTGTCGACGTAAAATTATCGTTATATCCGCGTCTAGCTAGATAAGCTGTTCTGACGATTTGGCGGCGACCAACATGGGTGACAATTGTGCTTTCATTCTTAGTCGTCTTGGTGCAGGTGGAGAAAAAAATGTTGTATTTTATATTCGGGGACCTTAGCCTTTCAGCTACAGCTTTCGCTGATGGTCACCTGAAGCAAGATCGATATAGTTACATAAGGTATCCTCTACGAAAACAATGGATGATATTTAGAATTCTCTTCAAAAATTTATATCCTGACTGTGTTGACCGGTTCACGCTTGAGGTCCAGTTTGTGCTTCGTTTCCATGTGTTTTTTCACTGTCAATTGGCCTTCCAGTGCATCTTCGGTCGTTGGCTTGATCTTGGCTTAATTTTACTCTCTTCATCTTTCTGGGTTCGTGGTGCTACCCTGCGTATGCCGAAGATCCGAATACGATCACCGTTGTGGTTTAATAAAGTTTCGAACTGTGTGATGAGACCTTAAACCTCTCACTGTTATGGACTGTCGACTGTCAGAGTAGGCACGCTAACGCCGCGTATGGACCATGACTCACTTTTTGTACCCGTCGGCTAGTGGGTAAAAATTCTTGGGAGACTTGAGGTGGGGATACACATGTCAACTTCGAATGAAATGCGCCTGTGGCTGAGCTGATATGCTTTGCTTTGTAGGCTAATAGGTGGTCAATTGATCGATTCAGTCGATAGTGGACTTATAAGCAAATGCTTTGGGGAGAATGTTGCTTCTGAACTATCTACTGGTTAATTAAGGGTTTATAACCACCTGGATGATATTTTAAGTCCCTAACTACAGGTCTGGGGTGACCGGATCCGATACCGGATCTCTGAGGTGGTGTTACTAAAGACGAAATCGCAAGACAAACATTTGCTGGATTTCTGTTTGCACATGGTATTGCGTCGCGACTGTCTTGAGCAGAAAGCCAACTTATATACTTCCTTGGATTGGGCGAACAGCCCTAAAACGTTTTTTTAAGCTCGACGAGTACTTGCCACGGGGACAGTACATTGCGATATTTATAGTAGTTCGGTCCTCCAAGATTTTAACTTTATCCTTTCCTTCAGCTCTGACTCCTTATTTTGACTAACCGAGTGTCATGTGACCTTGTGGGGCCGAGGTCTATCAATGAGGGAACAAGTCCACCAAGAATGGATCGAGTTCAACAATGAAGGACCCGGCCTTCCGATTAGGGACTGAAACGACAGGTTTTCGCGATGTTTAAACTACACTGGACATGATATCCTTTTGTTGGATCCTACTTCTCCTTGTAGGGTCACTTTACTTGCGTAATATCATTTTGTGCGGCACACTTTTCTTGGTGAGCGGTCCTTTTTTTACCTAATCCGTTGGCATCCACATCCATTACTTTTAAAGAGCACTTATTCCCCAACCGGCATATGCATCCTAACTGAAAGAGCTACTTTGAATTACGATCGCGTGCATCTTTGCGGAGGCGATCGCGTCGTAAAACCCGTCTATTCTTCCCTATTTGAATTGAGAGCCTACGCCTTGTAGTGGCCACGGGATCCACGGACGCATATGACCTCTATTGTGGATATGAGCCAGGCTGAAAGAAGCAAGTCCAGCATGAATAGTAGGGGGGCAATAGTAAGTCAAATTCCTATTCAAAATAGAATTGTCCATGGGCTTATACCCAATACCCGGATCAAATGGCTGACGGTCTAACGATGGATGACTATACAAGCCTGAGCGTTGGCATGACCTATACAATAAGCATAAATCCTTACCCCCGATGAGGTGAATTACTTTATTTATGATTGAGCTAGTTTTTTTTAGGAGAAGCCGCACTGGCAACACGAGTTGCCGCTGTCTCACTGGAGGAAAGTGAATAGCGCGTCTGTAGAAGTGGCGATATTTGTATTCCCCGGGGCCGAGGACTTTCCTAAACTCTAGCAACGTGAAAGCTCAACAAACAGGGGTCTCGCTGTCAATCTTGGCGTCTTTTTTCGAGTGACTCGAAGCATTTAAGCTCAACGCGGAGCTAATATTCTGATAAAGCCGCAGCGGTAGCGGTTAAGCCAACATCAATTTTTGTAAATGTCAATTTTAGTCGCGCGCGAAAGTTTAGTACTGGTTCCATTCGGCGGAGAAAGATCGGAAAGAAGGGAGAGCGAAGAACTCATTTCATACTATCGAGCATTTTGAAGAAGATGCGTGCACTTTATGCAACAGGGGGGATCGAATCAGATGTTGCTGATCCAATTGCCATTTGTAGTTACTAAAGATCAGAAGCGGCAATTTTAATTGACAGATTTTACGTGTCGTAGTCCTAAATGCCCGCTGTACGATAAGTTATGTTGGAGAACCAACAGTGCCATCTGTTATCAGCTTAAACACTTTCAGTTTCAATTCATAGTAGTGCGTCGCAATACTGCGCAGAGACAAAGACGTCGGGTCATTGAAAACCTTTGGTTTATCCTTAAAGACTTATTCCAAAGTTACTAGATGCACTCACCACTGCAAAAGTAGGCAATGACGTCCTAACTTCTACTTGGGATAGCATAGCCAAGAAGTGAATACGCCGTATCCGGCGAGTACGTAAGAGCTCGCGGAAATAGAATATCCCTGTATTTCGCTGGGTCCGTGCGCAGGGTAACGCTTACCTTTGACGCGCACAGACCTAACATATCAAGGATAAATAAAACTCTAGAAGAGGCTTTAATTTACGTGAGACAACGACTGTATCGTACTATGGACCAACTAGGATGAAAATAGAAGAGGGTGTTTAATTACAAACGCTACCAAGCGGTGAGTACAATCTGACACAGTAATTAAGATCCATTAGGGAGGTTTGAGTCAATTTCAGATCATTTCGCGATGGTTTGGCATCACGTTTTAGGCGTAGTCCATGGTAGAACGCTGTTTGTTCATCTTTGTTGCGCCTTTGACGTCTTTTTCCTATCATAACGTCCAGGTCGCGTCTCAACTTCGAACGAGGAACGCTTATTTACGCCAATTTGCTACCTAGCTTTACTCCTGTAGCAAAATTGCGTATAGCAGCTGCTCGTTTCTCAAACTTAAGACGCACCCTAGCCGTTAAGATATGGACAAAGACGTCGAAAGGATTTAATCTGGTGTTCTGACGATTTAACCATGTACAAAGCGGCATGTGGAGATGTCCCGAACAACATTTTTAAATAAATCATCCGTTATTTCTATTTTCTGCAATGATAGTCATTATAATGGTTAGCTGCTCCGAGTCGGCGAGCCGCCTATATTATCTCAAATGGACAATCATCCTGCTTCGAAATGAAGGCTATGACGGCTGGATACTTACCTGTAACAGAACACGCTCCTGCCAGATAACTGGTAAGACCTTGTGTTAACATAATACAAGACTGCGTGGTCCCGACGTCACTTACTTATGTCTTGAGGAAGCGCGTGGAAGTAAACAGAGCTCGGAAGCTCTGTTAGAGAAATAAGTACTTTAATCAATATAGGAAAGTTTTTTGTATACCATCTTTGTCTTGGTCTAACTTTTTTAAACTACAATCTCCTATTTAGGATTCTTGCTCACCACTCATTGCGCTCATCCAGCAGCGATTGGTGGTTAACTTGGTTGATGTACCGTATACGTCAGCCAATAAGTCGAGCACCCAAGAATATTGCCGTCTTTGGTAATATTCGGCCAGCACCATCTCTTCTCGAGTGATGTGGATTGGATATTATCAAAATATGTAATATTCAAAAATTGATACATTCGTACCAATTTACATGTAATGGGCCCACCCCGTTACATGACCGACCTATCTTCTTTTTTGAAACAGGTCACGAAATTTTCTTGAGGGATGTGCCTACAAGAGTGCAAGAATTTAAAGTACACTAAGTGCTTACAAAAAGGCTTTGATGATGGAGGTTAGCTGAGCGAACTAGTTTTGATGTCGATGGCGGTCTTGAATACGGCTAACCTGAGCCAGCAGATGCGTAGATGCAGAGTAGAGCTATCATCGAAATCGATTCTTAAAAAGTGTATGATACGGCTGATACCTTCTAATTTATCACTAGAGCTTCAACAATTTGGTTTCTCAGAGGCGTTTGTGGCCATGACACGCAACATACATGATGTTCCTGTAGCTCAATTTTGTCGTCAATGGCGAGATGTCGGAGCCGCGAAATTTCCCTTCAGGCATTAGGCAAGGTTTCGCGATGGATCTGCTGCTTTTTGCTATATGGGTGAAAGTGCTGTCGTAGGCGATGAATGAAGATTTACAGGAGGTGAGTCTTAGCGTACCTCGAGTGGAGGGGCACGTCAAAGAATTCGGCACACGTCGATGACCATACGTTTCGATGCATGATGCACGCCAGTTGTTGCACGTGTTCAGCATAATGTATCGATGAGGTCAATTGCCCAAATAAAGGATTTAACCAGGTCAAAGCAAAATTCATATTTCAATTTATTTCCTCACAAGGATACCTTCATTAGTATGCAAATGCTAGTGCACGGTGACACGGCGAGGAATTTGAGTGCGCAGTTGGAACGGCGAGTCTCACAGATGTAAACTGGGCAGCACGCATTCGTATATTTTAGCGGCGGTTAGCGATGACAAGTCACCTGGCGAGCACTATAGAGTACCGCGTCTTGATTCTAAATGTCATAATGCTGCGGCGGTATTGCTAATATCGCCGGTATTCGATCTTCCGGCATGGGAGCGGAATAGCAGCTTCGCAACACGCAATATCATATGTATAGCATCAAATCTACCAGCTCTGACGCTTCTTGCCACCATATGGACCCGTCGGTGTCGTAATGGGGTAGCCCGTTGCATACTTTTGTCATTAAGGCTAAAATGACAATAAAGAATAATACGTTGAAAACTCTTTCAATAATATCACAGAGCATGATGATATTGTTGAAGACGACCGAAGGGTCTACTCATTGGTTGATATCGTAATGGTATCAACCCATTAATCGCTGCTAGACGCGCGCAATGGGTGGTGAGTAGACGTCATCATACGTTTAGTTAGATTAATATAATTAAGGCAGGACAAACAGAGACAAAAGATTGATAGGATTTAATTGTAAAATCTAACATTTTACTTTTATCAGAGACTAGAGTGTTCACTTAATATCCTTTCATTCCTCTGTGTTGGTGCAACACTTAGCAGGGCACTGACTATCACTGTTGTCAGTGTAAGTGAGCTCCGTACTGGTCAACCAGTACGTTGTCACCAGTGCCCTGTTACAGCTGTTGCACACGCCCAAGCTGGCTAGTCAAGTTGGGCCGAGATCCATATTGCTAGCTTGTAAGACCCAGAGCGCTAAGCACGCCATACTGCAGTTCGCTCAGCGTACGGGCATCTGCGTCTCAAACTACGGAACTAGCATCATTTGAGAGCATATCGACTCTCGTCGTTCGGGCCAGCAGTTTTACAATAGTCACCGAGATTTTCAAACTGTAGCGGAGCCACATAGCTTCTTAAGTCAGAGGAAGACTTAACGCTCTACGAGCAACTTTGGTTCTACGAACCCGACTCAGAGAGTCAACAGCTCAGAGAGCTATGGTTTGGTTCAGAGAACCCGACTGAGAGAGTCAACAAGCTCAGAGAGCTTACGGTACCCGTTCCTGAGGGACCAAACGATTCAAAAGAATCACAGCACAGAGTGCTCGAGAACAAGCTACCTTTACAGGCGTTGCTTTCGTCCTCCCGATCGAAGACACCTCGTAAGGCACGTGTCTCTTATTGATCAAAAGGAGAACTGAATTTTTATTTCTTTGTTAAACCTAAAAGAACACATTAGAACAACGTATTTAACCTGCCCTAAATAACCTCTTAAAAGATCTCGTAATCAATTGATGAAAGACATCAGTCTTCAACAATTGATACACTCACTGTGTTCTAAAATTACTTTATAGGGTAACCCCCTCTCTTGTGTGCACCACACCTATCGTCGACTACCAGCCGACGTGTAACCCCTTTACACCCTCCTCCACCAGACTGACGTTACCACAAACGTCAATCGGCTTCTTTCCTCGAAGAGGTTGGTGTGTGTGTGCTTTACCTTACGGTTGCTAAACACGAAACACCATGGCATTGCCACCCAATGAGTCTCGGACCATTTCTTCTTACCTCGGCTTCGATGAGGATGTAGACTATGGTAGTGATACCAGTGTCCATGGAGATGACGGGATATCGTCCCACTCCGCTGTACCTGAGGCTCGTCTAACAGCATCGAATCCGTTCGTTGAACGTGGTGATACCACCGCGCCAGTGGTGCAGCATCATACAACAGATGCAGGTGAGAACATCATCACGAACCCGATCGACGAGCAACAGCAGCTGATCCGTCAGCGTGAGGAGCGTGCTCTACGTCGCACTCATACCCAGGCGGTAATTCGAAACCGGAGTGGTTACGTGTTCTCAACACCAGACGTGGAGCAACGCCTCCGTCAAACGGAAGGCCGTAGCCTTTCAACATGGGCCATTGGCCCCGAGGCTACGTCGCCAGAAGATATCGCCTTTCGCAAGGCTCTAAATGAGAGGTATATCGAACCATTCTTTACCACGCAAGGTCAGTACTTGGCACACCTTGAGAGTCTCTCTCATGGTGTTTCGGTTCGACCGATAAAGTGCGTGCCCATCTTGTTGTTCGCTGGCGAACTGCCCGAGGAGGAGGGCAATGAGTTCATTCGTTGGGTGTACCGCAAGCGGCATCTTAGCAGTGTGCCAACGCTGCGGGCCAGCGCCGATGTGGCTGACGTTCGTCTGGAACGGAAGCTTCGGTTCGAGTATGCCAAGCTCAAGGCCAGAGGCCAGTTGCGTACACGTACGCGTTATGCTCCGGCTACAATGGCAATCACGAGTCACGACCCTAAGGTGCGGAGCAACACGCTGCCTCCCACCACTATTGGTGAGAAGCGTTCTCGCTCGCAAGGCGACCCTGGTCACGATGTTCAAAACCATCCACGGCGTAGGGGCAGTCCTGTCGAAGGGGTATCTCATACTCCCACGAGTTCTCCGACTCCGGGTACCCTAGCCACTTCACCAGATACTGGTATTGGCCACGACGACGACGTCGCTGAAGGATTTTCACCACATGGAACTGGTGGATCCCTTGCTCATCGAGAAGCGTCGGTGGCGGTCGGGGTACCGAAGGAGGAGCATGAGAAGGTGCTCCGTGAGCTGAGTGGTCTCCGAGAGACATTGGGTAAGACCCAGAATGAACTCGGCGCGATGCAAGCCCGTGTTCAGGCGTTGGAGTTGGCCTTAGCCCCGGTAAAGGGTCAGCTTGACCTCCTGGTTCGGATGCAACAGCCGACGGCAAGGCCCTATTACCCGGCGCAAGCGCCTCCGAGTTCACATGGTACGGTTCCCGATACGGCTTAAGCAAGCCAACGTAGAACACGGGGTGCGTGCGCAGTTTGCGCGGAAGGTTGAGCGTGTACGCCAATTCCTTCTTAGCAATGACCGAGAATGGCCCAATGAAGCGCGGACGCAACTTTGTCTTGACGACGGCAGACAATACATTTGTAGGTAGGTTTTTAGCATTAAGTAGGACTTGGTCTCCGACCTTATAACTTTCAATACAACCTCTGCCTTTGGCATCAGCTTGTTCCTTTTATTTATCTTGGCTATCAGCCAGTGCATCACGTACGTGTCGTAAAACATTCAAGCGCGTTGCGAGAAACTCGCTTACCTGTTTTTGAACACTAGCAGGGCTGATTTAAGCAAGCCGATCGGCAACTCCTCCCCCTCCCAAGCGCCAAACCACGCAATAGTAGCGTGATCGGAACGCGAGGGTGTGTGAGACCGTTTACGTAGAAAGGAGTAAAGCCGGTAGAGGCGTGAACAGCGTTATTCAACGCGAACTCAACAACAGGGAGCATCGAACTCAAACGTTTTGGTGTATAAGCGCAAACACTGCGTAATATATCACCGATAGCGCGATTGACTCGCTCGGTTTGACCATCGGACTGCGGATGATCCGCTATGGACATGTCCAAACGTATGCCAAGCACCTCATAGATGTGTCACAAAAACTTCCCAGTGAAGCGAGGGTCTCGGTCAGAGACAATTGACAATGGCAAACCGTTTTGTCGAAACACTCGATCGATAAATAGCGTAGCTGTACCTTCACCATCAATGGTATCTGGCACAGCCGCCAAGAGGGCCATCTTGCTCAAACGGTCAACAAAGACCACAATTCCCGTATTTCCATACGAATCTTTCGGCAGACCGAACATGAAATCCATGCTGATGGACTCCCAGCATCGGTTGGGTACAGGCATACTAGCCAGCGTCGCGGCCGCGTGAGCTGAGGGTTTCACCCGTTGACACGTTTTACACATACGCACATATGTGCTTGCCGATTTGTAAAGTTTGAGCCATCAATAATATTGGCTTACAGAGCTATATGTCTTCTATCGACCGAGATGACCGCTCACCGCAGTATCATGCGCCTCATAGAGGATGCGATACTTCAGTTCCTCATCATGAGGGACAACGATACGGGGAGTATTCTCCATATCTGTGCTATATCACAACAGGCCTTGATCGATGGAATATCGATGTAGCCTCGCACGTAAGAGTGCCGACAATTTAATGTCTGAGTCGTTAAACTCTTCGCTCCCTAGGCCATGTAGGAAAGATACACAAGGTTCATCTTTGGCATATGCCGAACGAATGAGGTCTGTGACCGATGATGACAGAGTCGTAACATGAGCAAGCTCATAGTCAGGCCTGCGTGACAACGCATCAGCCAAAGCATTCTGCTTGCCCGGCTTATACTTCACCTCGAAGTTGTATTCCGCAAAGAATGAGAGCCAAAGGGTCATTCGCTGAGAGAGATGTGGCGACTGGGTCGCAGTGCGTAATGACGCATGATCTGTAAAGATCACAAAAGGCTTAGAGCCAATCAGATGAACTCTGAATTCAACTAAATCATACTTCATTGCAAGTAGCTCTTTGTCATGAACTGGATAGTTCTTTTCAGCTGCTTTCAGCTGCCGGGACTCAAACGCAATGACGCGTTCCCGTCCATCATTATCTGTTTGTAACAGAGCACTGCCGATGGCAAAGTCAGATGCGTCACAGACGACACTGAAAGGCCGATCAGGATCGGGCAAAGCCAAGATTGGCGCATGAAAGAGACTCTCTTTAACAGCCGTAAAGGCTTCAGGCTCGGTGTTAGCCCAACACCATTCCACATCCTTTTTAAGGAGATTGGATAATGGTCGATCCATGTCTGCATAGTTTGCACTATACTTGTGTAAGTAATTGGCAAGACCAAGCCACTTACGTAAGTCCCTCTGGTTCTGAGGAACCGGCCAATCGACTATGGATTTTATCTTAGCGGGATCCGCCCTAAGACCACGCTTCCCAATGAAGCACCATAAAAAGGGAATCTCTTGTGCACCAAAGATGCACTTAGAGGCGTTGGCATACAACTTGTTTGTGCGCATGCACTCGAGCACTACTCGTAAATGGTTGCCGTGATTATCCACATCAGACCGGTCGTTTATAGCACGACTATGGACAAAGATGTCATCAAAGTAGGTCTGTGCATAACCTCGGTGAGGCCGAAACAGGTGCGTCACAAGACGATTGAACGTAGCTGGCGCGTTTAGCAAGCCCTGTGGCATAACAAGCCACTTCCAGAGCATACCGCTCGGGGTACTAACCGCTGTTAGCGGAATATCTTTCTCACGCATGAGTAATTGGTAATAACCATCGACTAAATCGAGTTCACTGTACATCGTACATCCCACCATATTGTTCTGACGAACATCTTTCCGAGGGATTGGTGTCTGAGCCGGGATCGTGGCATCATTAAGCTTATTGTAAGCATGAACAATGCGCCACTTTCCATTGGGCTTTCGAACACAAAATGTGGGCGTGGAATGAGGAGATTTGCTCTCACGAACCATGCCCGCTGCGTGCTTTGCACGAAAGAAGTCGTCAATGACGTCGCACTGTTTCTTCGGTAAAGGCCACTGCCGTGTTACGCAGTATTTAGTTCCAGGAACCAAGTCAATTTTATGACGTACACCTCTATCGGGAGGTAAGACGGACGGTGGGTTGTGACACACCACGTCCTGAAACTCCTTTACCAAAGGATAGAACGGATCAAGAGGATCCTTAAGGATCGAAGATCCACTACGGGCATCCGATGCCGCCTTTGTGTCCTCAAGGACAGACTCGTACAATAACGAGGAAGAACTCAACTCTGCATCTGGTCGAATGACCACTAACTCGGATAATTCTCCTGCCTGTAAGGCTTGGCTAAATTCGCCGTCAGACATTTCGTCTAGTTCAAATAGAGTATCCAAAGATGTAAGAGTCTCAAGACTAATATTGCCATCGATCTGGCCAGTCAACCCATTGACAAGTGTATATAGTGTATTATTACTATTATCACTTCGTGACTTCTTAGACGTTGGGCGCTTCACAGTTGCCACCTTACGCTGGAATCGTTTCCTCACAGAAACCGTACGCCTCCTAGAGGCCGGGACAGTCGGGTCCCCGTGGTTGCTAGTTGTCTTAGCACGCTCTAGACGAGATCTCATGTCTTGAACGACATCTGCTGAAGTGTTACGTAACTCAAACACTTTACCCAGTGGATTTACACGGACCACTTCACGTACAGCATTCGGGCCTAGCCCTGAATGCTCTGGCTTCTCGCCATCAATGTCATTATCGACATTCAGTGAGGTGCCATCACGGCCGCCCTCACTCTGTGTAATTTCACGTGCCACCGCACTTACATCATGGGAATTACTTCCTGTATGTCCCGCCCGTAGGCCAACCATGCTTGACGCATGCAGTGACTCATTACCACAACGATTATCCCTCAACGGAGTACACCCCTCTTCAAACACATTAGAAGAGCTCCGCTCAACATTCATGTCATAGACATTCGAGCTAGTTAGCTCCGACATACCAATGTCCAGCACATTGACATCTTCCGCCAATGACTCGCGCCAATCGTGCTTTTGTTGCCTAGCAAAGGTGGGTTCATGACTCTCCAAAACTCCACTAGGAACATTGCGCGTTGCGCCTAAGGTCTTAGACCTCCAATCGATCCATGGTTCATGGCGTTCAAGCCATGCCATGCCTAGGATGAGATCGTATCTCGAATCCAAGTCAAGGACGAGACAGCATTCTGTGCTATCAAAGTCCAAAAACTTCACGCCCAAGTTCAACGGAACCTTAGGAACAGTAACGCGACTACCAGTCGCTAGACGAACGGTGATGGAATCACCCTCGTGCGCTTTGAGCGATTTAGCGTATCGCTGACTTCCCTCAAGGGAACGACGTCGAGCATAACTACCTGATGCTCCGGAGTCGACTAGGACCGACTAGTGCTTCTTTAAGCCTTTAGTTTTCGCCTCGATGACTAACAATCCAGGCTTGTATCCACGCTCTGTGATTGCTGGCACGGAGCTCTGTGGGGCAAAGCTCTGTGTTGCTCTACCTCGTAGAGAAGTGATAGAACTCAGTTCTACCCCAGAAGGGCGCTTCGCGCCTACTGGGTGTCGACGTTTCCCCGTGCCATGCCAAGTTTCTGGTTGAGGCTGGGGTTTCGACCCGTAGGAGTCGGTCTTTGCTTACGCAAAGGACAATAGGGACGCAAGTGTTAAATGCTTCCGCACATGTAACAGCGTCTCACTTCCTGTCGTTGCTCGACAACATGAAGTTCAGCTTCACCTTCATCTTCAGAATAGCTGAGATCCGTCGGTTCGGGCTTACAGCAAGCCGAGGTGCTTGCAGAGGTTGCTCTCGCAAAGCTTGGGTTGTCCCCCATTACAACCAAGTCTGGCCGACTTGAAGTTGTGCTCAGCATTTTGAGCGATGCTCACAGCCTCCTCAAAAGTAGAGGGATAGACCCGAAACACCTCGGTACTGGCAACGCCATTATCGAAGACCTTCCATAAAGACATTCACACAGACTGTCTCAGGGAGAGGGTCAGACTGCATAGCAGCCATCAGAGCTCCCAACTCTTGGACATTGTCCGTTAACTCGTTCTTACCCTGACGGGTAGACAAGGAGCGTAAGCACACGCAATAAGCCTGGTTGGGCAGCGAGAAAAATCGCAAAATGTCTAAGCTGAGCAAATCTTACGTGGGAAACGCCAAGTTGACCGACGTGCCACACGTCAAAGTCCACTCTCTAGCTCTTACATCGAGCTTAGAGATAGCCAACGAGACCCGCTGGTTCTCAAGTGAGATGAGACCAGAGTCCATGGCCATCTCAATCTCACGGATCCAGAGGGTCAAGTTTTCCCTCTTCTTCCCGGACTAATGTTTAACGTCCACCCGGAGGGAACGAGACTTAGCCTCTTCATCTGGAATCTCCACGTAGCGTGTCGGCATAGCCATCGCTACCTGGTTTTGAACCTGCCCTAAAAGGGCCGTTTCGTACTGCATGAAGGTCTCGACTCGTGCATTGAGCACATCAGGACCTTGTGCAGCTAGAAACGAGACATACTCTGGGCCTACGGCCGCGGTGAGCTTCTCAAGCGCGGCCTTTTGGGCCTCAGAGAGGGGTGTGGATTGCTCCATCCTCACAGAGGATCAGTCGTTACCGACTCAGGCGTAGATTGACTACTAGTGCTACCAAGTGTAGCGGAGCTACATAGCTTCTTAAGTCAGAGGAAGACTTAACGCTCTACGAGCAACTTTGGTTCTACGAACCCGACATAAAGAGTTAACAGCTCAGAGAGCTATGGTTTGGTTCAGAGAACCCGACTGAGAGAGTCAACAAGCTCAGAGAGCTTACGGTACCCGTTCCTGAGGGACCAAACGATTCAAAAGAATCACAGCACAGAGTGCTCAAGAACAAGCTACCTTTACTGGCGTTGCTTTCGTCCTCCCGATCGAAGACACCTCGTAAGGCACGTGTCTCTTATTGATCAAAAGGAGAACTGAATTTTTATTTCTTTGTTAAACCTAAAAGAACACATTAGAACAACGTATTTAACCTGCCCTAAATAACCTCTTAAAAGATCTCGTAATCAATTGATGAAAGACATCAGTCTTCAACAATTGATACTCTCACTGTGTTCTAAAATTACTTTATAGGGTACCCCCTCTCTTGTGTGCACCACACCTATCGTCGACTACCAGCCGACGTGTAACCCCGTTACAAAACCCCTCTTTTGAAGCGGCTAAGTCCTTAGCTAGCCCCGTCTATCCATGACCAGGACGACCGGCGGCATATATACCCTACGTAGCTCACCAGCCATTCCTTTACCGCTCTCTGTCGGACCAGATCATATGAATGGACGTTCACAATCGCTAATTAGCTTGTTTGGTGCACTCTTGTAATGACACATGAAGAGGTAGACTCATGGTCGACGTATTCGTGGGCTGACAACCCATGGATTATCTACATCTGGGATAATTTATTAAGGCCACGTAAATATGACAAACTGCGGCCCTGTTCACTGGTGCACCTCCAGCTCCAGCGCATTTGGGTATCAACTAGCTCATGTGCTCTTCCCACAGTCGGTGAAAAAGCGCACTAGCAGGCCAATCTATGGCGCTGGAGACTGGCAATCCTGTCAAGTTCACCTGAGATTGCCATTGGCACGCAGCTTCACGTTCACTGGCATATTCAATCACGGAACCCTCCACCTCTGAATCATGTAAACGCCTGGGTGCACACATCGAATGGCCGCGTCAAAGGAATTTATACGACCTAAGTTTCGAAAAGTCGAACATCATCGTCGTGGAGGAAGCATTTTTTTTCATACATTGGATGTAGCTGCAGATACGATACCAGATCTGCCGATGGCGGTCGACTGTCAACAGCTTTAGGAAAGACAGCTGAAACATTTTACAATATTTACGACACATACACGACTGCAAGGCATGCTATAGAAAGTGCTCGACATCATCGCAAAACGACATGCTCTTCTCGAATGAAAGAAACAACAGTCTCGGTATTATATTAGATGATAGAGGCACGTCAACTCCGCTGAAAGGTAAACTACACGTTGCAGCGCGAAGTAGCGGCTGGCAAATTGCCACCCTACAACAGACATCGACTACATTGTGGACGCACGGCCACGAGCTCATAGACTAGGTTTGGTTCAGTTATCGCGTCGCGACAAAACAATTAAATATCCATCATACTAGGTGTGCACTCAATCCATCATGTGGCATGCAGCAGTGCTGCTACAAAGTGACGAAAACATTGGAATTCACCTTTTGATCCTGCCCGTGTGCCTAAGCCTGCATGACAAAGCTTGTTTGTAATTGGACCAGTCAACGGTAGAAGATACACCCGTTGCACGGATTTCATGCGCATAGCGCCAGCTAAAGTGCGCCGAAACTATTAAGTGTGAAATTTAGACATCCTAGTCGGGACCATCCCGACAAAACGAAGGACCGCGCCGCCGTCTGTAAGCGTTTGTGGCATATTCTTATCCGTGCTTGTCTTACCTGTTATGGGTCCAACGAAACAGGGTCACGTTCTTTTATGAACGTGCTACGATCGCCGGCAGCGTGGAACATGGGTTTACGGCAACTTCGCGCTGTGTTGCCAAGCGGGACTATCGACACTCCGAAACAAAAACATGGGGTGCACGCTTGCTGGTATGCCAGAGCGAGCTCGAATGGACATCTTTAGGGCCAGCACCTCAGGTTCTCAGCCCTGTACAACTATCGGCCTCGAACGATAATACCGGCGTTACTAGCTAGACTAAGGATGTACCGACATCTTGTATCCAAATGGAACAACTAACTAGTCTGTCTCTCTGTTTTATTCACGGTTACAGATAGAAAAAGTACAGATCTAATATTTCTAAGCCCGGATGGAAATGCCGGTGCTCAATTGAGTACGGTGGTTGCTCGGGGCTAACCACCGTCGACGACGCTTTCGGAATTGTCGAATTAAACTGCAGTGTCCTTGTGACGAACAGGCATCGTTTTAAATCCGGCGCTGCTGCTAGGCCTGTCGGTTATTTAAAGTGTGCAAATGCCAAAGCAAGCGTACGTGCCGCGCTGGATCCCCGAGATGACCGCTTTTTTGAAGGTGGGACACAAATGATGGGCCACTGGAGGGTTGATGAGATCGTCACTGTCACGAGTGACACAAACATAGGGAATCGCGAGGTTAAATGATTTCAACCGATTACATATATTCGGATTTTATCAGGATAAATAAACTCCATTTTCCCTTCGTACTGAATAATATCTTAGTGACTTGTCTACCCCAACACTCTTTCCCCTCGACCGAACGTGTGCGCATACCGAACCTTTGACGCGTGGCACGAGAATGCCGTCGACCGTAAACATTCACGTCTCTACTCTCACGCAACCTATGGCCGAGCGAGAAGAATGTTCGAGGCAGACCCTTACTGATTCAGGATTCCGCAATGGAGGATTCTTGCCAAAGAGGAGAGTCCGTAATCAATTGCCCGAAATCGGTTGCCCGAAATTATTTGCCCGTAATCAGTCGCCCATAATAAGTCGGCTGTTGCCAAACACTCGCGATCAGGCATTCGTATTTCGACGCATGTAGTCAGATGTCCATGAATCATTTGCCGTGATCGGCTGCCCGTAATAAATTGCCCGTAATCAGGTGCTCGTAGCCAAAATTTGTTGCCCGTAATCTATTGTCCGTAATCATTTGCTCGTAATCAGTTGCCCGTAACAGTCGCCCGTATTCAGTTGTCGTAGCCAACCCTTGCAATGAGGCATTCGTAATTAGACGCAAATAGTCAGACGTCCGTAGTCGGTTGCCCGTAATCGGTTGCCCATAGTCGGTTGCCCGTAATCGGTTGCCCGTAATCGGTTGCCCGTAATCGGTTGCCCGAAATCCGGCCGCCAGTCCGAGGGAGTATGAGAGAATTTTAGACCCCCCTGTGCGCATATCATCATTTTATCCATACTTAGATGACTGGCGTGTATGAGCTCGATCGCGTTTGGGAGCCAATGCGTTTGACTCCGGAAAGCACTTTTTGTGCACCGGTGCGTTATGCAGTGGAGAAGTGCAAAGCGACGAATTAGGACGCCCAGCACGAGGTGGCGACTCGTTTCTGGCCACTTGAGTCAAGGCGATGACGCATGGCGCTGGGGACGCATCTGGTCGTAGTACCTGTCTCTGGCCGCCGGCTGCACACGCAACCATTGGATGCGAGCGCAGCACACACGAGGCACAACCGCACACCGTTCATCTTCCCTGAGTATAGATTTCGTTGAAGGGTCTGTCCGCGATAAGGGTTAAGTTAAGACTGGTTTGACCTCAAGTTTAAAATTTTGGGAATTTCGAAAGAATCCCAGCACAATACGTGCGGGTGAAAAGGCTCTCACGTGCGGGCGCTCTCTCTACAGTGTGTAGTTGTGACGTGGTATCGCCATTCCCATCCTCTCGCTCGGTCCCCACTGCGCACGAGGCGTCTTACGCTCTCAAACACTGGTAATTCGTTGATGATTCTGCCTTTCGCCAAGCTTAGCACGGAACACCAAATAAGCCCCCCATCCAGCATTATGAATATCAAACTCGCGAGCGCCACTATCCTGACCGCTACCATCGTTTGCGCGTTGGCTGACGGAAAACCAACTACTATGGATTGCGTATGCTCTACCCGCAAGAAGCATATTGATGCTATACGCTGCCTTCAAACCAAATATGGTGATCCCAATTGCTGTAGCATATGCAATGATTTCGGAACACCTGGAATCGAGCCATGACGCGCCGGCACGCTGGACCTCCACTTCGAATGATGCAGTACGAGTGTCGTGTCTAGCCTTCGTCTCTCGTGGACGACTCTACAGGTCAATCGGTGGCTGTAACAGACCATAGCTCAGTGTTAAGATCAATAATCTGTCATTGGCGATCAGATGTCTTGTGTGTCCTTTCGTTGTTGTTTGTGTCTCACTTTGACGGCTCGTTAGAGCTTGACTTACAACTATTAATCACTCTTCTCCTCAACTTTCATTGAAACGATGGTTGTTCGCATAACGTTGAACTCTGTCCCTCAGCCACCACTCTGTTGTCGTAGCTGTGTGTCGTTGGTATGCTTGGTTAATGGCAGCACATTGGAATTTGTGAAAGCATATCGATCCATCACGGAACTTGTAGCATTCTTATCAGGTAATTTATTACTATCTATGACAACTAATTGTACTTCATAAAAGACATCGAGGGCAGAACTTGTGAGAGAGACATCAATGATTCATCTTGATTCAAGAATACTGCATTCATGATGTCACCGCTAGCAAAGCAACTGTCTGCCGCTGTCCGTTCATATCGTTGTCTGCACCCTACTGAATTACGGTGTGAGTGAATGAATCAACGGCGATCGTCTGAGACGCCTACGTACATATTCCGGGTAGTCACATATGATTTTGTCTGCGCACATCGCCACGACATTGTGTTTTAGCTGAACGAATCATTCCGCAAATTACGTCGACGGCAGCACAAAAAATTGTCCTCCGACTGCACGAAATTAGCACATGTGCTGACAATGGCACTCCTCGAGAAGCAGGTCCGTGACCGGGGGCCTATGAGTAAATGCAGGGCTCTAGCATATGTGTATGAGAACGACCTAGAAGCGCACACTACAACGATATCAACTGCGTCCAATGGTGTCAGTCTGATCGAGGTGCAAGCAGCTAGTTTAGCTTTACTGAAAGACATCGAATGTATGTAGTTGTGTAGCTAACAGCGGCCGACAAAACGAACGTCACTGCACGAAGTACATGTGTCATGATCGACAAAGACCGTTGAGACTTCCGGACGCATTTTTTCATACAAGGAACCGGTCCATCGTGGATACATAAAAATATCTCGTTTGTGTAGCAACAAGGAGCTGGGATACCACATGATCAGCTCTATATCAGCCTCTGCGTTTCCAAGCAACGAAAGACGTTCAATAGACGCAAGATATTCGAACGAACACCGACCCGTCACTATGGAGCCGACAGCTTGCGCCAGTGTCGGCCCGTGCGCTACTGCTTTGGGCTTATTCGGAGACAACAATCAAATGGTGCCAAAACGTTTGACTGGAAGGTTGGTCTATAACGGGGCAGCCCGTTACATGGAATTGTCGCTCTAAGGAAAGTGACAATAAAGAATATTATGTTGAATATTCTTTGAACAATATCACCAAAGTGGTGATATTGAAGGGTCGACCAAAGAGTCTGTTCATTGGTTGATATCTTGATGATATAAACCCATTAATCGCCGCAAGACGCGCGCAATGAGTGGTGACGAGACGTCACCATACACTCAGTTATATTAGTATAATTAAGTTAAGTCAAACAGAGAGACAGTAGTTAAAAGACTTAATTGTATTAATATAACAGTTCTGCTTTTACCTTACCTACGCTTCCTCGCTTGCCCTGTGTACGTCTGTCGGGGCACCGAAACCCTTGCGTTAAGTTCACGCAAGGGTGTGCCCCGTTACACGGTCTCTTTCCAACGCAGGTCGTCAGCTCTGTAGACGGCTGCTATCATCGATCAGGCGCAGAGCCACTGTAACGGGGGTACACGTCGACTGGCACTCGACAATAGGTGTGGTGCACACAAGGGATGGGATCCCCTTTGAAAGTAATATCAGAACACAGTATTAATTGTTGAAGACTGATGTCTGTCAACCATTGATTGCGAGATCTTTTGATAGGTCTATTTAGGACATTAGCGAGTAGGTTAATTACTTGTTCTAAGGTGTTCTTTTAGGTTAAAAGAAGAAATATAATACAGTTCACATTTTGATCCGATAGACACGTGTCTCTTTGAGGCGTCTTGTGATCGTTGAAGAGGTAGGAACACCTTGATAAGGCATCTACTCCTTGCACTCTGTGCGTTGATTCTCTGAATCGTTTGGGTTCCCCTGGAACAGCGACCCTAAGCTCTCTGAGCTTGTTGACTCTCTCAGTCGGGTTCTTTGAACCGACCTTAGCTCTCGGAGCTGTTAACTCTTTATGTCGGGTTCGTAGAACCAAAGTTGCTCGTAGAGCGTTAAGTCTTTCTCTGACTTAAGGAGCTGTGTAGCTCCGCTACACTTGGTAGCACTAGTAGTCAATCTACGCCTGAGTCGTAACGACTGATCCTCTGTGAGAATGGAGCAATCCACACCCCTCTCTGAGGCCCAAAAGGCCGCGCTTGAGAAGCTCACCGCGGCCGTAGGCCCAGAGTATGTCTCGTTTCTAGCTGCACAAGGTCCTGATGTGCTCAATGCACGAGTCGAGACCTTCATGCAGTACGAAACGGCCCTTTTAGGGCAGGTTCAAAACCAGGTAGTGATGGCTATGCCGACACGCTACGTGGAGATGCCAGATGAAGAGGCTAAGTCTCGTTCCCTCCGGGTGGACGTTAAACATTAGTCCGGGAAGAAGAGGGAAAACTTGACCCTCTGGATCCGTGAGATTGAGATGGCCATGGACTCTGGTCTCATCTCACTTGAGAACCAGCGGGTCTCGTTGGCTATCTCTAAGCTCGATGTAAGAGCTAGAGAGTGGGCTTTGACGTGTGGCACGTCGGTCAACTTGGCGTTTACCACGTAAGATTTGCTCAGCTTAGACATTTTGCGATTTTTCTCGCTGCCCAACCAGGCTTATTGCGTGTGCTTACGCTCCTTGTCTACCCGTCAGGGTAAGAACGAGTTAACGGACAATGTCCAAGAGTTGGGAGCTCTGATGGCTACTATGCAGTCTGACCCTCTCCCTGAGACAGTCTGTGTGAATGTCTTTATGGAAGGTCTTCGATAATGGCGTTGCCAGTACCGAGGTGTTTCGGGTCTATCCCTCTACTTTTGAGGAGGCTGTGAGCATCGCTCAAAATGCTGAGCACAACTTCAAGTCAGCCAGACTTGGTTGAAATAGGTATGTGGTGGAGTGGTAATAGCTCTTTCGAGGAGTCGATCCCAACTCTCCGATGGCGCCCGAACGACCGACTAACGGAGTGGGTACTCCGATTCCTTATTCTTGATTGCCTTCCTCACCTTGTGTACCCTTCGGTGAGGCAGGTTGCACTCTTTTATGTGGACTCGTGTCAATGGAAAACTTGACTGTGTTTGCAATGGGGTCGAGGGTCGATCGCGGTATAATATTTTCACACCACGATCGGGGTCGGTGTGATCACGTGGAATTCGTCACGCGATCACTTGTATGTTTGTGGGGTGCTCGATTTGAGTCACCCTGATCTGGAACAGATCGCCTTGTCCAAATGTAGACCTTGATTCGCGAGCCTTCTGACCACTGGGGCGTCTCGCGATCTTGGATTCTCAATTAAAAAGGGTTTCCTACGTCCAGTCACAGTTGGGGTGTTGTTTGAGAGATCTTGATCCCTGGCCAAACAATCCAGGGATATCACCTAATTAAAGTATGTGTACCTTTCCTAGACATCAGGTGGCCAATGATCCACCCAGAGGAGAAGTCGACACGTGTAATTTGAAGCAAATTGAACTCTGTTCTAATGTTAACCAATCAAACTCAACAACCCTATCCCTATCCCTATGTCTTGGACATCGTTTGCCACATGTCGCTCTCTCTAGACCGTAGCGATCTTTTACTTGCGTGGCCCACACCTGATGTGCTTATCTGATCGCGATCACATACCTGATTCCTGATCACGATCTCGACCGCTTCCTGATCGTGATCGGCTTGTTGATCGCGAATCACATGGTGTGCTCCAAACCAACCTAATTTCGATCATACACCTGATCTCGATCGTTCACCTGATCACTAATCACGATCACTAATCGCGATCTCGATTGCCTCCTTGATCGCGATAGCCTTGCTGACCGCGGTTCCCTTTTTGATCGACTGATCGCCAACATTACCTTCTGCCTCATACCTTGATCCAAGATCGCGGGTCCCAACCTGCCCGATCTGATATCCATTTTATTCTGACTGTCCAATGGACGCGATTTCACCAGATGTGGGACCGGGCAGCCAACCGTTAACTGGATCGGACATAACGTAAATGCGATCAGTTCCTCTATAGCGAATTTCCATAGTCGCTTTACCGCAGGTACAACCCAAGCTTTGCGAGAGCAACCTCTGCGAGCACCTTGGCTTCCTGTCAGCCAGAACCGATGGATCTTAGCATTGCTGACGATAAAGGTAAAGCGGAGCTTTAGTTTGCAGAGAAACGACAGGAAGTGAGACGCTGATATATGTGCGGAAGCATTAAACACTTGCGTCCCTATTGTCCTTTGCGTAAGCAACGACCGACTCCTACGGGTCGAAACCACAGCCTCAACCAGAAACTTGGTATGGCACGGGGAAACGTCGACACCCAGTAGGCGCGGGGCGCCCTACTGGGGTAGAACTGAGTTCTGTCACTTCTCTACGAGGTAGAGCAACACAGAGCTTTGCCCCACAGAGCTCCTTGCCAGCAATCACAGAGCGTGGATACAAGCCTGGATTGTTAGTCATCGAGGCGAAAACTAAAGGCTTAAAGAAGCACTAGTCGGTCCTAGTCGACTCCGGAGCATCAGGTAGTTATGCTCGACGTCGTTCCCTTGAGGGAAGTCAGCGATACGCTAAATCGCTCAAAGCGCACGAGGGTGATTCCATCACCGTTCGTCTAGCGACTGGTAGTCGCGTTAATGTGCCTAAGGTTCCGTTGAACTTGAGCGTGAAGTTTTTATCTTCTGACAGCATTGAACGCTGTATTGTCCTAGATTTGGACAAGAGATACGATCTCATCCTAGGCATGGCATGCCTTGAACTCCATGAACCATGGATCGATTGGAGGTCTAAGACCTTAGGCGCAACGCGCAATGTTCCTAGTGGAGTTTTGGAGAGTCATGAACCCACCGTTGCTAGGCAACAAAAGCACGATTGGCGCGAGTCATTGGCGGAAGATGTCAATGTGCTGGACATTGGTATGTCGGAGCTAACTAGCTCGAATGTCTATGACATGAATGTTGAGCGGAGCTCTTCTAATGTGTTTGAAGAGGGGTGTGCTCCGTTGAGTGATACTCGTTGTGATAATGAGTCACTGCATGCGTCAAGCATGGTTGGCCTACGGGCGGGACATACAGGAAGTAATTCCCATGATGTAAGTGCGGCGGCACGTGAAATTACACAGAGTGAGGGCGGCCGTGATGGCACCTCACTGAATGTCGATAATGACATTGATGGCGAGAAGCCAGAGCATTCAGGGCTAGTCCCGAATGCTGTACGTGAAGTGGTCCGTGTAAATCCACTGGGTAAAGTGTTTGAGTTACGTAACACTTCAGCAGATGTCGTTCAAGACATGAGATCTCGTCTAGAGCGTGCTAAGACAACTAGCAACTACAGGGGTCCTACTGTCCCAACTTTTGAGAAGCGTAATGGGTCTACGACCCGTCAGTCCCGACGCCCGGTGGCAGCTGATGAGCGCCCCACGTCAGATACGTCCCATAGTGATTAAAGCAACAATACACTATACACCCTTGTTAATGGAGTAACTGGTCATGTTGATGGTAATATCCGTTTTGCAACTCTTCCGTCTGTGGACGCACTCTTCAAATTGGACGAAATGTCTGATGGCGACTTTAGCCAAGCCTTACAGGCCGGAGAATATCCGATCTAGTGGTCATTCGACCAGATGCAGAGTTGAGTTCTTCCCCGTTATTGGACAAGTCTGTACTTGAGGACACAAAGGCGGCATCGGATGCCCGTAGTGGATCTTCGATCCTTAAGGATCCTCTTGATCCGTTCTATCCTTTGGTAAAGGAGTTTCAGGACGTGGTGTGTCACAACCCACCGTCCGTCTTACCTCCCGATAGAGGTGTACGTCATAAAATTGACTTGGTTCCTGGAACTAAATACTGCGTAACACGGCAGTGGCCTTTACCGAAGAAACAGTGCGACGTCATTGACGACTTCTTTCGTGCAAAGCACGCAGCGGGCATGGTTCGTGAGAGCAAATCTCCTCATTCCACGCCCACATTTTGTGTTCGAAAGCCCAATGGAAAGTGGCGCATTGTTCATGCTTACAATAAGCTTAATGATGCCACGATCCCGGCTTAGACACCAATCCCTCGGAAAGATGTTCTTCAGAACAATATGGTGGGATGTACGATGTACAGTGCACTCAATTTAGTCGATGGTTATTGCCAATTACTCATGCGTGAGAGCGATATCCCGCTAACAGCGGTTAGTACCCCGAGCAGTATGCTCTGGGAGTGGCTTGTTATGCCACAAGGCTTGCTAAACGCGCCAGCTACGCTCAATCGTCTTGTGACGCAACTTTTTTCGGCCTCACCGAGGTTATGCACAGACCTACTTTGATGACATCTTTGTCCATAGTCGTGCTATAAACGGCCGGTCTGATGTGGATAATCACGGCGACCATTTACGAGTAGTGCTCGAGTGCATGCGCACAAACAAGTTGTATGCCAACGCCTCTAAGTGCATCTTTGGTGCACAAGATATTCCCTTTTTATGGTGCTTCATTGGGAAGCGTGGTCTTAGAGCGGATCCCGCTAAGATAAAAGCCATAGTCGATTGGCCGGTTCCTCAGAACCAGAGGGACTTACGTAAGTGGCTTGGTCTTGCCAATTACTTACACAAGTATAGTGCAAACTATGCAGACATGGCTCGACCATTATCCAATCTCCTTAAAAAGGATGTGGAATGGTGTTGGGCTAACACCGAGCCTGAAGCCTTTACGGCTGTTAAAGAGAGTCTCTTTCATGCGCCAATCTTGGCTTTGCCCGATCCTGATCGGCCTTTCAGTGTCGTATGTGACGCATCTGACTTTGCCATCGGCAGTGCTCTGTTACAAACAGATAATGATGGACGGGAACGCGTCATTGCGTTTGAGTCCAGGCAGTTGAAAGCAGCTGAAAAGAACTATCCAGTTCATGACAAAGAGCTACTTGCAATGAAGTATGATTTAGTTGAATTCAGAGTTCATCTGATTGGCTCTAAGCCTTTTGTGATCTTTACAGATCATGCGTCATTACGCACTGCGACCCAGTCGCCACATCTCTCTCAGCGAATGACCCTTTGGCTCTCATTCTTTGCGGAATACAACTTCGAGGTGAAGTATAAGCCGGGCAAGCAGAATGCTTTGGCTGATGCGTTGTCACGCAGGCCTGACTATGAGCTTGCTCATGTTACGACTCTGTCATCATCGGTCACAGGCCTCATTCGTTCGGCATATGCCAAAGATGAACCTTGTGTATCTTTCCTACGTGGCCTAGGGAGCGAAGAGTTTAACGACTCAGACATTAAATTGTCGGCACTCTTACGTGCGAGGCTACATCGATATTCCATCGATCAAGGCCTGTTGTGATATAGCACAGATATGGAGAATACTCCCCGTATCGTTGTCCCTCATGATGAGGAACTGAAGTATCGCATCCTCTATGAGGCGCATGATACTGCGGTGAGCGGTCATCTCGGTCGATAGAAGACATATAGCTCTGTAAGCCAATATTATTGATGGCTCAAACTTTACAAATCGGCAAGCACATATGTGCGTATGTGTAAAACGTGTCAACGGGTGAAACCCTCAGCTCACGCGGCCGCGACGCTGGCTAGTATGCCTGTACCCAACCGATGCTGGGAGTCCATCAGCATGGATTTCATGTTCGGTCTGCCGAAAGATTCGTATGGAAATACGGGAATTGTGGTCTTTGTTGACCGTTTGAGCAAGATGGCCCTCTTGGCGTCTGTGCCAGATACCATTGATGGTGAAGGTACAGCTACGCTGTTTATCGATCGAGTGTTTCGACAAAACGTTTTGCCATTGTCAATTGTCTCCGATAGAGATCCTCGCTTCACTAAGAGTTTTTGTGACACATCTATAAGGTGCTCGGCACACGTTTGGACATGTCCACAGCGGATCTTTCTCAGACGAATGGTCAAATAGAGCGATTGAATCTCATCATCAGTGACATCTTGCGCCGTGATTGCGCTGAAACGCCTAAGCTTTGGAGTTCGATGCTCCCTGTCGTTTAGTTTGCGTTATACAAAGCCGTGCATGCCTCCACCGGCTACACACTATTTTTGTAAATGGTCTCACACACCCTCGCGTTCCGTTCACGCTACCACTGCGCGGTTTGGCGCTTGGGGGGAGGAGTTGCCGATCGGCTTGCTTAAATCAGCCCTGCTAGTGTTCAAAAACAGGTAAGCGTGTTTCTTGCAACGCTTTTAAATGTCTAACGACATGTGCGTGACCCACTGGTCGATAGCCAAGACAAGCATAAGGAACACGCTGATGCTAAAGGCAGAGGTTGTATTAAACGTTATAAGGTCGGAGATCAAGTCCTACTTAATGCTAAAAACCTACCTACAAATGTAGTGGTCGCCGTCTTCAAAAAAAAGTTGCGCCCGCGCTTCATTGGACCATTCACGGCCGTTGATAAGAAGGGACTTGCGTATACGCTCAACCTTCCGCGCAAACTGCGCACACACCCCGTATTCTACGTTGGTTTGCTTAAGCCGTATCGGGATCCGTCCCACGTGAACCTGGATGCGCTTGCGCCGCATAGGTTGGCCTTGCCATCATTTGCTGAATACTCATCAGAAAGTCAAGCTGAGCCTCCATCCGGGCTTGGCTCAACTCGAATGCCTCGAAATGGGCTTGTTACAACTCCAACACCTCGACACGGGCTCGCATCGCGTCGTGCGCCTTCCGGGTCTTACCCAATATCTCTAGGAGACTACTCATCTCGAGAAGCACCTTCTCGTGCTCCCAACTTTGTTATACCAACCACCTCCGACGCAGCTCGATGGGCAAGAGACCACCAGTTCCATGTGGAGCGACTTCTGAAACGACGCCGTCGTCAGGGTCAATACCAGTATCTGGTAAAGTTGCGAGGGTACTCGGAGTTGGAGAACTCGTTGTAATTTAAAATACCCCTTCGGCAGGATTGCTTATACGCTGTTGATGTTTTTGAACATCGTGGCAGGGGTCATCCCTCGGCCGAGAGCTCTTCTCCCCAATAGTATTGGAGGCAGGTGGGTATTTGGACTCCACTTGACCAACACCTACATCAATCGGCACAGCCGGAGCATAGCGTGCGCGGGTTTGCAACTGGTCTCTGGCCTTGAGCTTGGCGTGATCATATCGAAGCTTTCGTTCTAGACGAACATCTGCCACATCGGAACTTGCTCTGAGAGCTAACACGCTGCTGAGATGGCGTTTCCGATGCACCCAGCAAACAAAAGCGTTGTATTATTCCTCCTGAGATTTGCTTGCTAATAGGAGGATGGGTATACCCTTCATCGGTGGAACCAATGCACCCCGTGATTGCGTGTCAAGTCGCAACTTTTATTGACTCTGAGTCGTCAAGTGAGGTTGCAGATATTCCTCTCGCAAAGTGCCTGTCGACTCTCCACCTCATCAGAAGATGTAGGTTTAGCGCCAATGGTCCACTTTTCCAAAGAATGACCTGTCGTTTAGGGTATACGCTCTTCCACATTGAGTGGTATAAAGAGATAGCCACGACGACCCTCAAGCGTTGCAGCAAGCTGCATACGGCGCTGAGCGCTCTCCTCTCATGGTATATCCAGCTGTTGCTGCTCATCAAGCGGATTGGTGATGATGACATCGCCCACGATGGGTGTTTTATGCGGCGTCGATGGCGCGTTGGCTTCTCCACGCTCGGCAAATGGGTTTGGGGCAGTATGAGGCGGTGCCTCTTGTACTGGTGAGTCGGACATTGTCTTCTCGTCACCATGGATATCGGTATCGCTACCATTATCCACCCCCACATCAATGCTGAGGTAGGAAGAGAGAGTCGAGGACTTATGGGGTGGCGATGCCTTGGTGTTTTGTATTTTGCCAGCCGTGAAGGTTGAAGCGCGCACAAACCGTCCTCTTCAAGAAAACAATTCGGATCACGTTTTGTGGTAACGTAAGTCTGGTGGGGGAGGGTGTAAAGAGGTTAGACGTCGACTGGTAGTCGACAATAGGTGTGGTGCACACAAGGGATGGGATCCCCTTTGAAAGTAATATCAGAACACATTATTAATTGTTGAAGACTGATGTCTGTCAACCATTGGTTACGAGATCTTTTGATAGGTCTATTTAGGACATTAGCGAGTAGGTTAATTACTTTGTTCTAAGGTGTTCTTTTAGGTTAAAAGAAGAAGTATAATACAGTTCACATTTTGATCCGATAGACACGTGCCTCTTTGAGGCGTCTTGTGATCGTTGAAGAGGTAGGAACACCTTGATAAGGCATCTACTCCTTGCACTCTGTGCGTTGATTCTCTGAATCGTTTGGGTTCCCCTGGAACAGCGACCCTAAGATCTCTAAGCTTGTTGACTCTTTGAGTCGGGTTCTTTGAACCGACCTTAGCTCTCGGAGCTGTTAACTCTTTATGTCGGGTTCGTAGAACCAAAGTTGCTCGTAGAGCGTTAAGTCTTTCTCTGACTTAAGGAGCTGTGTAGCTCCGCTATCGCCTCAAAGAGATGAAATGGAGTTCGGTGTGCTGCTTCTGCCTAGCAAGTATCCTAGCTTCGATGCTCCATTTGAGAGCTAAGGAAAGGGAATGTTGCTAGTTCGGATTCGCCACGTTGATCAAAAATGGACTGGAAGAGATACTCGCTAATACAACATCAAAAGCGAAACGGAAATGTGCATAGAGGCTACAAAGTCGTCCTGTTTCGCTGCTCACGAAACATAGACAGAGCACTTAAAGAGAATTAACCTCAGTGTCGCATATTCGGGCTCTCGCTGGAGATTTCACAGGGCAAATCTACCTGGACTATCAACTATGAGGTAGATGCAAAATGACGTACGCGACTACTGTAATATCCGAGGAAAGTAGCTTGAACCCGTACGCCGTCACGTTACATTTGCTCGAGGCAGGCGTATCATATTTGATTGAAAATAAAGCCCAGCTGCACATCTGCCCCTTTGCTGCAACGCTCTGTGGTTTTGTCAAGGTTCTATTTGCTGAGCGTCTCTGCTGATTTAACGTATTTAATTCATCACATAGTCTGGTAGCACCTTCACTTCGATATAGAACCATTAGTTGTAGATGACATCTCACGCCCAGTCACACAAACATTATGCCACTTTTTGTGTTGCTCTCTTGTATGCATGTAGTCGCGCACAGTAAAATTGTCCAGACTTCTATGACATAAAAAGACATGCAATCGTTAGGTCGAATCTGGACGAGGGAAAGCCACGTTGGAAGCCAAATGTGCCAATGTACCGAGGCGGGGCTTTTGGAGAATCAGCGTGGTGTTTAACTTACTTGAACTTAAACCGCACGTGCCCCTTGTAAAGGTTAAAACAATCGTATACAGAAGAACATGAAGACGTTGTATTAATTTTTCGGCGACTTAAATCTACGGTAACGGGGTGAGCCCGTTACATAATAATTGGTACTAAAGTAACAATTTGAATAATATAGATATTGTTCATATTCAATTAGTATCACTCGTGAAAAGCGATTTTGTCAAAATATATTCCCTAAGGGTAATATTCGTGGAGGGGTCCACTTTTTTATTGATGTACACGGTACATCAACCAATTTAACCACCAATCGCTGCTGGACGCGCGCAATGGGTGGTGAACAGAAGACCCACATAGGAGACAGTAGTTCAATATAGTTAGATTAAGACGAAGGATGATTTAGTAGGAAACATGACCATATTAAATAACAGTTCTACTTTTCCCGCAAGACAAAGCTTTCAGGTTCTGTATTGTCTTGGTCGCGCTTCTTCACGTCAATTGTGCGTGACGTCGGACGTACGCATTTTCATATTGAAATCAATACAAGGCCTTGCTCAGTGAGCAAGAGCATGCCTCGTTACACCTGGTAGCACTTTGTAGGCCTTCCAGAGACCAAGAATCTTATCTATCATGAACATGATGGATGAGGAACAGAGATTTTACGTCACACGTGAATGCTTCGCCCATTTTAGTGACCTCGAACGGGCTGCGGTAGGGCGAATGAGCTCTCCCGTGGGCGACATTGGCGTTACCGCTATATTGGAATCTCTTGACAGAGGCCAACAACATGTCACCATCGCCAGGTTCATTTAACATGAACTTGGCGCCTAGCGAGAGAATCTAGCTTTGCTTCACTTCACCAGCAAGACTCTCAACAGGCTGAGTAGATGATAGAACTCGGTGCTAAACAGACAAAACTGTGGAAACAGCGGCAATTTAAAGCTGCTGTGGGCGGGACGACGCACACTTGTCGCCCCAAAATTTAAGTTGACATCTCCAAGTATAGATAAGTCGAGGTAGACTCCTTGTTAATTTGGTTCGTAGAATTAGACAGAGCCTTAAAGGCACTTCGCATCGACAATGAGCAAATGAAACTCACATTTGCTCAAATCCACTTGGCAGGAAGTGCCAAGACTTGGGCCTAAAAGCTGGAGATGAGCGACCCATCCGCTTTTAAGTAGCTAGACGCTTTTAACACCCGGCTCAAACGAACGCTTGAGCCACCAAGGGTTGAGTTCAGGGCTAATTAAGAGCTCCTGAGACTTAAACAAGGTACGCGTGATGTGCACGCATACGCTAACGGGTTGTCACTGTATGCCAACGCTTCAGGATTGTGATGCTACACGTGTCTCCCTCGCGTATCAGTTCTTGTGCTCATGCTTGTTTCATCTACACCTGTCAGAGTACCATCACCTTTCTGTATCGACTTAAGAAGTTTTCCTATTCACGTCAGACATTATGTACGCGCAGTGACGTGTTTCAAGTTTCATACGTCAGCTCTTCTCTTTAAACGCTTTCAGGCCAAGTGGCAGTTTTCTAGTGCACTTGTCAGCTGGTACGTGGCTAGAGATTTTGTCGCTGTGATGCTGCGATCTCGACTGCGTGCATTATAAGAGCCAACTCGATCGAGGAAAATTACTCGGACCAGCAATTGGGTAGATATTCCGATCCACCATATTTAAGTAAATACTCGCGATCCCAGATCTATTATGTTCTTTCTAGTAACGTTGCCGATAATATGCGTCAGCCGCATATTACATGACAGCTACGTCGGTTCGCTGCTAGCATTCCTTCTAGAAAGAGGTGAGCCCCTTTTAAGTCATTACTATAGAAAATATATATATGTGGATATTATCGAAGTATATTATTCATTTAAAGTACTTGGTTCAGGCAAAATTGATGAAATATTCCCATAAAGGGTACTTTGTTTTCTGAAGCTCCACTTATCGATTTATATAAGCCAAGTATTTAATCATAAAATTAACATGTTATCGCTGCTAGACGCGCACAATAGGTGGTGAGCGAGAAATCTAACTAGGAGAATGTATTATACATAATCAATCAAGGATTAAGAGAGTTGGTCAACAAGCAAGATGGTATAATATATTCAGTTTTACTTTTTCTTTACGCAGAGCTTCCTTTGCGCTACTCTGTACCTCGCGCTCCTTTGAAGCTCACGTGTTTGTGACGGCTAAAAAGGACCTACCTTTATGTTAAAAATCATGCAAAAAATTACAAGTGATAGGCAATGAGGTTATCTGTTAGATATGGTAGTACTCAGTGGTCCGTTCTACGGTTACGATCAACGCATCCATCATGAAGACGGAAAATAAAGAGGAAATCTTTTACACCAGGCATGAAGGCTGAAACAATTTGAGTAATATCGAATGGACTGCGGTTGATAGTATCTTTTTGCCGTCAGCGACACCGCTATCAGCTCCATGTTGGACGATCTTGACAGCGATCAACAAAATGCCGCATTAGCAACATTCATAAACTGTCAATAAAAGGGAGTAGGTAGCTTTGCTTATTTAGACAAGTACTCAACAGGCCTAGCATATAAATAACTCGGCGTTTATAGACAAAGCTCTTAAGACAGCAGCAAATCGCTGCTACTTGACTAGTTATCTTCAAATACTTCCTACCAATATTTCTTACCAATATTCGAACGCGGTGGGTATTAGGTTTGTATAAAACATATTTTCATTAAAGATAGGTGCATCTAGCAATTCTAATATATATGTTGTTTTTAATATGTATTGCATCTTCCATTGCATCATGCCAGAAAGACTTCTGCACATATCGTTTTCTGCAGTATATTCGTTGTCATATGACTCAAGAATTAATTTAATGCTCTACTTGCTTGACATGGAAGATCTTGGAAACCCAATCTAATATGCTTCATGCCACGATACATATACCCTTATTTAAGTTCATTGTCGACAAATATCCACCCTTATCAATCAGAAAGTCGTCCAAATTTAGGATTGTTGTACCCACCATTCGATACCGAAGACGTGCAACAATCATTTTTTAGCCATATCCGCCTTTCTCTGTTCCCATCTGAATACAAGATTTCATCAATAAATTTGCAGTCGCTGTGCGTTCCACGTCAATTTGTTAGTTGTCATTTGCGTTTATTATTCCATGATGATTAGTGCTGCGGTGTTTAAAGTTCCGGGAAGTTTGGCAGGTTATATTAAAAATACAAAAGCAAATTGATTTGTCCTCGTGGGTTTTCGATTACTTTTCTTGCCACCAAGGCATTTTCATTATTATTATCGGCCATGTTTTTAAAATATTGATCACAAGTATAACCGAGTCTATCGTGCCACTGTAATACAAACGCTCGTTATAGGCAGGTTACTAGGGTGCCTATCTGACGAAATCGACGAATTTTTTGCTGCATGTTACCCACCCAATTTTGTCGAGGTTGTCCGGTAAAGTTATGATCGCTATTTTGATGCTTTTATTCTAATTTCCAAGACGCACTCGGACGACCGACTAATGGAGGGGGTACCCCGTTTCCTGGTTATATGCTTTGCTCACCTTGTGTTCCTGTCGGTGAGGCGGATTGCACACTTCCAGAGGGACCCGAGTCGGTGCCAATCTTAACCGTGGTTGGGATTGGTGCTGTCTCGTGGAAACCTCTACACGATAGCGAATGTACTTGTAAGGTGCTCGATATTCGTTACCTTGATCTCTACGAGATCGCCTTGTCTAACGTAGCTACTTGATTTGCGAGTCATTTGACCCCATGAGTCGTCTCGCGATCTTTCACCCTTTTCTTCGCGTGCTAGGAGCTCCCGATAGCAGTTGGGTTTATGTTGACATTCATTGATCCCTGGTCAAACTGTCCAGGGATATAACTTGATTAAAGTATGCAACTTTCTTGACGTCGGGTGGCCAATGATTCAACCCGAAATAGAAAGCGACAATGTACTTCAAAGCACAATTAACTCTATTTAATGTTAACCTTTCAAAATCAAAGAAGTAACAGATCGATAGACCTATCCGTCACACGACATACAAAGCCACGCGTCACCTTCCCAAGAGGTCGCTCCCTTGCACCTATGTGATTTACATCAAATGTATTTTATATGAAACTTTAGCGTGACCTATAGCCGACTTGTGTACAACAGATCGAGATTGAGGGACCAGATCAATACCAAGGGATCGTGTACACAACAAATCGAGATCTAGAGATAGGATCGAGACCAAAATTCGAATTAATATCGAGAGTCACCCATTCCAGCCCGAATTCTTATGATCAGAATCTTTATCGAAGTTAACAGAATCCTTCGATCTGCTGGCTCTCACGCCCAATGCAACTATTACATCTCACGATCACTTTACCACAATCGTCCCCTGCACTGTTTGTAGAAAAACGGCGTCGCCTTAGCTTTGCATCCTCTGCACCTTGACAGCTATCGAATCCCATTTGTTACTTATACCTAGTTTGTTTTGTACATGCTTGTTTGAGCCACATCGGATCCCACCCATCGTGCTAATCTCAGATCAATGGTTCCGGGTCTCAACTAGTTACACATACATTAGTGGTTGATTATTCGGATACCTCCAGCTCTGTCTGTTCGGACATCCCCACGCTTGTGTTGGTAGAGTGCAATTACTAAATAGCAACCGCAATGGCCTCATCGATTGACTCGTTCAAGGCAAGTTCAAGTTTATATATCACCTCGAGTAAGTCTCCTATCCATGCTATGACCGCTTCTAATACCAACAACGACGTCCTGCGGTCACGTTCACGATATCATGTTCCGCTTTCTAGCGTCCGCGACGGGTCATCGTCTGTAGTTGACTGTAATGCGGGTATAATAATAGATTGATTCCCTCTTATTTTGACTACATCATCAACAAACGATTATGGGCCGTTATAGGGACATGTAGGTCGAACAAGCCTGACAGATCGCCCGGAATCGTTAAATGGAAAAATGACTTACATGAGCTTTGCACCTCCGAGTCTCCGTTCGTAACTTTTGCTCATGTCAAGAATGCTACCCTGCGCACGAGACTCAGAAATGAGTCGCAAAGGGCTACAAAGTTCCGCGAGGGTCTGGCCAAAGTTTTAAGCCGAGATTCACAAGCAAATTGCCTGGATCGAGGACCTGAAACAGAAACTGTCGAAGGTAGTCCGAAAAAAACATTGTCCTTTAAGATAAAATGACCACGAGCTCTCCGGAATTCGCAAGCAGATGAATGAGGCCGGAGACCGCTTATTGGTCTATCGGGATGCGCTTTAGACCATTTAAACCGAGTGTATGACGCATCATTGCAATACAATTAATATCACACAAAAATCTCAGGACCAGCTCCGTAGTAGTGTCGAACGCGTTTAAAAACTCCATATCGAGTTGCGTCGGGAGAAGTCAATCGTTGCTGATCGATATTCAGAACGTGCGTGGTAATGATGCGTGTTGGTAGATCTTGACTACGTGCTTAAATAAACTGCGCTTCTACTTGTCAAACCTAACTTATGAACAGGACCGCGCTGTGCACGATCATCGGACGTTGCGAGTTTGCATGACGTGGCTAGTGAATGGTAATCTCCTACTAATCTCGACCCCAGTGGCTTCAATCGAATCTATCTCTGGGGTTCTCACAACTATTTCGATCCCGCGTTGACAAGCCTCGAACGTCTTCCTGAAGTAATACATTTACGGGCTCAGCCCGTCTTTAAGAAAGTCACTCGATCTTCGACCTCTACTCCCCCATCCAATATATTCGGTTTATCGAAGAGATCGTGTGATCCCGAGACCCGCCCCAATCTCGCGACCGCATATTTTGCCCGCAAGCCTGGCAAGTTCCGACTACGTCGTCCTTCCCCGCCTGCGGCTGAAGATGAGTAAAGAACAGAGGTTAAAGACGCGACTCGTGTGGCGCTTCAGGCTTGCGATCTTTTTCTCGTCTTAAGCCATTCGGCGTCCGATATCAAAATTCAACCGGACCGGTTTCGCCTCGATCATCTTAGATTCTTCTGGTAAGCCAGAGGCGGCTGCGGCGATAAAATCCCTGGCGGGGGTTCGAGTGATTCCGAGGCAGCGATCAGCATCACTGACAGCCCGCGTGCATCCGTCAACCAGTTGTTGACGCAGTCCAACTATGGGCATCTACATTGCGTTAAGAGCGATTGGGCTGAGAAAATCCCGGGATACCGGGATCGCGCGACTAGATCTCCTGCTTTCTGCAAGTCTTAGTCGGCACGAAGGATCATCCGGGTGAGCGTTGTCGAGTTGAATGCTGTTTCATTCCTTTTACACTTGGTCAAGTAGAAACGGCGTCCGTTTCCGACGATGAAGGCAAGCAATATTTCACACGTCCCAGCTAAACAGGACCATGGACTATTTCCGACGCTAAGATCGAGACGCTGTATGCCTCGACACTTTGATGGAGTACCTATCCGCAGATTTCTTCGATCTCCTTTCGTACTGTTGGGTAGTTTGATCTTTTGGCTTCCTGTACCGACTATATGACGATCGGAGTTGTCAATACCTATGGCAAACGACCGATGCAATCTTCTTATTCCGAAAGCAGCGACTTGATCTATTTAATCTTGCTGAACTCTGCCAGCAGAGGAAGCAGAGACGATTGCACCCTAGAGCACAGTGTAAGTCGATGCTCCAAGCAATCCTTAAAAGGTATGATTGCGGGCTTCTGCGTTCTAGAAATTCTGCTTGATTTCTTGTTCTAACATCTTCTCGCCTTGAAAGAAGCGCCATCGTGGTATTCAATTTTCAACAGTCAAACTCGAACCGCTCCGATCTATCGACTGCTCTGTCCCAGCTGGTGGCAGATGAGCTATGAAGATCTCATATCGTTCTTTGCCTTTGATCCACCCCAAACCCTCGATATTAGAGAAGCCCGGTAAGTTCTTCCCTGCGTAATGAATATGTTGATTAAATTAGTTTCCATATGTAATATTATAATCACCTTGTTCCTTTAACCAGTGCCCTTGATAAGGATAGCGTTGCTTCAATCTCTTCGGCTTTCAGCCGCGACCAGGTTTCCGCGATCGACGGTCGTCGCTCACATTAAATATAGCCCATCGACATTCTCATACGCCCCCCCCCTGTACGTCGAACGCTCCATTCCATTAGCTGTCGATCTCTGCACTTGAGATTTGATCACTTCAAATGATTTTGATCTCTAGAACTTTATCAAAATGTAGTAGCACCGATCTTCAGTTCAGATCGGCTTCGTCGATTTTGGTCGGATCGTCGTGGTCCTTCCATTGCACCGATTATGTTTTTGTATCCGACCGTTAGGAGTCTAAAGTCCGGATCGCGTATCTAAAATCTCTTGTACTTCGTACACATCAGCATCCAACTCGACCTCCCAACTATACTCCGGCAAGATTGATTTATCAAGATCGACGCGATCCCTCCTGTCGACCATCATTCCACCATTTGGTCGATCTAGAAATGTCACCACTTGTTGTAACTTATAGACGTGCACGACCAAAAACAATCTATGTAGCATTCCTCCAATCCCTGATCGAACCGCTTGGCCTTCGCAAGGTTACGCCCATCAAAACGGCCCGTGTTTTACGTCTGCAAGCTTGCGGACGTATCCATCTTTGTCTGTATCTAAAAAGAGCCAAATTTACGTCCCACACTTTATAATATGCGGATCTTTATCTGCATTTTGTTGATCTGCTGGACCTCATATCGCAATCTGTAGCCGATCACACAACATCAATCTAGTTTCGTTTATACTGACGCTGATAGCTCTATCAACGTCAATGTGGTTCTAAATCAGTGTCATTGAGCTTCCCATTGGTAGAGTTGTCTTCAAAGTTGACCCCATTCCCAGCCGTGGATAAGGTGGAGCGGATTCCTTCCGCAAACACGATTTTGTGTTGTATTGATCTCAAACCTTAATCTTTTGCGTGGTCATCCCAATACGTTTAACTCACATCCGCGACATTTATCTTGATGGATAGAGTCAGCGTCTGTACCATGAGTTCTTCTGGGTCATTCGCTTGAAGTCAATAAGCCATATTAGCAAGATTCTTCTGTCTTGGATTCTTGTTAAATGCCCGGAAGAAATCGTAATGAATTAAATTCCCGATCATGTCGTATCACTTAACATGCTTTAAACCTCCGAAACACATACGCCTCGTATCCTTCTTCAATTTTCTGCGCCTTCCTCGATGCACTTGCTCAATCCACCACATAATTCGATAATGGGTCCACCAATAAACAGTAACTTTGTGTTCTTTTTGAACAACTTGGGAAGAGATAGTATGGGATTCATTGAACCATCTAATATGGGTATGTGGTTTGCACGTTCAATGGTAATTTCCTACGGATCGACGAATAGCCTTTATCATTAGTACAATCCACACACTCAGCCACATACTAATGAAACCCCCGATATATCTCTCTTTGATGGAGATAAAAACGGATCCGCTAATACATTCTTCCGATCCCTTCGTGACCCCCTTCCAAACTTAAGTGGTAATAATGCAAAACGTCTCGCTGCAACAGCTCAGGCACCACGAGGCGGATTATCCCCGACGATCTTCTGAGACCCAGACGATCGAAGACAGAAAAAAACAACCAATCCTCGTCTGCCTCATTATCTGGAGCAATCCGGGAATGCATTTTTGCATCTTCTTCGCTCATCTGACTCACATTTTTAGTAAGACTCTTCTTCACGTGAGCGATATAACTTTCCCTCTCTTGGGCCTGCTTGATCCGCTCGATCCGAATCTTTTGCACCACCTTCTCGTGTATCACCTCGGAATCGCATGCGCTTTTGCTACGCGGACCGAGTGATCACAGCCATCTTTACCAACCAATCTGGTATTTCTGGTACCATCAATCTATTAAATCATTTTTTTATAATATTCAGTCTTGTATCGCTGAGGCAGAGGTGACGATTGTATCCGTCTCCTGTTGCAAAGCTTAACTCTCCAATCAATCTTCACTGTGGTTTCATTTACACCTAATATGTAGAAACTTGTGATTTGGCCATGACTGAAGCATTTACTTTGCATTTTGTCGAAATAACTGTAGCCTTGGCACCTTGCACTCAACCTCACCCCGCTTCAGGCTAATCATTCAGTTGGAATTGCCGCATACGACGATCTTTCCCCTGGCTTGTGAATCCACTGAATCGAATTTCAAGACACTAAAAGATAAACCGCGACATCCAGCTGCTTTCACTGTTCAATCCATCGCATATTTTGATGCAGCTTACAAAACAGTCCATAACGGAAGCTTCCACACGATCGCTCTGTACGCCCCGCACTTCCTTTTAACTTGACCTGATCCGTCGGAACTGATCATCGAAATTTTCTCACCTTCTCCACCGTATGCGGTGGCATTGACATAGGAAGTCTCGGTTTTCTCCTTAGAGCGTTAGCGATTAGCATCTCGTCCACCTCGTATCGGGAAGTTAACCCGGCCGCAAGATTAACGAGTATTGCATCTTCTCCTATTTCACATCTAATGACTTCCAAGGTCGAATTCGACAACAAAGCGGGCCATCTCTCCAGACTTCCATTCAGACCTAAAGATTGTACAAAACCAATCATGGGTTAAATATCGAGTGAGGACTTTGATCTCCCGAGGTGTCAATAAATTTTTGCGCACATCCAAAAATTTAAGCAGGGCTAACTCCTCTTTTTCCACCATGCCATTGTTAATCTCATTAGGCTTAAATGTGCGTCTCACATTTTTATCGCCAATATACACCATCGTATTCCTGCATAAGTGACGCCGATCCCGCCCACCTGCTTGCATACACTACAATTACCGGGATTCGATCTAATATTAAGTGTTTGAGGATCAAAGTGATTGCGACCTTGGCGTTCAACATGGTCACTGCATTCGCAGCCCTCTTCCAAAGGGATCCTTCTTTCGGATCGCGCTCTTTACGTTCCTCTATAGTTAATCGAGGTCCTCTTTGATCAGCTGTGCGCTTGTTGCATCACTGATGTCTACTTGGCTGATCTCGAAGAAGCATCTCTCTCCCAACTTGTATGGCACTGATGCGTACATCGAAAAGTTCTCGATAAATTTGCTACAATAATTCAAGCTGCCCAAGAATGACTGCATAAAACGCAATGACGCAGAAATATAAATTTTTGAATTATTACGAGATTTTAAGGTTGATTTTTCAACCCAGCTTCTGATACCTGGTGATTAAATAATCTACTTTAGGCCGGTCCCATGAAACGTTTGGCCAGGCTGATTGATAAATTTCATCTATCGCACGCCGATATCAATCGTTACACCTTGTCATAAACTAGGCTCACTTTATCGTACGGATCCGTATGTCGTCAATGTAAGATTTTCTGCCTAGCACTGACGGCGATCGATATGTCACTGGTTCTCCTTCCGTAAACACGTCTGTCGACTGGGGCTGACCCGTTGCGGTTAGTTTCATATTCTCGCCGGTCTTTAGTATCCGTACAAAGCGTTGTAAATCAATCGCTGGTACATGTGTGGAGTGTTTTTAATCCGAACGGAACCCTCTATCACTCAAAAAGACCGAAAGAAGTAATGAACGCATATATTATCTGAGTCAGTTTGGTCATATACACCACTCATATTTCACAAACTTTATCCAAGAAAGAGTACCACGGTTCCTTGTCCACATCTTGCAGCCGATCGCTGATAAGGGGCATGTAGAAAACCATCAGCCGAGTTAGATTATTTACCTACCTAAAATCAATATATTACCCGATGCCCTCGCCGTTTTTCCTGATAACACGAGTATTGGCAATGTCCATGGCAAAATCGAAGGTCGAAATTTCTGACCGTCAAAAACGTCTTATTGGGGTTTGCCAATTTATCTTAGAAGTTGGGTGCAACCGGCCGTACACGCTGTACAATCATTTTCTCTCCACCGACATCGATCTCGCATACCACACAGCGCAACATGGAGTAAAGCATTACCGTATCCAATCAATAATGATTGCTCTTTAGTATCAACTGTTGCAACCTCTCTTGATCTTCGGTTATTATAACAGTAGGATCTCCAATTTGGACATCATCAATGATCATCCCTGTCGACGAAGTTGCAACCTCTGGTGGCACACCAGCCATTGCTCGACCTCTTCAACATATAACTCGTCTCATCTATGATAACACACAGGTGTAGATTCTGGCTCTTCTTCCTTCGCGTTACCGCTGTCTGTAACTATACCGGCTCCTAAAGCTAGTCGATCTTGGCGGATCTGGCCGTTCACGATCTTGTATCTCACTATCTTCCGCTTCGAGTTAGTCTGATTGATGAATGGTCGGTCTTTGTAACGAATAAGCGATTTTACTTTCGACCCCCTCGCCTTATTATCCTGGGGTTTTACACACATATGTGATCGCACATGTCCCTTTCGTCGATCTCCATTCTCTGTCGTCGAAGCAGCTCGACCTAGATCGCGCCTCGAAATCTCCTGGGTCTTCGGTTCCTCGGCCTTTTCTATAATCGAGATAAAACTGGCGTCATTCTTGTGTATACCGCATGGTATACGAGTGTTTTTGCGTATTTTCAATCTCTTCCGCCTCCAGCTTTACTTAAGCTTCATATGCTAACATCTGCCATTCGTTAAATCGTCTCGATCCAACCAACGCATATGCTGGAGATCGAGGTTTCATCTTATCTGTCTTTTATAAGGGCGACAAGGCGCCATCATTTAGCACTAGATTATGTGTATCTATGTTTGTAATCTGAAAAAAAAAATTTCGCCCGGTACGGCCGTCACCGTAAGCACCAAATCCACATGTAGCCTCACCCAAACTTAAGATTTTGAAGGAATTATCTCGATCCTAATTTCGGTCGACTAGCCGGCTGAGAAACTTAAATGCCTATCGTATATTTTATCACCGGTGAATTCAATCTGTACGAGTGTCTCCGTCCTGCCAATCTGATTTGGAATTTCCTCGGCAGGTAGAGTGTTTCATGGGCTAAATCCAAATTACTTTCTGCCGAAACAATAGGCCCATGCCCAGTTGGATTCTTGACCCGCTTGATCCCCAACCCATAAGTCGAAGTATCAAACCAGCAATTCATTCAATGTTACGTCGATCTTGGTTCTTCTCACCTTCATGTAGGCATTCACCTCGATCCAGACTCCTTTCTGCGTCCGACTTACATCAATTACACAATCTACCTTACGAGCAAATGTAGTGTCTAAAAATGAAATTTCTGCCCTGGAGTCATCCAACATGGTGGTCTCTCGTTCTTTATTTCTCCTACAGCCTTGGTTTTTTAACCACTTTCCCGTTATATAATACTTCCAATACCGCGCGAATACCCTTATGCGAGATCAAGTTCATTGTCCTGGGAATCGCATATATACGTCAACGCGTGTACCTTCTGAGCCAAGGTAATACCAGGATGACATCAAATTTGTCATCCAGATCCAGTACGATGAATTCATCATTGTACTGTTCGCCCTCTAACGTGTAGTGGATTCCTACTACACGATTCTCAACGGTAATCGATGCGCCTGTTGCAAGGCGCACCGTCATCCC
Source organism: Hyaloperonospora brassicae (assembly GCA_947650285.1). Taxonomy (NCBI): domain Eukaryota; phylum Oomycota; class Peronosporomycetes; order Peronosporales; family Peronosporaceae; genus Hyaloperonospora; species Hyaloperonospora brassicae. The sequence goes on from CANTFL010000002.1 coordinate 132,759, forward strand.
CGTAAGGGTAATGTCGCGCTCAACGAACTTGAGCCTACGACCCTCTAGTGACTGGCGACGAACAAAGTTGTTCGACGCCCCACAGTCTACTAGGGCACGAAGCGACAAATCATTTGTCGCTTCCAACTTCAAGGTGATGAGCGAAACGTCATCACCAGGTGCAGAGACACACAATGATTGTGTATCTGGAGCAACTTTCGTCAAGAGATTTGCAAATTCTCTTGAGGTTGCTGGATCAGTAGGGCGCTCCACCCCTACTGACCCCGACCATTTTTTGAAGGTCCGTCTCGCTGCTGCGGCTTCGCAACAGCGCTGGACCCACGCCCATTGCCCTTTCTGGTAAATGGTCGTCCATTTCGCTCAGTACTGTTTGGTACTGGGCGTGGAGCACTACACTCGTATGCGTAGTGCCCTAACTTCTGACAGCGATTGCACTTCTGCAATCGCTTGTTGTTTGAAGAGCGAGGTCTCGCGCTCTCAGCATAGCAGATGTCCATTGGCTCTGGACCTCCGATCTCTTGTCGTCTAGGTGGACGATAAGAGTTTGAGCTAGCATGAGCCTGTCTCATGCTAAAGTCTTCCTGTTCCGCGGCTGATTTCGCTTCTTCAAGCGTATTCAGCTCAAGGCGGAAGAGGTGGCTCCCGACGGGCCCTTCTGCGAGCCCTTGCATGAACACCGTAATCAACGTGTGTTCATGAACTGGGTTAGCAGTTATACTACTCGCAAGGAGTCGTATATGTTGAGCGTAAGCGTGCACACCACGCTTACACTGCTTGAGTTTCAGGAGCTCAGAACGAGCCCTGAACTCAGCCCGTGGCGGCTCAAACGTTTGTCTGATCCGGGACTTGAAGTCATCTAGCGACCTAAACACATGTGGGTCGCTACTCTCGATCCCCAGGGACCAAGTTTTGGCACGACCTGCCAAGTGGGTTTGAGCAAATGTGAGTTTCATTTGCTCATCTTCGACGCGACGATCCCTTAGGGCTCTGTCGAGTTCGACAAACCATAGTAACAGGGAGTCCTCCGTGACTCCACTGTACTTGGAGATGTCAACTTTCATGACCTCCGGACGACGCGCATGTGCCGTCCCGCCCACAGCAGCATGGAACTGCTGCTGTCCTAACAGCTCTGTCTGTTGAGCACCGAGTTCTCTCAACTGATCGGCCTGTTGAGAGCCTTGCTGGTGAAGCAAGGCTACTTTTTCCCCTTCGGCGACAAGTTCATTTTGAATGAACTTGGCTATAGCGGCATGTTGTTGGTCTCTGTCTAGAGACTCCAACATGGTGCTGACGACGAGTTCGCCTACGGTAGAACTCATTCGTTCTACTGCACCCCATTCGATGTCACTCAAATGGGTAAACCCTTCATGCGTGGCGTGAAAGGTCTCTTCATCATCCAACATGTTCATGTTGGATGTTGTGGTCCTTGGAAGGACTACAAATTGCTACCAGGTGTAACGGGTCACACCCTTGCGTGAACTTAACGCAAGGGTTTTGGTGCGCCCGACTGACGTACACGTGGCAAACGAGGAAGCTTAGATAAGGTGAAAGTAGAACTGTTATATTAATACAATTAAGTCTTTACCCACTGTCTCTCTGTTTGACTTAACTTAATTATACTAATATAACTGAGTGTATGGTGACGTCTCGTCACCACTCATTGCGCGCGTCTTGCGGCGATTGGCGGGTTGATATTATCAAGATATCAACCAATGAACAGACTCTATGGTCGACCCATCAATATCACCACTCTTGGTGATATTGTTGAAAGAATATTTAACATAATATTCTTTATTGTCATTATCTCTCAAATGACAATTTCCATGTAACGGGCTGCCCCGTTACAGGAAGGATATATGACTAAGGCAAAGACCCATGTTGTAGAAAAAGTAAAATCGTCAAATTATAGAATAAGTTCAATATCTCTTGCTTTCTAAAATTTTTTTTACTTAATTATATTAATAGAACAAAATATGATGACGTCTATTCGCCACCCAATGCGCGCGTCTAGCCGCGATTCGTCCGTTGATATAGACACAAAATCAACCACTGAGTAAGCCTTTGGGTCATATCAAAAATATCATCATATATAGTGAAGAAATTTTTAACATAATATTCCTAACTACCATTTCTCACACATCGTAATTTCATGTAACGCGCTACTCCGTTACACATCATGTTCCACTGTCCTACTGGCCTACCATGAGGCATCCTACGGCATTGACCTCGAGCAATAATATCACGGGGTGAGCCCGTTACATAATAATTGGTATTAAAGTAACAATTTGAATATTATAGATATTGTTCATATTCAATTAGTATCACTCGTGAAAAGCGATTTTGTCAAAATATATTCCCTAAGGGTAATATTCGTGGAGGGGTCCACTTTTTTATTGATGTACACGGTACATCAACCAATTTAACCACCAATCGCTGCTGGACGCGCGCAATGGGTGGTGAACAGAAGACCCACATAGGAGACAGTAGTTCAATATAGTTAGATTAAGACGAAGGATGATTTAGTAGGAAACATGACCATATTAAATAACAGTTCTACTTTTCCCGCAAGACAAAGCTTTCAGGTTCTGTATTGTCTTGGTCGCGCTTCTTCACGTCAATTGTGCGTGATGTCGGGCATACGCATCCTTATATTGTTATCAATACAAGGCCTTGCTCAGTTATCCGAGCAAGAGCGTGCCCCATTACAAATAAGACGTATTCACCTAGATCCTTGAGGCCTCGTTCACGTTTGCACACACTTGTGATTGACAAAGAAGCGATGATCGCGGGGAACGATATATCGACGTGCAAGGAAGACGTGCAAGGACAACGTGCAAGGACATTGGTGGGTATCAGAATTTATATGCGCGGCGCAGAGGCGCTTACACTTCATTGTAGCTGGTCTCTCGGTCTACGATGCGTGTATACGAAGGGTTACAGCACTGCATCGGGTCGGTGAGCGCGATAGACGAAATTGCGTTCTTATCGCACGATAAAATAACTCAGCTGACCTTCCGTTCGTGCTTTGGGATCAACAGCTTCAGGCAGCATCGAGAAAAGTTGCAATTCGACGAAGTCAAGGCTGTGTCAGCCTGATCGAGCTTGCGCGTCGATTGATGATGTCTCGTGTTGATCGACTTTACAAGCCATTGGCACTTCCGCACGCTTGGTTCAAAACCCTCGTCCAGTCACGCAATTTATTTCGCAGGTAACGCGATCGCTACCGACTACCACATCTTGTGCGACGACTGCTTTGTCATTTTTAAGTGGTGATTATCCCATAGAGGTAGCGGCTGCATTGGTTTGTTACAACGATCAGTATCGTCATACACTGCAATTGAAAGCCGAGACAGTTGTGACACAAAAGCGTATACTAATGTTAGCACCTTGCGCGAATGCGCGATATCTTAACTAAACCCCTCAGCCAACGCGTTTACCAATGGGCCTGCACAGAGACTCCTCGACAGAAATCACGCTTAATATTAAAGCGGCAAGACTGGCAAACTACGAATTCGAGATCCTTAAAACCAAATCGCAAATTCCGCTGGTGCTTTAAACCAGTCTGTCAGAAACTTTGTTGTGGCTGCCACCGGAGCAAAACGTTCTTCGTCCCCTTCGGCTCTATTGGGATGCTTGACGTCCAAGATGGCCACTGCCCCACGCAGGCCCTTCGAATGCTTGACGTTGTCTTCGCGAGCGTGAAGAGCTGAAGTTGCAGCAGAAGTGGCAGCCGCAGAAGCCACTGGTCCAGCGCTTGCTCCAACGCAGACGAACGTCGAAAGCAGAAACCAGCACAATAGACGCATAATCTTGGGTCGGGCGCGCGATACGGACGGAAATGTGCTGTGCGCACGAAATGGAATCGACACCACTAGGTCAGAGGAGGAAGTGGACCAAGGTGTGGTCTGCGGCAGAACAACGCGTTCTTGATAAAGAATAGTCGAAACTGATGATAAGATAGAGCCCTTTGCACTTTTTTCTCACGGTACTAACTGGGTGGTGTAGGTCCCTTGATCGCCACTCGGAGTGATGCAGCAACGGGCGCGACTGATTTTTTTGCAATCCCGTCAGATTTGAAAGCGGGCCTGCGGGCCTCACCACGCTTCAGGTATGTATGAGCGTATCAACAGGTCCTCGAGAGTCGTAGTGCACAATGCCAAGTACCAGCCGTTTGAGGCCGATCGGGCATCCCGCCGAGAAAGCCTGCCATTTGAAGTCTCCCGCAGTGTGATGTGTACAGTAGTGCCTCGATGGTGGGGAGCTTAGCTTAAATGGTAGAGATCTACGAATGCGGGAGGAAAGGGGATCGATATCCCCAGTGCCCACCCTTCACTTCCCAAATTGGGCTCTTCAAGCAACAACAACGGATAGAGACGGACACTTTTAAGAGCCAGTCATTCGGCCCCCTTACATTAGACGAGAAATCCCCCATAGTGGGGTCAAGGTGATAAGGGCGGAGGCCTTTGCTCCGCTGCGCGTGCTACGGGAGGCAGCGCAGCATGCGACCCGAAATGAAAAAAAATCCACCGGTATCCTGCGGTGCGGCGAATGTCAATAGAAATCGACGCCTCGTGCCTATGTGAGTTCCTGCTTTTCACGAGTTGCCTCCCCGCGCCGCCTCGTTCGCTGCGCCCGAAATCCACGCCCACGATGTGAACTCTCCTCAGAACGTGATGATCTGTTGAGATCCAGTACCGGTCGTTTATGTAGAGTAAGCACCAGGCCACGATAATATTGGTCTAATGGTGCACCTGCGCACGTCCGCATTCGATTGTGCAATAGGATCGACCCGAAGAGCAGAGCAAGTCGGTCACCACGAGTGCGACCAGGCATTACGTTAAGGTTGCACGCTGGGACTTCCTGACTGGAAAAACTCCTAGCCATGCGTTTTCTGTCCTTTGAAGCAGTGGAAGCGCGATGAGACGCACATCCCAGCCATCCTGACAAGAGTGCGCACAACGTTCTAACATTGGACTTGGTCAACAGTTATTACCACGTGGCCTTTCGAGAGTGCCCCCGTGACGTCTGGAATATTAAGCCGAATGAGGAACGTGGTAGGAGAAAGTTCGTGCCATGATAGATGACCGAGGTGGTTTCCACACAACAGACATCTTATGAGTGATAAGTAGCTCTAATAGACGATCTAACCTCTCGGTAGCATTTTGCCCCTCATCTGCAGACGCCATCCTTCTGACGCCAATCAATGTCGCCAACCAGGTATGGACTGAATGCATGTGCATTTCATTGGTGTCCATGCGCACCGAATAGTATCCACAGCAGCCGCGCCGCAAGTGCGCAAGTTAGTCCTAATATCGATTTACACCTGTCAACGTTACGTTATGACCATACTTGAACATACGCGTAGCTTTCTGCGTCAGTCAAAAATTGCAGAGTGGCAATTGCGAGATGATTGTAGCGGCGAATGTGAGACAGGGTGCGTGGCACACAAGGAATAGTGTCCCAGTAGTTGCCCGGTATGATGCAGTCGTAGCAAAGCCCGGATAAGGCGTCGACGTTGGCCTCTTGGAAGTAGATTGAAGTGGTCTTTGCCATTCCATTCGCAGGCATCATCAGTGCACGCTGTTCGTTGCAGCTGCATCGTAGTAGTCGATACATCTGGGCTTCGACACGCAATTGACGGAGGTTGATAGGCAAAGAATTCATGGATGTTGTGTCGCCCCAATGGTACACTAGTGCATTGGTAAGCGAAGTCGATGCCACAACTACCTGATGCAATAGAGGCAGAAGAGCGCCTTGGCGATACGTGCGACCGCTGTTTATACAGACACTGATTACAAACACGACGTCAATACGTTTTCGGTGCAACCAAGCAGTGCAACCAAGCAGTGCAACCAAGCACATGATCTATGATCGTGCGAAAAGAAACATAAGGGATCAATGGTCGGCCACAAAGGCGCGACAGTTACTGAATGGATATACCTCAGTAGAGACAACGCTGTTGCAGCATCTCTACGGTACATCAGCTCCAATGCGTGTAGTATTGTTATAAGAGGGCCGCACTGCAACAGGCACGAGAATTCTACCCGAACAGTGCCTAAACTTTTACGTACCAGCCATAAACTTCGCCTTCACCTTTTTCAGCCCATCCGCGTTTGGCGCACGTCACATACGAGTTACGATGACCACCACCGGCATTACGCGACGACGCCAACGCGAGCGAGCGACCGAGAGACCGACAATGGCAATGACATCGAGCATCGACATGAACGCCGAGTTGGCGCATCTCGGGCGCGAACAAGGACACTTCCTTTAGCAGCGGAAGCGTCCGTCGGCAACCGTACACAGTGTGGCAGTGCGCCCGAGCGAGCATCAGGCGGGCACCTGAATCCAGAGCTCGTGGATACCGCGCCTGGACACGGCGCTAGTCAAATGCTGAAGAATGTCGTGGAGCGCCACGCGACGGTATCAGTAGGTCTTAACGAACGGTTGTTGCTCCGTGGGTCAAATCCAAAAAAACCCACTGGGATTTCCAGGTACCGCTCGACGGCAGGGGCTGGGGGACAAGAAGGACGATCTGTAACGGGGCAGCCCGTTACATGGAAATTGTCATTTGAGAGATAATGACAATAAAGAATATTATGTTAAATATTCTTTCAACAATATCACCAAGAGTGGTGATATTGATGGGTCGACCAAAAAGTCTGCTCATTGGTTGATATCTTGATAATATCAACCCGCCAATCGCCGCAAGACGCGCGCAATGAGTGGTGACGAGACGTCACCATACACTCAGTTATATTAGTATAATTAAGTTAAGTCAAACAGAGAGACAGTGGGTAAAGACTTAATTGTATTAATATAACAGTTCTACTTTTACCTTATCTAAGCTTCCTCGTTTGCCACGTGTACGTCAGTCGGGCGCACCAAAACCCTTGCGTTAAGTTCACGCAAGGGTGTGCCCCGTTACACCTGGTAGCAATTTGTAGTCCTTCCAAGGACCACAACATCCAACATGAACATGTTGGATGATGAAGAGACCTTTCACGCCACGCGTGAAGGGTTTACCCATTTGAGTGACATCGAATGGGGTGCGATAGAACGAATGAGTTCTACCGTAGGCGAGCTCGCCATTAGCGCCATGTTGGAGTCTCTAGACAGAGACCAACAACATGCCGCTATAGCCAAGTTCATTCAACATGAACTTGTCGCCGAAAGGGAAAAAGTAGCCTTGCTTCACCAGCAAGGCTCTCAACAGGCCGATCAGTTGAGAGAACTCGGTGCTCAACAGACAGAGCTGTTAGGACAGCAGCAGTTCCATGCTGCTGTGGGCGGGACGGCACATGCGCGTCGTCCGGAGGTCATGAAAGTTGACATCTCCAAGTACAGTGGAGTCACGGAGGACTCCCTGTTACTATGGTTTGTCGAACTCGACAGAGCCTTAAGGGATCGTCGCGTCGAAGATGAGCAAATGAAACTCACATTTGCTCAAACCCACTTGGCAGGTCGTGCCAAAACTTGGTCCCTGGGGATCGAGAGTAGCGACCCACATGTGTTTAGGTCGCTAGATGACTTCAAGTCCCGGATCAGACAAACGTTTGAGCCGCCACGGGCTGAGTTCAGGGCTCGTTCTGAGCTCCTGAAACTCAAGCAGTGTAAGCGTGGTGTGCACGCTTACGCTCAACATATACGACTCCTTGCGAGTAGTATAACTGCTAACCCAGTTCATGAACACACGTTGATTACGGTGTTCATGCAAGGGCTCGCAGAAGGGCCCGTCGGGAGCCACCTCTTCCGCCTTGAGCTGAATACGCTTGAAGAAGCGAAATCAGCCGCGGAACAGGAAGACTTTAGCATGAGACAGGCTCATGCTAGCTCAAACTCTTATCGTCCACCTAGACGACAAGAGATCGGAGGTCCAGAGCCAATGGACATCTGCTATGCTGAGAGCGCGAGACCTCGCCCTTCAAACAACAAGCTATTGCAGAAGTGCAATCGCTGTCAGAAGTTAGGGCACTACGCATACGAGTGTAGTGCTCCACGCCCAGTACCAAACAGTACTGAGCGAAATGGACGACCATTTACCAGAAAGGGCAATGGGCGTGGGTCCAGCGCTGTTGCGAAGCCGCAACAGCGAGACGGACCTTCAAAAAATGGTCAGGGTCAGTAGGGGCGGAGCGCCCTACTGATCCAGCAACCTCAAGAGAATTTGCAAATCTCTTGACGAAAGTTGCTCCAGATACACAATCATTGTGTGTCTCTGCACCTGGTGATGACGTTTCGCTCATCACCTTGAAGTTGGAAGCGACAAATGATTTGTCGCTTCGTGCCCTAGTAGACTGTGGGGCGTCGAACAACTTTGTTCGTCGCCAGTCACTAGAGGGTCGTAGGCTCAAGTTCGTTGAGCGCGACATTACCCTTACGGGGATGACGGTGCGCCTTGCAACAGGCGCATCGATTACCGTTGATAATCGTGTAGTAGGAATCCACTACACGTTAGAGGGCGAACAGTACAATGATGAATTCATCGTACTGGATCTGGATGACAAATTTGATGTCATCCTGGTATTACCTTGGCTCAGAAGGTACACGCCAAGTGTGAGCTGGCAGCATTGATCCGTGAAGATTCCTGCCGCTTGTTCATCAAATGGCCATCTGATGAACGTCATGGAGCGTCCACAAGCGTGTGGATGTACTGCGAGTGAGTGCGATGGCCTCATTTGCGGTACGGTCGTTAGCACGACTGCACAAGACCTCAGTGTAGCTGATCGCTACACTATGGAGTAAACTCACGGTGTCTGTACAGAAGTACGGGCAGCGCCGAGGGTCAACCACTCGAATAAGTCGAGTGGACCGGGAAGTGGATGCACGCCTAGCGGGCGACATCCTAGCAAGAGAAAAACGGTTGCCCAAAAGCGGCAACACGGATATCCTAGGTCGACTGGAGGGTCGACCGTAGAGTATCGGTCCCTGACTGTGGTTGCACAGCCACAGTCAGAAGACGTCGAGGGAATAAGTCCCCACGTACTTGAGGAAGGAATTCCTCAAGAGTCACTTGCTTAAGGATTAGGACTTCAGCAACCTGTGGAAGCAAGTTCCCAGGAAGAAACCGAGACGTTGAACGTCTTGGTCAATGAAGGATCAAGCGTAGGCGCTTACACTCTTGATCTGCTTGTGCCTCCGAAGTTAACTTCGGAGATAACTCAGTTGCCAACGCTAGAACCGAAACGGTTCTTGCGTGATCTGCGTAGTGGCCAAGTCAAGCAGATCTGCATACTCTTCAGAGAGGATGAGCATGTGGCCGATATTCGGTCGGCAACAGTATTTGCTGAGAACGAACGGGTTCTCAGCAGCTCATCGATGGACGAAAGTGTCCTCGATGAGAAGACTCGGATTGAGTGATACACGTCTCAATCCTGGGAGTCACTTCAGGCAAATCCTTTGTATAAGGATTTGATTGAATTCAAGGATGTGTTCCCTGAATCCGTGCCATGCGAGTTGCCTAAGGACAAAGGCACTCGACACGAGATCGAGCTCAGACAGGGCTCGAAGTACTGTGTCATGAAGCAGTGGCCACTGCCTCGTGAACAAGTACCAGCGATCGACAAGTTCTTTGCCGATCGCTTAGCAGCGAGACATGTGAGGGAATCAACATCCCCTCACAACTCTCCGACCTTCTGTGTGCGAAAGACCACAGGAGGATGGCGGATAGTGCACGCATTCAACAAATTGAATGCTGCAACGGTACCGTCTCGGACGCCGATACCGAGAAAGGACGTCATCATAGATGGTATGTCAAAGAGTACCATCTTTTCGTCCATGGATCTGATGGATGTATTCTATCAGATCCTCATGCGTGAACGGGCCATCCCGTACACAGCAGTGAGCACCCCCAGCGGTATGCTGTGGGAGCGGCTAGTGATGCCACAGGGGCTGAGCAATGCCCCTGCAACATTTAACAGATGTATGACAAATCTGTTGAGACCGGTGCGAGACTTCGCACCGAGTTACTTCGACGATGTGTTCGTCCATAGCCGGGCTATGGACGGAAAGACGGACGTTGAAGTTCACAGACCACACGCTCATTAGGTTCTTCAACTTATGCGCAAGCATAAGTTGTATGCCAACCTCAAGAAGTGTATATTCGCGGCTAGCGAAATACCACTTCTTGGGTGCATCGTGGGTAAACACGTCGTACGCCCTGATCCCGAAAAGATCAAGGCGATCACCAACTGGCCAGTGCTAGTCGATGTCAAGGGACTAAGGAAGTTCCTTGGGATAGCGGCGTACTTGCACAAGTACTCGCGCAACTTCGCCGAGATGACGGTACATCTTTCTTGGTTACGAACATAAAATGACAAATGGTCGTGGAACGCTGAGTGTCAGCGTTCCTTCGAAGGTATCAAGCAAAGCTTGATGCAATCGCCCATCTTGGCGATTGAAGATCAGGACAGACCATTTCATGTGGTCTGTGACGCCAGCGATTTTGCAATCGGCTGTGCGTTAATGCAGTTCGACGCAGATGGCGCGGAGCACGTCATCTGTTTTCAGTCGCGTCAGCTGCAAGCAGCTGAGCGCAATTAACCAGTGCATGACAAGGAACTCCTTGCCATGAAATACGCACTGGCTAAGTTTCGCGTCTATATATTGGGAGATAGACCGTTCATCGTCTATACGGACCATGCTTCAATACACACGGCCGTAAACAGCCCACACCTCTCGCAAAGGATGGCGAGGTGGATGTCTTTCTTCGCGGAGTATAACTTCTCCGTGGAGTATAAACCAGGACGACTAAACGTCGTCGCTGATGCGCTCGCGCGCCGGCCCGATTTCGAGCCGGACGCACAACCAAATAGTGAGGATAAGCCCACTGTTGCGACACTGTCAGTCAGTGTCCCGTCGTCAAGTTTACTTGACGACGTACGAAAGGCATACGCGGAAGATAAGGATCTTCTGCGATTGATGGATCATCTGGTGAATCCATCTAGTAAATCAATGAGGGATTTACCGGCTTTAAGCCGATCCTCATCGGATCGGTATTGTACACGCAACGGATTGCTGTACTATACAGCTGTTGCCGACGACACGCCTCGTGTCGTCGTACCCGCTCATCATGATTTGCGGTTGCGCATCATGTACTAGTGTCACGATGCCTCAACAAGTGGCCATCGTGGAAGGGAAAAGACTTACCTCACGGTAAGTCGCGACTTTTACTGGCCCCGCCAATTTCAGTTTGTTCGCAAGTACATACGTGCTTGCGAAGTATGTCAACGGGTGAAGCCTAGTCCTTCATCCCGTGCGCAATTGCAGTCTCTGCCTGTTCCGACAGAGTGCTGGCAGTCCGTTTCAATGGACTTCGTCTTCTGGTTTCCCGAAGACGCTCACAAGAATAATGGTATTCTTGTGTTTGTTGACCGGTTCAGCTAGATGGTCCATCTTGCTGCTGTACCCGAGTCGATCAAGGCTCAAGGTTGTGCTCGTGTCTTTCTTGACACGGTCTTTAGACTCCACGGGTTACCCCGTGAACTCGTATCCGACCGTGACCCTCGGTTCACGGCGGCATTTTGGCAAACAGTGTTTCGTTCTCTCGGAACACGATTGACGATGTCTACTTCTGACCATCCGGAAACAGATGGTCAGACGGAACGTGCGAACCGTGTCCTCGAAGAGATTCTTCGAGGATATGTCCACTCGATTTCGAGTTGGAGCGAATTCCTACCCATGGTGGAATTTGCCATCAATAATACGGTGCATGCTTCAACACAGCACACACCGTTTTACGTGAATGGTTTACGCCATCCACGTGTGCCCGCCCTTCTAGAGTGTGACTCTTGGATAAGGGGGGAGGGACTCGTTCGAGCAAAAATCGTTTTGGCTCTTGCTCATCACGTGTCGACGCTAACGTCGTCACGTATGATGCCGATGTCGATCAGGTCGACATCGCTGATGACGATCACCTCAATATTAGCGGCGACGCTATTATTGACTCGGATGATGATGACGATGCTGTTATATTCAGCATCGTCAACGATTATTCCAGCGAGGAAGAAGACAACCTCGCTGAAGAAGAGAACAATCTCTTAGCAGTGCGCACGAAGCGCACTGAAAGACAAAACAAATAGTTAGCAGAGAACTTCCTGCTTACTCGAGAGGCGGTATTCCGTTTCGTTCAGGACTCCATCGCAAATGCGGTGGACCGCCAGAGACAGAACGCAGACAAGAATGGAAGAGCAAATGTTCTTTCATTTAAAGTATAAGACCTAGTACTACTGTCTACGGTAAACTTACCTGGACATGCAGTCACTAATGTCGGCAGTAGCAAACTACTGCCGAAATACATTGGGCCATTTCGAGTGTTGCATCGCAAGGGCGATGCATACACACTCTAATTGCCACGTAGGATGCGCACGCATCCTACGTTTTACGTGGGGCGACTCAGGCCGTACTGTCAGTACGAGCCTTCTTCTTCCGATGAAGATAGCCCCCACGTTCAAGAACATCCATCAAGTTCTTGCGTTCGCGCTCCAGACGATCCGTCTGGTCGCGCAGATATGATACCTCGGTATTCAACCAAGATATCTCCCCGCTAGCTGTCGCCAGCTCGCCGAATAGGGAGCGGACATCCCGCTCGACCTGAAGCTGCGCTGTGGCATAATCGGCGCGGTCTCTCGCCCGATCAGCCTCGCGATCCTTGCGGTTCTTCCGCACGGTATCAGTAAAAGCGTAGCGCCGGTAGCGCTTGTGCTTCAAGTCATCGCGCAATATATTGATTGCGCGATCCATCTCTTAAGGGTCGAGATGGTGAGCCGAATCATCTGGAGGAGGTCTTTCCTCCTCCACCACATCCTTTGGTGGATGCTCACGGTGATCAACGCTTTCTAGTGGAGCGTATCTTGAATCACCGTGACGATTCAGGATCAAGGACGAGCTACCTCGTCTAGTGGTGGGGGTATCCACCCTCTTGGAACAGCTGGGAGCCCCGCTCTCAGCTGTTGATGGACGTTGAAGGTCTCGTCCGCCAGTATGACGAGACTCATCCGATTGGTCCTTTGGCCCATCGGTAAACACGCGCCCTAGGCGCTTGTAGACGTATTGCAAGTTTGCAATCGCGTCACGCATCTCAGCCGAGATGTGTGCCCTTCCCCAGGGCGAACTTAGGGAATACACGTCCCTATGTGCACGCTGCGAATTGTCAACACAACTCGCACCAGGGTCTCCCCATGTGAGGCAAGGAATGTCTGCCTCACTCGACAAACGATGCAACCGGTACCTGGCACCGGTTGGCGTTCGCTTTCGAACCTGAGGCGTACTGCCTCAAGTTTCTTAAGCCACCCTTCTCGTCCAGAATTCTTTACATTTTGGACGAACGCGTTCCACGCAGCCAAAAGCGAGACCTTGTCACGCTTTTGGTTGCCGTTGTACCACTGATGTCTAAGAAAGACATCGAGATAGAAATCTTCTTCAGCGCGAAAATTCTTTGCGCTGGAACTCAAGACGTGAAGCTCAGTCGTATCGAATAAGGGTATTCGATGGTGTTGGCTTGTCTCGTGAGACAAGCTATTGATGAGACGGTCGGGCAAACGCCACGGCTGTAGCTCATCACGCTTCACAGTGGTACCTTTGTCGGTACCACGGATCCCAGATTAACGACGGCTCACGCCATGGTCATCACGCTCGTGCGAAGAGGCACGAGTCGGCGGTGGTAAGGAGTAATACTCATCACCACCCTGATCACCTCCATCATCACTGCCGAACAGACTGTGTCGCAACTCACGAGTCCGTTCGTTCGGCAGTAGCCTTGGCGAATACTGAGGCGTCGCCGGTGATCGAGACGCCTCTGGAACATTGCCCGAGTCAGACACATCTGAATCGCCCGAGTAGATGACCTCAATGTCGGGGTCATCATGCGCACGCGGTGTGGTACCGCGTGCACCTGCAGCACCTGTTGCTGCAGGCGGAGAAGGAGCAGCAGACGACGAATCGTCTGCCGCAGAGGCTGGCACAGCACCGGGCTGTGCGGGTCTTGAGTCACCTCGCATAGATATGTTAACTATGCGAGGTCAAGCGGAAAGTGAATGGAACGGACCCAACAAGTGTCCCTGTCCCAATGGTGCCCAACGGGTGGCCGACATATTTTTGATAGTCACACGGTGACTATCAGTTAAGGGGGGGTGATGTAACGGGGCATCCCGTTACATGGAAATTGTCATTTGAGAGATAATGACAATAAAGAATATTATGTTAAATATTCTTTAAACAATATCACCAAGAGTGGTGATATTGATGGGTCGACCATAGAGTCTGTTCATTGGTTGATATCTTGATGATATCAACCCACCAATCGCCGCAAGACGCGCGCAATGAGTGGTGACGAGACGTCACCATACACTCAGTTATATTAGTATAATTAAGTTAAGTCAAACAGAGAGACAGTGGGTAAAGACTTAATTGTATTAATATAACAGTTCTACTTTTACCATACCTACGCTTCCTCGTTTGCATCGTGTACGTCTGTCAGGCGCACCAAAACCCTTGCGTTAATTTCACGCAAGGGTGTGCCCCGTTACACGATCGTCGAAGGCGTACGAAAACGTCTCGTTTTAGGCGACAACCGCGCGCAAGGCAGCAGCATGCGGACAAAAAGACGTCTGACACGGTGTAGATGCGCGCAATCGACGCGATGAACCAATCGCGCGTGCGGGACATGAGCGCGCAGGAGGTACAAGAAGCGCAGCAAGAGCTCGTGCAGACGCTGGATGCGCAAATGATTGTCAAATTGCGGAGTCGACGCCAAAATGTGGAAGTCAGAGCGAGCGTTCACTCGACCGAGCGCGCGCGTGTGTCGACAGAAGAAGAAAAAGGAGAAGCAGCAGATGGAAATGATGGAGTAGATGGAAAATGTGGCGGAGATAGGAAATGTAGAGACGATGGGGAGGAAGGCGTGACACGGGAGATGCGCACGACGCACATGATGCAACAGCTGGCAGCAGTCAAGACGGACGAGGAGCTCCAGGTGCAAGTCGAGATGCAACGTGGCACACCCTTGCGTGAACTTAATGCAAGGGTTTGGTGCGCCCGACAGACGTACACGAGGCAAACGAGGAGGCGTAGGTAAGGATAAAGTAGAACTGTTATATTAATACAATTAAGTCTTTAACCACTTTCTCTCTGTTTGACTTAACTTAATTATACTAATATAACTGAGTGTATGGTGACGTCTCGTCACCACTCATTGCGCGCGTCTTGCGGCGATTGGTGGGTTGATATCATCAAGATATCAACCAATGAGCAGATCTTTTGGTCGCTTCACCAATATCACCACTATCGATGAGATTGTTTAAAAATATTAAACTTAATAATTTTTATTGTCAGTGTCTCTTTAAAGTGACAATTCCATGTAAATGGCTGCCCCGTTACACGAGCTCTTGCTACTGGTAGAGCGTGCGAAGCTCGAATGGACGCAGCGCCAGAGCGGGACGATCAAAGACAGAAGAGGAGTGGACAGCATCAAGCGCGTTGCTTTGCAGACGCGACGCGACGCTCGAGCGCTTTGACTTGGACGGGAACCTGCTCGAAGCGACGGACGCGGAGTTGTCCATGCACTCCAGTTTGTTCCACCACGGCGACGACCCAGAAGCTGCGGGGTACACTTTACCGGAGCTGTTGCACCTCGCACGTAGCAATGTGGCGAGCCAGCGCACCATGGCGCTCCAAGGCGTGGCCAAAATTTTACATCGACGACAGTTGCTGGCCAACGCTTCTCTTCCTCTCGTGCCACGACCATTTCCTCGTGCATGGCAATGACGCTTCATTTTGTGCGAGACGACCAGAACTATACGGCGCTAGATGCTGCTGTGTCTGCCCCTCATGCGTTTGTCGTTCCTGTGGAAACTGACGATTGTCTTCTTGACAAGCGCTTGTATCCTGAGCTCATGCATGGCACCGTTGTACTGCCGCCAAGCGTTCACCTCCACCGCAACGGACATGGCGCTCAAACGAACAGCGAGGGCTGTGACTCATACGACGCTGAAGAGGTGGTGTATATTGACACAAGCGAGGATGACGATGGATCGAGCATCAGCGACGAGGATATCGCAGCGCTGGATCGCTACAAGCTCTTTTAAACATGGATCTGGACACGCGGCTATGCTACATTCTCGAGACGATTGAGCTGCCGAGCCAAACTTTGCAGCGAAAATACTGGAGATTCTGAAGACGGTAGCTCTCCATTCTACGGGTGCAGCTCACTAACTCAGCCCAAATGCCTGACTGTTGTGATTGCTATAGCAGCGGAACATCGAAAACGGAGAAGTGTTGATTTTCCAAGAGGGTAACGCACGGTCGCTACAGCTGTCGTTAAAAGTGTTACAGCTGGTGCAAGGCCTTTTTTAGGGATAACGCAGCGTAGCTTCTGCACTCATAGCGAACGGTGTTGTTCAAAGTACGAAAGGTGTCCTAGCTCTCGAAAAAATGTCCACTGATAAAAATGACGAAGAAGCTGTGGCACTGTTTGGTGACATGTGAGTGGGAGGCCTCGCATTTAGCACAATCCGCAAGGACACGGTCTCAATTGTCGCTGCTTTAGTAGCGGAGCTACGCAGCTCCTTCAGTTAGAGGAAGACTTAACGCTCAGTGAACAAACGTTAGTTCAATGAACCCGACTCAGATAGTCAACAAGATCGAGAGCTTACAATTCATGTTCTAGGGTAGCAAACGATTCATAGAATTAAACCACAGATTGCTCAAGAGTAGCTGCCTTAACAAGTCGTTTGCTGAACTCTCAACGATCTAAGACGCCTTGGAAAGACACGTGTATGATACAGATCATTATGACACCGAACTTTACTTGTTGTTATCGAAACGAACACCTCAGACTAAATGTACTTAATCTAGACACTAATGTTTTTAATCAATACCTCTCACAAGATCTCTTTTTTTGGTGGCTGACAAACTTCATTCCTCAACAACTAACCTGTTGTTCGAATGTCATTTTAACGGGATACCATCCCTGTTGTAAATTATACAAATTGTCGGCTACTAGCCAACGTGTGACCCCGTTACAACTACTCCCACTAGACTGGCGGTACCACAAAACGTCAATCAAATTCGTTCCTCGAAGAGGGCGGATTGTGCGCGCTTGACCTCGCGGTTGTTCAAAGCATCAAACACCATGGCATCGCTACCTTTCGAGTCCCCGACAATCTTCTCTTATCTCAACCACCAGGAGAAGAAGGACTGTGGTAGCGATATAAATGTTCACCATGAAGAAGGGACACTGTCCAGCACATCTGTTTATTAGGCAAATACTCATACGCCACCAAACTTATTCGCCGGATGGTGCGAACCCAACTCGTCAGTGATACCGCATCATTTAAGCGATGCTGGCGATGCCACCATCACAAATCCGCTCGATGAGCAACAGCAGCTAGCTGTACAGCAAGAAGAAAGAGAACTGCGTCGTACGCAGCTTGCTGCTACCCGTGCAGGTTACCATGGCTACGTGATCACTTCACCAATTGTGGAAGAACGTTAACGTTAAACGGCTGGCCGTTCATTGGCAACGTTGGACATCGGTACGAGCCCACTTCTTCTGAGGAATGTCCAGTCGTCAGGTACTTCGAGAAAAGTACCAGGAGCCGAATTTGACGACCCAACGTCAATACAAGGCGCGACTTGACTTACAAGCACGGGGTGCACCGGTTCCATGATTGTGTATAACCGTTCTCTTATTCGCGAACGAATCTAAGGAGTAAGAAGACAATTCGTTCGTCCGCTGAATGTATCGAAAATGACATCTCATAGCATTGAGCCTTATAAGAGCAAGTACCGATGTGACAGACATTCATTCAGAACGAAAGCTTCGGTGTGACTAAGCCACGATCAAGGCCAGAGACCAATTGCGTAATTGCTCAATCTAAGCTCCAGCTATGCCGGTAACCGCGTGTTCCAGCCACGTGTTGCAAAGCAATCCGCTTCCTCGCACCACTGAAGGTGATAATCGTGCTCGTTCTTAGGATAAACCTTGCCACGATGTTCAAAAAATACCCAAGGTGTATAAGCAATCCTGCCGAAGGGGTACATCCAGCTCCCTTGAGCTCAACAAATCCAAGCACCCAATCCGCTTCACAAGATTCTGGTATTACCCTTACGACGACGTCGTTTCAAAAATCTCTCCACATGAAACTGGTGACTTTCTTATTAAAAAACAGCGTCGGGGAGTTCGGGGTGCTAGAAACGGTTGTGTTTAAAATGTTGGAATGTTTCGGTAGTCAAGTGATATAATTTGTGTTGGTATCACCTGATTGGTGGGTTGTTTTAACGGCTTGTAATGTAGGACCGGGAAGAAAGATCTGTGGATGGGACATAAGTAGATGGGGTTGACGCATGGAGCGATGCAGAGACAACTAAACCGTTGGGACCTAACAGATTGTCATGTGGATTCGGAAAGAGACTATTTGTGGGTGGGAAAGATATATACGGGGTATGACGGGTGGAGCGACGCAGCGAAAACTTGACCGTTGGGACAGGAAGATTGCAATCAGAGACGGCGTATGGTATGAGCAGGAAGACGGGTGCCATCGGTATGTGGTCAAGTTGCAGTGCAAGCATATATTGTAGAATTGACGATCAAAAACAGGTATTATCAATAATATCTCACTTTTACATTTACCTAACTGTGCACGAGTGCATTTGTAAAAGATACAAATACAAACGGTCATGAGTTCAATCGTATATCCTGAGGCTGGTGCAGCTACTCAATCTGGACCCATCTTGGAATCGACGGTCCTAACAAGGCCGTCGATACAGCTTTGCAGAATAGTCAGCAGCGCCCGTGGCGAAGATGGACAATATGATGGCTATGCTCGGGGACAACTCCGAACAAATGAATCGAATGAAGTCTTTTATAAGGAGCAAGCCGGCAGGAACCAAAATGGATCATCAGAATCAATTTTTGGTTCGATTCTGGGAGTGGAAGAGGGCATGGCTCTCCAGGTTTTGAATCGTACCACTCTTCCCAAGAAGTGCATAAACGTGTCGCCGGCGCCGCAATTTGGGTCATGACAGCATGATCAAGCAAATGTTGATGCGCACCATGGGGAACATGGCGCTTCGGATCTCAACATGGGGCCTCGACCCAAACATGTAAACCACAGACAGAGTAATCCTGCGGCTTATTATCCCGGTGAGGGTACGCCGAACATGATGTACATTCAAAATGGATCGCAAAATTTTAGAGATGCCGAAGGCGCAGCACCGAAGGATTGCATTGCAACCTTCGACGGCAAGATAATCTACCATGTATTTGGAAGTGAATTCCTTGAATGGGCAAGAAATTTGTTAGTCAAGTCAGGGTTGCGGAGCGCGCCTACGAATTCGCATGACCGGAGGAAGTATAGGTTATTTTCTTGATGCAACACTTGTCCTGCAAAGCGCAGACGTACTACCGTCGGCGGGTTGAGACTTGGTGGCTTTAAATTCAAACTCTAGAACATGCCATGCAACGACTACTTCAGCCTTTCAACAACAAGATGTCACCTACGTAGAGCATGAAGCTGTTCACGTCTTCGAGAGAGGAACACAGAAGCTGGACGGACCATTTTTTTACCTGAAAGCCGTGAGTGATGCATGCGGAGGTGAGGACAACTTGGTGATCGACAACATTATACACTAGGCGGACCTGCACATGCGGACGTCCATGCTGTCCATGTTGGATATGCATCGTACTGTCCCCTTACGACTGGCTGAAGAACCATCACAATTGGCGCAGTCGATGGAGATCAACACACATGCAAAGAACGTAGGACGAGACGCGGTGGACATTGTCAAGCCAAGGAAGGAGTCAAAAGACAAGGCTTCAACGAGGGAGAAGACGAAATTCGGTCACGGTGATGAACGCATATGTTACAAGAATGGGGAAGTAGGATATATCTTGTCGATGTGTCTGCGGGGAAGAAATAATAGCTCAAGGGATAACTTCCCTTTGCAATTGGCAGTAGTAAAGGCATTCAGGAACATCAATGGATTCTTGACAGTGGGTCGAGCGGAAACTTCGTCAATGACCTAAGTCTGCTGGTAGACCCGGAAGACTATCACAGTAGATGTTTGAATGCAGCCACCGACGGAGGTGTGCTGCGCATGACCAAACTAGGAAGTGTCGACATTGAAATTGTTGCGCTTGGAGTCGCCAAATCCAATCTGACGCAGCTTGGAGTCAAGTAATGTGTTTCATAGTCGTCCGGCCTGTTCAAAACTCTACAGCGACTTCTTCAGCAGCAGTGCTAAGTTGTTTGACAATTTTACTCCCAGACTCTCGTGCTATTTCTCATTTACGACCATTCCCTTGCAAGACTTCACGTAAATTTCCAGGTGTTCCTCCTTTTCGGACTTGACGTACGCGTTGGGTAAATAACCGTGGTACGTTCCACCGTCTGGAGAGCACCAGAATCAACTTCACCGTTTCCAAGTCCACGTCTGCCGCAAATATGAGAGTATAATTCACTCCGAGCGCCTTTTCGTTTTCACATACAACCAAACAAGGCTTGTATCGATCGAATTTCCGTTTGCATGGTCTAGGTCTTGTCTACCGACAAGTAGTGCAACACATGTGCACTCTTAAGTGGCACCACAACCTTTCAATGTTGTTCAAGATCGGTGCATCCAATTCTTCAGTGATAGCAGTGGCCCACTGCTGTTGATTTTTCTCCTTACCGTTTCCCCATAATGTTTGGGGCGTTGCACCATGATCGCATTGACGACATCCTTTGGTTCAGAAGATTCTTCACTCTCAAGATTTCAGCTTGTTGTTTGCTGACCGATATTGCGCCGTGTCGCTCTCTCTTCCAGCCTGATCTTTATCCTTGTACTACTTTTTGTTACGTCTCTTGACACTTGATTGTCCTTGAAAACCCGATTGGTCATGGTTAAGTGACTCCTCATGACCATCAACTTCATCCAGGCCAGACTTGAGGTTTTCGTTTTGCTCTTCCGACAATGTTTTAATGTTTTCATCACCTTGCGTCATTCACGACCACCTTCTTCTTGAGGTTGTACACCTTGTACCCCATTTTATATCGCTCTTGCCAAGTATTATGGCCGCCTTTCCGCGCTCTCCGAGTGATTTTTTCCTTACATCAACGTGGGTTGTGCATGAAGAAGCGAATACAATGATGTTGTTCAACTTGGGCACATATAGATTCAAATACTTCATTAGAGATACACTACGAGGGTTGGATCTTCTTCGGGCCATTGTGTATGTTGAATACTCAGCGGCCTTGCTCCAGAATGACAGAGGTAGGTTCTAGGCGCACACCATGCTTCGTACCATGTTCAAAATAGTTCGCTTCATCCTTTCAGCTTTGCCATTACTGGCCTAGTCCCTGGCTTATACATCGAATGGAGTGCGGTAGAACGAATGAGTTTTACCGTAGGCGAGTTCGCCATTAGCGCCATGTTGGAGTCTCTAGACAGAGACCAACAACATGCTGCTATAGCCAAGTTCATTCAAAATGAACTTGTCGCCGAAGGGAAAAAGTAGCCTTGCTTCACCAGCAAGGCTCTCAACAGGCCGATCAGTTGAGATAACTCGGTGCTCAACAGACAGAGCTGTTGAGACAGCAGCAATTCCATGCTGCTGTGGGCGGGACGGCACATGCGCGTCGTCCGGAGGTCATGAAAGTTGACATCTCCAAGTATAGTGGAGTCACGGAGGACTCCCTGTTACTATGGTTTGTCGAACTCGACAGAGCCTTAAGGGCTCGTCGCGTCGAAGATGAGCAAATGAAACTCACATTTGCTCAAACCCACTTGGCAGGAAGGGCCAAAACTTGGTCCCTGAATACAACAGTTTTACTTTTTCCTTATCTACGCTTCCTCGTTTGCCTCGTGTACGTCTGTCGGGCGCAACGAAACCCTTGCGTTAAGTTCACGCAAGGGTGTGCCCCGTTACACCTGGTAGCACTTAGTAGTCCTTTCAAGGACTACAGCATCCAACATGAACATGTTGGATGATGAAGAGACCTTTCACGCCACTCGTGAAGGGTTAAAATATTATTGAATTTGTTTTTTTAATTCCTTAATCTTTCATCTTTTATCACCTCCAGCATTCGCGATATCGAAGAGGTACAAGGGACGGATGCATGCGGTGCAGACAACAGTACCAGACGTTTCTTACTTTGTTTACGTCTGGTTTCTATATAGAATTTAAACAAGAAGTACAATTCAAAGAAAGTTTAATTTGGCGTCGATACAGGCTCGTTCCAATCAAAGGTTGAGAAGGGCGGAAGCGGATATCCCAAGCTTTTATTCTAGTGCGTTGGCATAACGTTAAGATGGTGGTTCTTAAAAATGGCCAGCATACACGCTCACAAGCCATGTCCAAGATACAACACCTTGGCATCGAATACTGTGAAAGCTTTAAACAGCGCGTTCAGGAGTATTTTAAATCTTTCAATCATCGAGAGTCTCATGGAAATTACGCGTTGCGTGGGGGTTATATGGTCTATCATATAGTTAAGTGAAAGGTGGGGAGTACTTATTCCATATGCATCTATCATAACGATTGTATGGCAGGGTGACTGTGGTTCTTTCCAAAGTAATCCAGTAGTCGGTTGACGCTTGCGGAATGTCTTTTATTATCACGCCTTAATTATTAAAAAAGATCAAATGAGTTATGATATACCAATATACGCTGAGTGCGCTGGCGTGCTATATTTGGCCGATCATGGCACAGCTCGTAAAATTTAGATGTTGTCGTGGAGGTGTGTCTAGACAGTAGCCCTCTCTTAAATCCTTTTGACTTCAATTAAACTTAATATTTGGTGTCATGTTATCATTTCCCACAGAGTACAGCTTAAAAAGCTATAGAGTGACCCACGACGAGTCCATCTCGATCACCAATTATTGAGCAGCAAATCGTGCTCACCATCGATTTGCTTTCCTATATATTCGTGGGACACTGCTCTACAACTCTCTCGATATGACACGTACAGGAATGATGGTATGGGCGATATGTAAGTCCTATAAAGCATAGCAGATAATCTCATTTAGTAATTTTTGCTTGAATTGTGCCGTGAGCGTGCCGTCCACTGCGCTAATTTTTGGCCAATACTATAGAGAAATAGAGCGATGGGCGACACATTTACTAATAGTGGATTCGTTTGACGCCATAACAAACATCACACCAACATTAAATGGGGCTTCTGGTATAACAAGCGCCATATTATTAATCATCAAACAAATGGGCAACCGAGAGAAACCAATAATACGTGTATGAAGATGCCACAGCCATTATATTTTACACGATACAATTGTTCGATTTAAGACACCTGCTGTTATTCGACATTAGCAGGTTTAATATCGAATGCGTTACGCCCGTGGTGGCGTAAGGTGGGTATCTCACATGTATTAGACTCCTCGTTTCGTCAAGGATAATAGCTTTTTTGATTCCAGGTCATCACAATGAAGAATATCTCCCTTATAATGTAAAAATGGAGAAATATTTTATTGATCGATGTATATAACACCGCTCCACTTACATTTGTTTAATACAAATATGTAATAATCATCCAATTGTTTAATCGCTTTTAGAAGATTGCAACGGGGATAAGTGGTAAGCCTATATTAATGATACAAGTATTTTTCCTGATTGCAAAAGAGATAACACATATAAAAATCACTGTGTTAAATATAGTCCTACATTCCCGCTACTATGAGCTTCTTACGCTTAACTTTCTTCTTCTCATTTCATCAACGATCACGTTTACGTGACGTCTATGAGTACGCAAACTTGATTTGAGGACACTGAAGGGCTTCCAGTAGTTGGTGATAGCGTGGCCTATTGCACTAAGAGTCTATACGAGGGCAAATAGCCATTGAAACGCGAAATTATTAATCAGGTAGATGTTGGCATATAAGTTTTGACGTTTGTAACCAGTTTAAAAATTGAAGTGACAGATCTTAAACGATAATTGCATAGAGTTTATCACGCCTACCTACATGAAATCTTATAATATTTTGATAAGAGTTAAATTACATCAGCATTATTTACGCGGGCTCACCTATCTAAATCTTATTATTTCATTACATTACGCGTGCCTGGAGTTCTGGATATAAACTCAAAAGGTAGATTTGATCGATAAATTGTTGATTGCTTTCGTTTTATACCTCTACAACATCTCTATCTGTATAAGTTTGTGCTGTGGATTTCAATATAGCTACGCCAGTTTACTTAACACCATTGATTGTCGAACCGCATCATTTGCATTATTGCTAGCCCTACCTCCATATTAGGTAAGGCTACAGAATCTCCATCGTTAGATAATGTTATCATATACCATCTCTTTATCCGACTATCATTATTTATACCGCCGAAGTGCGCCTTCATATACCGTCAAAGATTGAATAGGCTTTTACAATATTGAGTTTCTCCATATACACACTCGGCAGCATTCGTCTTGAACGAAGAAAGATTCCCGTCATTTCTGGCCTTTTTGAGCGCAACAGTATCATCATCGCTACCGCTATTGGTGATTGATATCCATGTACACGGCCGCATCGTACCGTTTCTTTACTACTACGCACATCGTTTCCGATAACTTCTGTGTGCATGTAGTGCGTGAATGAGCGCCGCATTTTCAGCAGCAAACCTCCACTTCTGAAAGTGTGTCGTTTTCGACCATGTTGATGGACGAAGAAGGATTTGAGTTGCCAACTCGTCTTTTAATTTCAAAATTAAGTTGACAGGTGTATGGATGCTCGCTTCAATCCCTTTGGCTATGGCCACTTTGTTTCAGTAGTATATCAAACAAGTTCCATATACGGTAATTTCTTAGATTTGTTTGAAGTAGCTTGCTTCATTCACATATTACTGTACTACTTCCGATACATTGTCCTTCATGTAGCTTCAACCTTCGGATGGTGTCAACCCCGGCGTCTTAACACCTCATTAAACCGTCCCATACCTGATTTGTAAGTCATTGTACAAAGTCAGAACGGGCAATATTATATATTGGATGGAGCTTTCTTTTTATTTGACTCTTCGCAGACTAATTAAGTATCGAGACATTTGTATCGTCAATGATAATTACTTTGTCGAAACGAAGATGTTTTTAGACCACAAATCGAGCATTATTGAATGACTTTTTCCGTTTTATTATATTAACTGAGGAGAAAGATTTTACGTGATTCTTTCTCCATGATACTTCCAGCAAGTACCAAAGAGGGAGCAGGCATAGCGTTGGACTTTAATCACTTTTAATCCAATAAAATCTTACTGCGCGGGTGTCACGTCTTTGTGTGGCTTTCTACGTATCCTCAGTCATCTCTAACCTCCAGCCTCTATGAAAATCTCGTCTTCGTTCAGCTCTGACCAGGCTCGCGCGTCTACTTCAATTTTTATAGGAGGGTCAAGAATTGAAATGGGTCCAGGAGACGCGATCTATTTATGCCGAGCTCTATGTCCAGGTTACTATAGTTCGAGACTTTCTTGACATTCTTAGGCTTAACTTTTGTTTAGCCTTTGTTTTTAAACAGCAAACCATGAGTCTTCTTATACATAATCGTGTGTTTGGGGCACTTAACAATGGCAGCGACCGAGGTCTCGGTCTTGATAACTCTTAACAAGAGCATAGAAGTAGTTCGGTGGAATTTATGCGATCATTTTTTACCAGTCCACTTTGTCAATACTGCTTACAAGTTGTATGGCAGCATCGTAGTGCCACCCAAAGGTCAAGATGATTCCGGTATGCGGCGGCTAGATATAAGTCGTCATGTTGCGCTGTAATGTCAAATTTCGGCATGTAAGTGCCTCAGGTCATCCAAAAAATGCGAATGACCTTCGTTTTATTTAAATCACTATGCAAGTACTTCTTTAAAAACTGAAGCCACATTGGCCAGAGTAAGAGAGATATTTTACACCATCACTTTTGCGCCAAAATGTCAAAAGTTACAGGATTGAGCACCTTGTTAGCAGTCTGGCCTGCAGAAGTCTTGAACTTGGTCAATCGTTCGTTCTGGTATCTCTGGCTTGTTGAAATGATCATTCACCTTCTGCTTTCTCTGGTTCATTCATTAATAAATTCCCTTGCTTGATGCGGTATACCACTAGTAAGTTACGAGCTTACACTATTTGTAAAAATACAAGGAATTTGTAGTTTGTCGAATGGATTGCTCTTGTAAAGATTGCTTTCCGCAGCACGCGGTATACTTCGCAACTAGGAAATAAAAAGAGTAGATTGATCTGTGTAAATACGAACATGCTATCAGCCAATCATGACTGTTGCGACAGCTTAGTAAGTTCTTTGCAGATTATGTAATGCGTCGGGATGCAAGTAGGATTATAATGAATGCGTGATGACCATTAAATTAGTCAGACTGTCCATTTTCGTCAGCCTAGGTAAAGGAACTTGCATCTTGACTGATTGACCCCATTCTATGGTCCGGTAACATTTAGTTTCGTGTATGCGTCTTCTGCTATGGTAGATATTTAGCGCAATATTGGTGAGACAACAACGAATATTGTTGAATGTGATGACGCTGTCGTCCAGCGTTTCGAATTGACATGTGTCGGTACTAGTCGTCGTGTAGCTGCTTTCGTCAAAATGTGGCGCCGTGTCTGTTCAGAAGGAGCGCCACGCCTGAATCAGTGCATCTTGTGGTCAGCGGGGCAGTTTAACAATCATTATTATTCGCTGAATGATACCTGCAAAAAATACAAAAGAAGACAAGTCACTGGTGGTGTTCACATACGAGTGTACACAACGTTATAGCCATTGTTATAACGCAAAAGGTCAGTCGTGAAGTCAGACTTGTATACATCTGTGCGATATAAAACAGTTGGGCATATGACTTATCAGACTACGCTGACACAAGGTTTGTACGAGTCGCCTTAAGCGTGCTGTACGTAACTAGTACTGCCACCAACACAAATAGTTTCAGGCGATTTTGTCGATAGATTATTTGCTGTGTAAATCAACTTCATTAGTGTCCATAGCAAGAAGTCCTTCGCACGGTAAGCGTACCCGGTAGCCCGCTACATGGAGACCAAGCCTCCGGAAATTACTTCGCATTTGCAGATTTGACATGCTCACTATAGCGAACTCAGCAGAAGCTTTTTGCTGGTATGTCGGATGCGTCTACACCAGCAAAGGTGAAAATCACGTACACAACAAAATTCTCGTCATAACTGACAAGATTGAATGGCATCTGTCAATATAAAAGAAGAGACAGCGGCCCCGTCAATGAAAAGTTATTTGGCCAACAACCTTCCGCAAAGTTTTACAAGAGGTGAAGCGCATTACTATCATCATGGTAGTATTCACGTCGATAGGCGCAACGATTCATTGTTTTCTCGAGTGGACAATGGAAAAAGGCTAGCGTATAGCGTGCTAGTGCTAGCTTCTTTTTCTCTAGCTCTTACTACTCAGCACTTACTAGCTACAGTAACAGCGAAAATCACAACATGTAGCTGATGTACATATAAAGACAAGTCGTTGACAAAACGACGATCACTTACCTAAGGAAATGAGGGTTCTTGACCATAAATTCGAGCGGCGTGGGTTGAAAGGAGAACACCAGCTGACGCGAGATACTATAATATGTCGCGAGACATCTTTATGAGATCAGTTTATAAGTTGCGATCATTATCAACATTTGCCGTCCACCCTGCCATCATGGAAGATGCAGGCTTATGCTCACCGCATTGCACGGTCAGGAATAAGCCAGCGCTATCCGAACGGGGACGTTGTTTAACTTGTGTGTTGTGACAAAAGACCCATTTCTGTCTCTAATAGACCTCTATCAACAAGTTTCCGTGTACAAAACGTGTTTGTTTTGGGTCCGATAGAAAGTGACAGGCAGAAATATAAAAAATACCGCCAACCCCTTGAGAATATTTCATGCAGCCCCATGTCCCACGATGTGTCGTTTATTTCTTTCTTTTATCCTCACGAACCGACATGTTTAGCTTCGTACAACACAACTTTTAGCAAGCAAAAAGATCTTACATTTTCACCAGAGTTCTGGGGGCCGACATGTCGTTGGTCGAAGTCGCTGTCGTTGATATTGAGTCGTCGTGTTTGGTCCCTCTGTTTGTGCACTGTCATCGCGTCCTTTCCGCCTCTAACATCTCTTCAGCCGCCTCTTCGAATTCTGCCTCTCTTCGTGTTCGGATACTCGATCCTCCGATGCTCTACGATGCAGAGGTCGCCCCCTGTCACAGGCCACGGGCACTCGAATGCTCGGATGTCGAGTACATAGTAGCAGTCGAGTCGGCTCTGCTTTCGCCCCAATGTGACGCCTCGACACGTCGTTTTGACTTTCGATGGAGCAGACACGAACAAACTCTAACGCTCATGGAAAAGACAAGTGTTGCCATGAAATTTTGTGCAATCAAATTTGAAGTGACCTCAGAAGAAGCAACATGGCTAGACTTGCTCCGTCGTGTAGCAACACGACAACAGGAGAAGCAAAAAGCAGCTGCTGATGCTGAGAGCCATCTGCAGCAGATGGAACTACTGATGAGGCGAAAGGAGGTGCAGCTGGATACGACGCTGATCGCAATACAAAAGGTGGAAAATCAGTTCGTGCATAATTTCTGTGCTCTTTTAAATACAAAGAAAGATGAGATCAAGCGGCTGCGGTTCGAATTGTCGGAGAAATGCATGCACCGTGCCAATGAAAGCACAATGACGGGCAAGAGAAGGATTGCTGTGTCGGCGAAGAAATCTACAGGAGCGAAGCTACAAAGAAAGAGAAAGGAGACAGAAGGCGAAGACGATGAAATGAGGAGCGACAATTCAAGCGAGTGTACTTTTGCAGATAGGGACGATAATGGTGCTCAGGCGAAAAAAGGGTTGGAAAGTCGTCCAAAGGGCAGCGCGACCAAGGCGTGTATCGCTTTGCCTCCAAGCTCGCGAAAAATTTCGATGCACAAGTGCGATGGTGAAGACTTGTTGTCAAGTATGAATGCCATCATTGATACCGAAGAAGAGAAAAATGACGGTTTACTGGTACGAGAGTTTGGGAAAGAAGACAAAGCCATGACATCGAAGATGAGGACGGCTCATGCTCCTATGCAAGTAGTTGCAAAAATGGAGCCGACGGCCGACGTAGCGATGGATTCCTCGGAGGAGGATATCCATGACATGCTATTGTAAATCCGTGAAGTCCATCGTCAAGACTCTATTGCGTGTAACGTTTGCTGTCTTGCACGTGTCGCGTAATGTGACAACGAGGTGCACATATGAAAGCAAAGAGGCAAAGCAGTTCCAACATATACCGATATCAATGAGAACTTTGCTTTATATATGGCGCTTCGTGGTAAAAAGATTCCGAATGACCAAGTGAACCAAGACCACATTATGTATGGGATGGTCTTCGCACACTGTCGATCGGAGGTCGTCGGTCTGACGCACGACTGTATTCTGCTGCGAAGTAACGATTGAATGCGAAGTTTAATCGACTCCGTCTGTAAAAAGAAAAGGAGTCTAGAGTCTGCGCAAAATTTAGTCTAGTAGTAGGGGCGCCTCTTTCGGGCAAAGTAGAGGTGGATCTAAGACAAGATGAATAAACATAGAGGTCACTAGGATTGCGTAAGATGGGTCAAATGTGAAGCAATTGTGATGTCAAGCAATTGTACTGTACATGGGCTCAAGTGTTCGCGTAGAAAGTGTTAGGCATACAACGACCTGATGATGTAGCTCAAATGAGATACTGTAAGGAGGTACAACATCTTTCGTCAAAGGAATGCTAACAGATCAAAAGCTACACAGTTGTAAGGATAAACATGACTGAGGAATTCGACTTGTGTATATGTAATATAGATCGCGATTGGCGTATGTCAAAGTAGTCCTACGAGAAAAGGATGACGTTCGATAATTACCTGCCAAAGAGACCAAAGTACGCCCCAACAAGGAAATCGACATTTATTGCTCGTACCTTATAATAATTTTGTCGACTTTTCACCAGGGTAAGGAACCTCACGTGAGTAACGTGTGGCACGTTTCTACTACTTAATAAAGTGTTATCAAATTATATACACCTACTTTGTGCCTGAAAAGCGTTCGCCCACGATCCGCGCACTTATCTTGGTACTATTTAGTTGAGAAAGTTATCATAGAAATCAATGTGCTGTGCTCTATCACCATTAGCAACAACGATCCTTTCTTACAAAATTAACTTGCTCTACCAGCATTGACAAATTGCAACATTGATGCTAGCACTGCTCTCACGTATTGACACTCTACTCAATTAATTATTAGGCAGGTAGCGAAAGTAGAAAGACCACGATCGCACATAACACGAACACCAGTAGCGACGCCACCTAAAAGTAATTTGACCCTCTATGTTATACCTGAATAGGCAGAGGATATGAACGACGAACATAAGCCCAGCCATATGCATGGATAACAACGGATCCGGGGAATCTCTGTCGATATGAATTCGGCCGAATTGCCAACGAATGATCCGTTAAGCAACTAAAAAGTGAAAATAGTACATGTTATCAGGTATATATCAGCCATGTAGTTCTACTGTCAATATTCCAGGATAAAGAGCACATCAGTTCGTATGACCTATATGAATTTCTGGATGCCAAAATTCAGAGATTCATTTTGGTGACCCGAACAAGAGCCGCTAGTTGTATGCACGGATACCTCTCATAGCAAGAGACAAAATTGATGGAATATATAATCACGATGCGCGCAGCGTATAACACCCCTACAATTCTGTTATTTCTCGGCTCAAAATGCAAGCTAAACCTGTTATTTTTTTCACGGACCGGTGATAAACGATGCGTCCAGACCGTCACGAAAGGCACTCCTACCTGGTGTAATCAGAGCATATTTATAGCTAGGAGTAGACAGGCATAGATTGAATATCGACATATGTATAAGGGTGTAAATAAGCATCCGACATGCGTCAGGCCCGTGGTTAAGCAGAAATATATCCTGATATTCTTACCGTAACAAACCTCCAAGGTCAGCGTGCTTGTGAGTAGTCGCTGATGTAAGCTTTATATGGAAAATAAAAATATGAATACTATGCAACTTAGTTGTCGAAATCATTTTTAATATGCAGATGTGTACCACATTTAATTTTTAGATGCTTGTATATAAGTCTGATCTTTCGTGCGAAACTTCATACTGCCTTGCTCTGGACTTGAACACAACATTTTTCGACTAGGCCACGTTAGTTTTTTGTAATCACAATGAGTTCTGACTCGGTATTAAATTTCGTATAATCTAGGGTGTCCGTCTGCAGTGTTTGATCAAACAAATTTTCTTAAATAGCACTATTCTCGTCTACATAACTTCCGTCAATTTCTCAGTACATTTATCCGATCCATACTGTGAATTTTCGCAACTGATGTGTAATGATAAGGAGTTGCTTAGTCAAATGTAATGTAGCGCTATACAAACATAGACGAATCAGGCAATGCTTCACACATAATTGCATGTCAACAGACTTGTCCGTAATTACTGCTGTTTCACTCATTTTTACTGCACATAAATGTCATATCTAGAGATGGGATACAAAATTTGTCCAGACTTGATATAAGGATGATTTTAACGCTCAAACTATTTATTCATTTAATGATCTGAAACGATTATTTTCATTCTATAGCCCATATTTTTTATTTTCGCCATAAGTAAGTATAAAAACAGAATAAATTTGGTGTTTACTCGATGTTTTAAATAGTATTTATAATTACAAAAGGGATAACGATACGACTAAAATCGTGTGCAGTATTTTAACGTGCACTTTCAATAATCTGTATCATAAGTGCAATATTTGGGCCGCTAAAATATGAGGATATACGTTTCTACTAGATTCAGTCGAAGATTACCGAAATATGAATCTTATCTCTTCGTTAGTCGTTCACGATTAAATTCCGCTTACGCCCCTTATATTGGATCGTACTAAGACTCAGCATCATTTCCTTCGAGTCTTGCTTTATTAAACCAGTGGTATGCTTTACAATTTGATGCTGTATCGTACTTTATTAGCTTTTAAAATTTGCGTCAATGCCACTACGCATAAAATCGACTTGTCTCGGCCTCGACTACTTTGTTGTGCACCGATGTCACCAATAGGTCATTGTAGCAACATGTACTTAGACGTCAGTCCAAATAGGTGTGTTATTGATACTACGTTAAACCTGATTCGAGTAGAATATTGCTTTCAATTACGATACACCATCAATAAATTTTAATTTCTAAGATACCCCCTTAACCGGCTAATCACTGAGGTGTCCTCGAGATATCCTCGAAACTAGACCAGCGTTTACGTCTTACCTGGATACTATTTCTTCATCTAAGGTGAACGCTTCTGGCGTCAAAACCATTTTTTGCATACTCTGATGTATCGATATGGCAAGCAAGTTTTTATCGATATAAAATAATGACGCCATGCACATGTGTCCACTATATATTTGCATATTTTCTGATAGTTTTAATGTGAAGATACACTGGATCTGAGAAATTACAAAAAGCGTCTTAATTTTTTACAGCGTCCATATATCAAACCTATTTGTTCCACTCAAGCCATCTTTGCAAAATCTTATGGTCCGGATGTTAACAATCAGGGCGTCTACATCAAATGGCGTGCAGCTCTCGCGTGAGTGCTAGATAACATTTGCATTTGCTGTTATTTCGTCGTGGGTACCTATATAAAGCATTTTTACTGGTTCCATTGGAAAGTAAATAATAACGCCACATGTTTTGGTGGCTAAATTGTATAGTTGTCAGAAATCATCAAGGTTCAACGTCCCCGGAAATATTTCTAAGCTTCCATCTTCTGCATGTGCACTTAAGCAGCGATGTGTGTTTATGAATACATGGCGTAATTCTGAATAAGGTCAAA
The DNA here is from genome assembly GCA_947650285.1 of Hyaloperonospora brassicae. Lineage (NCBI taxonomy): Eukaryota > Oomycota > Peronosporomycetes > Peronosporales > Peronosporaceae > Hyaloperonospora > Hyaloperonospora brassicae. Next base: position 165,576 of record CANTFL010000002.1, read on the forward strand.
CTTTTCTTATATGATCCCATTGTATCAACTGGATTGTCATCGCCTTTCCCAGAGTCGATAGGGTGGGCTCATTATCGACCAATTTGTCCGGACAGACCCTTAAGCATTTCATCTATAACCTTACCATGTTAACGATGATATACGCGCACGCAATCATTGGATGTGCCTAAATTCAAAGCTTACGATATCATCAGCATTATATTGAAATATCTCATTGTGCTTTACTTAATCCAGTTTCGCTTTCCAGGGCTTGCTCCAGAAGAACATCCTAGGTTTGTTTTATAATCATTCTACCCTGCCATTAGAGCAGAGTCACGTATGCGGTCTATTCTTTTCCATTAAGTAAAGCCTCCGCTGCCACCTCTTTACTTACCAACGACATCATTTCGTCCGATGTAGATAAATTGATAGATCGTCGGATGAAGCTCGCATTAGCAGACTTTTATGAATTAGGCGAAGGATTACATCGTTAGTGACGATGGTGTCGATATCTATCCATACAAGTGTAATTGCAATTGAAGATATTGTATCATCGTGAGTATGTAGCCTTACATGTTTTTTTATCCCTGTCATGCACCCAATTTATACGTCAGAGCTGTGCTTCTCATCCCGGTCCGTGTTGAGCTTGCAAATGGCTTGAAATTGGTACTATCGAAATTTAAACTTAAATTGACATTCTACTGTACTACGATGGATATCATAGCATTTTCCTAACGAATTACACAAGAGTATTAGTCCGAGGTTTCTTCATTGCTACCAGACTAAGGTACCCCTCCTATGATTAGTATTGAAATGATACTCATGTATCGGTTTCGATCAAAACTTTATTGACTTTCGTAGGCGTACCTCAGGTGGAAGAACCGTCAAGTTTAGATTGATATTTATCGATATATAACCGTCCAGTTTGGTTGAGCATTTATCGGTATATAACTTTGTGCTTAGTCGAAAGTTTTAGACACTTTTACCGCAGAGCTGACACGAAAGTGCGATTGAAGTGTCATGGTCCAACAATATCATTTTCGCTCCCACTTGGTATCATAGCTATGAATAAACATCAGTGTGTAACTCCAATGCATTTAACATGTGGTGCTTCTATCGTATATATGTATGTTTATAATAGTTATCACATAAGTCTAGAGAATTAAGGTTAATTGGCAAGACCTGCTAAAGGTAAATTCCGGACTCACCTGATTGGCCACAATGTCAAGAATGTGACAGGTAGGATAAGGAGAGACTGACGATACGCGCGACGATCGAGATGTCAAGGCGGATGAGACGGGATATCCAGTTGGCATGTGGGACCAGCATACGTCAATAGACAAACGGGACGTACGCCATGTGCAACTTGACAAGGCCAAGTTTCAGTGCCGATGGTCAACATGTGTACATATGCAGAGTCGACGTAGGGATTAACACTAAATATATTTCGCTTATACTTTTTACCCAACTTGCACAAGTACAATACAAACCGTTTTCTATAGCTTCGTTCTGATGCGTTTCTTAAAACTTTAGAGAGTCGTAGAAATTTATCGTAGCATATTCGCCACTTTGCTTTGGTAGTTAAAGGATAAGAGTTTAGCCGAACGTTGCTCAACATAGCTCAATTTAGCTTAGTATTGAAATGAGATCAAACAGGTCAGACTTGACCTAGGACTACGATTTTAAGTCTGATGTTCATGTAGGCCCCATCACATTACATGTGTTCAAATTGTAATAGAAGTGCATAACCACTACTATTCTTAGAACTACGGAATATATTTACCTTGCCGTTGTTTAGTATGTTTTCGTTCCTGCAGCGCATTTTATAAGAAGCGTTCCGCATCGACTTTCAGGTCTTTGACTCAGATAAAAAAGATTTTCGCTGTTTGAAACAAAATACGGCTTTATATGTACTGATAGGGCCCTGGAACGGGCATAGATGACGTGAAGTAATCTAATCTCGTGATGGGATTGAACTTATTCTATATCGAACGGTTACATATTACGAACAAAAGAACCGAGGCAAACAGTCTAAGAAACCTTGTTGGGATGACTATCTTTACTCGATTAAATTTTCGGCAGCATAAATTCTTTCTAGCTTATATTTTCTAATAGACAGGAGCTCGTTACATTCCTTAATCTATGAAGTGCGTGGCTTCTATACATCAGAGTCGTCCCAAGTAGACTTCCTGTTCGTCTTTCCAATGATTTACTAATTTTTTAACACGTAATTTGAGGCTACCTACGTAAATCACTTTCTATATAAACTTGCCAGGTCCGCGCGGCATACTGGGCTTGAGACACGGCTATTAATGGTTCGGAATCGATGACCGAGCCGCATATGGTGGAGCCTTGGCGACAATAATACTCGACTGTTGTGAATGTTTTTTCCCTGCATCTTCTTCATAACATAATCGTTTTGCTGATGTTGCTCGTTGCCGCTTATATATAATTAAACAAACCCAAACGAACCGGGTCAAGTTTGGCTCGATCAATTACGTCAGCCTATTGTATTGGATTTTTTTGCTTGTGGATACCTAGTACGACTCTATATAAGTTTCCACCATTAGCATTATAATATTTTCATCTTTAGACTGATTATACACACACTGTAAGTCCAGCAAGATTAGTCGGTCGACCCTAGCCTCAGTTGTTATGACCCTGCACGTTTTGCTTGATAAGCATAAACGACAAGAATTTTTTTACAGGTTTAAATTATGCATTAAGCATGACATGCTTCATTGTTCTACGAATCTACATCACACATTACGACGGCTCTACCCGACCAACCGTGCTCTAGACTCGTGCTTAAAACCAAGACCTTTTCCGTTAAATTTCTTTGAAAAAGAAAATTCATGGAAATCGCGTATACCAATTACAGGACAAATATGCCTTCTACAACTAAAAAATGCTAAATATTTCAATCCATCGAAGTGATATACAAGATACTAATAAGTGAATTGTGGATGATTGCCGGTTTCTTCCTGATTTGGTTGTATGTGTATCGTTCAATATCGCTTGGTCATCTTTACGATAATATGAAAACTGTTGGCCCACTCAAGTTGCGTGGAACCTCTCCGCCATAGCTGCACATGACTTCAATATTAATTTTGCACAATTCGATATGCTCATTCATCCATTTATACGTAATCAATTTTTCCTGGTGATTCAGCACGTACTTGCACACTAAGTCGATATATGTCACCAGTAGTTTTTATAAAAAAGGTTTATGTCTTGAATGCCACACCTTCACGGTGATATTATTTACTTAATTTCAGATCATATAATTTACCAATTAATAAGCAATTTAGCTTCAATTCTTTTAGGAAGTTGACCCGCATATTCACGTGCATCAATCTGCCTTGTTTAAATTTCTGTATATGCCGAAGCAGGTCGTACTTATTTTACATACCGCCTTCAGAATTTCCACATCATTTCCTGTGTCAGCCTTATAAGTTTGAAGTCAGATTAGAACACACATTTGTGCACTCAACATCGATTTTACACCCTGAATCGTAGAAAAAATAAATCGAAGGATTCTCATCAGAAAATTGTACTGGATGTCGCGAAAAGTTTGATCTAGCCATATTTGATAAAGGGCTAAAGCATCTTCGCATCCGCAAACGTTTTGGCGCTGATGTAAGGGTCTAACTCTTAAGTATTACTTGTTCAGTGTAAAGCGGGCTCTCAATAACCCCATATAACCTAAACACAGAACTCCGGCACAGACCAAGTGCATTCCCTGCGATAATTGTGTAATTGATTGAGCTTTACCTCGATTTACTTCAAGCATTATGACCATGGACGTCGCTGTGAGTGCTAATTTCTCACGATTAATATTATGACAATTAGGTTTGCAAACTATCTGCAAGACTTTTACCAAACAAATGATCTTTAAAAATAGTGTACACTTGATTTGTGGTGACGATTATGCGGCATATAAATCTAATACGTTTTCGGCGCACTGTCGTTTAGATCTAAGTCTGATGATCTTTTTCCACAACAAATCGATTAATTAGAGGAATATGTAGCGGGTAAAGCTGCGCAGACAAACAAAACACATACAATATCATGGTCCACCATCGAATGAGTACTGCCAATGGAATATACCATCAAATTTAAGAGATGCAGATGTAATATTTTACCCGGCTCAGGTTTTACACACTTAAGGTCATCACGATAAATAACAGCACCTCATTTTACCTGATATATAAAATTAGGGTAGCACCTGCCAGGTAATGCGAAAAAGTTGCGATATCGAGTCAACACACGCAGTACCATATTCATAATGTATTCCGACTGAACTGCCGTTATGATCGTCCATTCGGGCAACCAGTGATGAGTCTTAACCGATTATGCGGCAAAATTCCAGTTTTACTTAATTACGAGCTATACAGAATTTCGACTAATTGTAGGACCTTTCGTCGGTAAGTGTTTCCACGTACGCCTGGCCACTATGAATACTTCTTGGTCACGCCATTTCTCATCAAGATACCATCTCCATGTTCGGTATATGCCACTTACGAAATTTTAGATTCTAAATGTCGCTCACGCGACTCAAATTTGAGCGGCGCTCGGGGGCTATTACAAACTACTTATAGCATATAAAATGCCCATTCAAACCTAGCGTTTATCAAATTTGTTTGAGTTAGATGAGCTATATTATCCTACTTCGCAACGTGTAAAATCGAACGAGACCGGTTTGTAATGTCACAATTCGCCACGGATAACTTTTTTTCTTGCCATGAGATTCATTTTAGACATGCAATATTACCTACAGAAGATAATTGAAACCTGTTCGTCGTGGCACATATGTGCCGCGTTTTTCAAGCCTAGATAATGATAAAAAATTGTAGTTTGCTACTACCCCCATGAATAATACTGCGCAATTTTCATTTTGAAATGATGTAAACCGTATTTATATCTACGCTTTTCGTTTTTATGTTTCAGCCGATCTCACCATGACGCGCACTTGGAGATTTTCGACAATCGTGCTCATGTGGTTTGCTTTTATCAAGCTCATGGCGTCAAAATTAAACGCCCAATGCGTGGATCAAGCGCTCAGATACCATACAAGCACTGACATTATATACGATGAGATTTTTATACATCGTGAGCATAGCGCTTTCATTCTCGGATCAGCTAAAGCACCTTTGTCGGTGCCAATAATTTTTATCTTCATCAGTGCGACGTAGATGATGCGCCTCCCCACGTAAATATATTTTCTGTGGCGTCACAATAAAGGTTATGAAGGCTTAACTCATTCGTCTATACTGTTTTTTGCCTCTTAAAAAATACATACCCTTCTATTCCACGTTTTAGCAACAGCTACACCAAAAATCGACCAATGGCTGTAGCCTCCATGTACTATTTGATTTGCTCGGTTCATCACCTATCTCTTTTTGTATGCATCGGGACGACATTCATTTCCATGGTTCGATCTGAACTACATTAATTTTCAAGTAAAGCGGGAGCGGTGATCGCTTTTTAATCTGTATAGATTTAACAATAACATATAGATCGAAGTATAAGTCGTTGTAGATGTACATTGCGGCAACTATATTGTCAACTGCATGATATGGAAATACTACAACTGAAGCCGCCAAATTATGTGATACTAGCCACTGTATATGTAGTGAGTCATTTGCCTTAGAAGTCTCGGCACTCTTCTATTTAAAATTCTGGGTTTATTTGAAAAGGGATGTACTTCGTTTTCTCTTCTCATTGAGCGCCTTTATTTTGGCATGATTGGAATACTACTTCATGGGTTTACGTTTTCCTTCCAACTCAAATGAGTTAAAAGTTAATGTTAGGATTCATCGTTGCATATGCTTTTTTTGCCTTTAAGCTTTCACGACCTTTGCAATTCACCCTCTAATTTCATCGTTGGTATTTTTTCATACATGTTACCATCTACGACTCATTTTGCCTTTGGTCTCTAAACTCTGCTATGATTCCTCGGACGTCCGCATTAACCATGAATATTAATCTTTAATCGTATCGAGTTGCCCTTGTACCGATTTGTGGTCGCATATAATATCGATTTGCGTTACATATGTCGTACCCATAAAGAGGAACACGACCATTTACGTTCTATATGTCTTCGAAATGAGCTGTAATACCTGTACTACACTGTTAATAAATATGAATATATAGTAAAAGTAAAGCTACCTTATCAAACACACTTTAATGATGAACACCACAATATATAAAACATATCATTTACCTTGAGACTATCGATGTTGCACACCCAATTTCCTAAAGTAACCCATTACAAATCTCCTATCCTATTAATATTATATTCGCGTCGATCTATTCGGTACAGATGCCTATTCATCACGCAGCTAATATATCTACATAACGTTCGATTGCCTAATTATCAGGCACATAATCTTTAACTGCAATCTATTATATTCTTTCTTCTTAAACTTTTTCTCAACCTACTAATTTTGCCGATTACGTAATGAGTTGTAACATTCTACACACTTGCTCCAGCTTCCATCTCGCATCCTATGTTGATATAAAACCAATAATCTCCCACGCGGTGAAATGCAAATAATGTGTAATTTTAGTCATTTGTTTGAATAGAACAGATATCGATAATCTAATTTGTTGCATACAAACTTGATGAAACACATGGACCATGCATTCCCCCACTGAGCTTTGTCATACCTAAACTGTAGAAAAAGAGAGCGAATGACAGGAAGACTTTGTATTCGCGTGACAGATGCGTTTCGGCCCTCCGCCGAAGGAGGGCTTTTCGGTGGCTTACCGACCACAAAGTACGCTATCTCAGTGCTATGCGTCAGACGCCGCAGCAACATGTGCACTTGTGCAGAGAACCTTTTAGAAATACCTAAACTATGGACTTAATAAGCAATACCTAGCAGACTTTACCGGCGTATACTTAGTACCCGGCTGCATCCGAAGTATCAACTTGCAACGGATATATCGAGCGCCTGTAATGACACATCACATGTTACTTCTCATAAATGCACTTATTTTAGGTGCCTTAACACCACCTTCGCAATGTATGTGCTGAGGAAGCTGAACCCAGTAAACAAAAATTTATATGAAAAGAAAAGGTAGAACTGGCACATAGCTATGGTCAAATTCTATCAATTATAAATATGTGAGCTGACATTCACTGTATCAGGTTTTACTTAACCAGTGCAGCTACCGGTTCATTACTTATTACGCGCGTCTACCAGTGACGGTTGATTTAAAATGCTTGATGCTTATAGTCGGTATCAAACGATAGGTGCATCAGTGCCAAATTCTACCATCGACGTTAATACTTTTCAGTATTTACTCCGCAATATTAGCATTATGTAATGTCAACAAACTACGATATATTTTTAATCCATGCTAGTGTTATTGACAGCAATGAAAGTGATCCATTACAATGTTTATATTCGACACATGATATAGCTAAAACACATTCATCACTATCAAATATACGCTTATATTGTAATGAAGCGCACTCAAATTTGATCCATACCAATTGAAATGAGGCTTGATTCTTACCAACTAGCTTGCGGGAAAGACTTTGTGTACTTTTCCGGTAAGTTGTGCAGTAGATGGTAGAATGGGAAAAGAAAAATACATATTAGACGACTTAGCCTGCAGTACTCGAACCCGAACGTTACCCTAAAACACTCTTGTGCCTCATTCCATAAGTCGCCTCTTTCCATCAGTCGCCTCTTTACATCAGTCGCATCTCTCCATCAGTCGCCTCTTGCCATCGGTCGCCCCGTCCCCCAACAGTCGTGGCTGTTCGATGCGTCGCATCATTTTTTCTTCATCATGTATCGAGACGTCGACACTCACTGGCTCTCCGTGCAGCGTCTAAGCTCATGCGACACTGTCGATCTTCAACACCTTGTACGTATATCAATACAATATTGTGTGTTTTCGGACGTCACGTAAAGGTGAGCGCTGGAGGGAGCAAGATCGCAGAGCAAATGATGCTCAGGGTAGGGAGTCGTAGAGCTATATTCAATATATTCAAGTTTCTTTCTGTTGAAACTTCACGGTGTTACTAAATAATGTCAAACCCGGAACATCTATGCAAAATCTCGCTCACCGGCCGCGCGTCTAGCAGCGATTGGTGTTCAATTTGGCTGATATCATGGCCTAAATCAACTAATCAGTGAAGCGGCTTAGAATAGCACCTTTGAACGTAGTATTCCTTCTGTATTTTCTAAGGCAGGTGTACGAATTCATATTATTTATATAAATTGTATTCACATTGATACATTTTTAATGTTCAAGACCTTTGAAGGGTTCACCTCGTTATATATCTAGTTTACATTGCCGTGAGTCTCATTCTGCGTGCAAGAATGGTTTTGTAGTGAGTAAAGCTTTCCAGTATTTACAATCAAGTACTGCTTTTTTTCACCGTAATAGATCGGGTGTGCAATTCGATATCCTCTAATCTTGTATCGTACTTTTTATTTGTTAGTTCTGTGATGCATGATATCGATTCCTCCTTTTGAGAATTACTGTCTCATTTGTGCGACAAACATTCTGCTCTGAGACGTTTCCCAAAGCAGTAATTATCAAGTGCGATTCCAAGTTGAGGTCGACAGCACTATCTGCGTTACGAAAACGTGTGTGCGACGTCTGTGACAAGGCGAGGGCAAGTACTGTGGGTACTTCCCACTATGCGTATCCCGATATGCGTTGAACAAATGGCCTGCGCGCCGAACAGCAACATTTACTACAACCTGTCGGTGCTGCACGATGTTGCATCGTAGACCCACCAAAGCGCTTGGCACGTAGCTGTTACCATTGATCCTCTCTGTTCACGGCGACAATCCTCGCGTGGATCCGCTTCTTTCCATCGTAGCAAAACATGACAGGCTACTGATCGCAGTCTCACCACGCCACGACTCGTCCAATGCTGTCCGGTGTGGTCAGATCTATAGCGCTGGCATTGTTCACGTGCGTCATGCGGCGCTGTCGAATGCTTTGTTTGGACGTGGAGCCCGCCGGCCGCGCCTGTGACTTAAGTCAACAACAATACCGGCGTAACTCTCGAAATTGCTTTATTGTTCGTGCAGCACTACAGCTGATCTTGTTTGGATCTGCGGAAGAGACAGCCGCGACAGCAAATCGCAGAGCGAATCCTGTGGCTCAGATCTGGAGCAGTGTGGCGATCTTCACAACACGCGGGACAAGTAAATCGTCCGTTCGTAACCCCATTGTACCGGAGACGTCCCACTGGCAGACACGTCAGACGTGCAGTAGTCGGACATAATCCCTTCAGCCGCCACGAAGACGCTCCTCATGGACTGGAACGGCCGTCCCGAGCACTCTCCTTCCCCTCAACTTTGTTCCCCTGACGCGGACGAACAAAGCGCTGAACGACTCACTGGTGACAGTGTATCGGATACCGAAATCTCACGTCGGCGCTGGTCTCGCACGTCGTTCCAGTCATCCGATGTCGACGCGATGCCGTGGCTCGGGTGGCTGTTCGTCTACGCTTTCGCCCTCTTCTTCTTTTCCATCAGTCGGTGTCTCGCTCTACCGGCGCTGCTCGACATGTACGGAAGTCCGAAGGACAACACTGCAGTGGTCAAAGTGTTGGCGCTGAGCGTTGGCTTCCTGGAAGACGTCGTCTGTGCCACTTATTTTGCAACGACTCTGTGGCTCTTCGACACCGTGCGATGCTCGTTGGCAAAGCGCGCTTGGGCATCGAATGGAATGGCAATCAGAACGGCTGGAGCAATAACAGCGTTTGTGGTCTCGTGGCTGTTGTGTTTCGCTGCGGTGGCCCCACCCGTCATGGACCTGATGCTCGTCGTGTACAAGCATATGAGGTTCTCGTTTGGCTTGTCGGCCACTTTGTTTCGAGAGAGAGACCATCTCAAAGCTGCTCCGATTTCTACTCAGGAAGCCTACGCGGCATACGGGACTGCGGGCTTCCTCGTTGTTATCGCCACCTTCTTTGCACTTGTGCGTGTGCTAAGTAGCTGGGCTGACCTAGCACTGTGGAATCCAACGCAGCTGTTGCAAGCCCCGGCGCGTTTCTTGAACTTGAAAGTCAGTGGGAAGTCAGTACAAGGCGTGATGTATGAAGCGGTGGCTCTGGAGGATGGATGTACCGATAGCCCTACGGATGCTGAGACCATCGGAATCGGCTCGCCATCGAGTGGTGAAAACGTGCAACGAAAACACAAGTACTATCATGCTCTGCAAGCGTCTACCATTGTAGTGGGACTTGTCGCTCTTCCGTCGATGGTGATGGCACTTTGTAGTGCGTGCTCTCCTCTCGTCGCATATATAGCGCTAAATGCGACACTGAACGAGTTATTTATACAGGCATTTCAGCCTTCGTTCAAGTATGTGGAGCCTACAAATGTCAATGGCGGTCAGCCGTGGATCGAGAAATATATCGATGCCACAGAGCTGCATGAGCGTTTTGGAAACAACACACTGTACCGACGCACTTCGGGCTTCCAAGGTGACCTGGCGTTCAACGTCAGTGTCGACGCCGCTGACCCGCCAAATGTGCTGATCATTGCAGTCGAGTCGTTTCGGTTTCGCGACTCGCGCTATCTCGTGGGAGAAGAGGACCCGTCGGACTTGTTCAGGAGCACAGACATGACGATTACTCCGAACTTTGATCGATGGGCAAGACGCGGCGTGGCGCTACGCAACATTTGGTCGAGTATGCCCACAAGTCGCTCGTTGGAAAGTATACAGTTCGCCCAGGTTCCTTACCAAAGCGTTTGCAAATCTGGTATCACTGGAGGAAGAAATGACACGAAGCTTTCAGGTGTGCCGCAGCTATTTGCCGAGAAAGGATACGAGACGTTTTTTACTACAGGATCTTCCATCACCCTAGACAACTGGGACATCTTTCTTCCGAGCCATGGCTTTGATACCGTGTGGGAAGTCACTAAAATGAAAGCGTTGGCAGAGGAAAAGCTCGGTATCTCGGACGACTACTGGGATGGTGCAGAGACTCGAGCACTGTACTGGGGCGTGCATGACGATCTTAGTTTTCAGCTTCTGGGAGACTTGTTTGTGGAAAAGAAACAAGAACAGAAAGAAAGGTTGGCTCGAGGAGAGCCAAAGAAGCCTTTGTTTTTGACGCACTACACCATCTCGAGCCACGAACCGTACAATTCGTGGCCGAAATGGTATGAGGATGCCGACAAGCCCGATTTCACCGAGCTGTACGATGGTGAGAAGCACGCCGACCGAATCGAGAGGTATATGAAGGTGAGGTACTTCACCGATATGGAATTGGGGAAATTCATGGACCGTATGGAGATGGAGGGTATACTCAACGACACTATTGTTGTCATCGTTGGGGACCACGGTCAGGCACCTGGGAGTGACGTTCCAAATTTTTTTGAGGAATCGATTACACGCGTACCAGCTGCCATCATTGCCGAGGGCCGACTGGGTGATAGCGTCGGGACTGTGATTGACGATGCTGCAGAGCAATACGACCTCCTCAACACGCTTGCCGATATCACGGGATTGCCAGAAGGAGGGTTGCAGCAAGATGGCGTCGGGCGATCTCTTAAACGCAAGATCCCATTTGGTAAACGAGCAGTGTACAGTAACGATCCTTTGCGAAGAATGTCCATTGTCCGTGGTCACCAGCGTCTCCGATATGACGAAGTGAGCGAGGGTATGATGCTGCACGACACTGAGACTGACTACCACATGACTACGAATTTACTCCCAAGTATGACAATTGATGAGCAGCTTGAATGGGCAGCTTTGCGAGACGATGGTCGTCGCATTGCTGCTTACTACAAAAAGCGCTGGGATGGAGATTGCTTGCTTGCTGTCGATTGCGACCCCTGATGCTGTTCTGATGCATTCGAAATCGATTGGCTGTCGCAACGAATCGTCTGGAACTACGCACCACATCGATCGAGGTTTGATTGATAGATGGGCGTGAGAGAGAAGGCTGAAATGCGAGAAGTCCAAAACGGTGCGAAATAGTGGCAACGGATTGCACCACTTTCAACCGGTGAGCTAAGCTGGCCGCCACAAGCAATCACGAGAGGTAAAGATTGAAGTGTCTGAATGCAAGCTTGGAACTGCACGATGCATTGTTCATCACTGGGGCTGACCAGTAGCCCACCATTGCAGCTCAAGATGGCTACTAATACAAGGTTTGGTCACTACTTGCAGAAGACTATGCAACAACGTCAAGTGACTCGAAAGTCATGACTCGAAGTAACTTGACGTACCAGCCACTAGCGAAAATGGTTCATGTAACGCAACACCCGCCTGAATCACAACCTCGCTAGCTGAGAATGCAAATAACTATCGACACTGGAGCTAACAACAAGTAACGAAACAACAGTGTAGTTCTGGTGTTGACACGCGTTTTCTCCTGTGGTTATGACTGACAAAAGACATGACTACAAGACAAAGGCCCACTAGAAACCTCAAAGTGAAAAGTCGGCCGGCTGGATGCAGCATGCGCTAACTTCGGCAGGCTAGTCGATGGATCTGTGCTCCCCTGCTACACGATAGAGCTTCATTTCTGATCGGTGCAAACAAACACATTTTCCGTCCGGGGTGTATTCTCGTGCTAACAGCAGCTATTGGTGAGCCATGCTTCGGTAGTCATCAAGAACATCGAGCAAGCAGTCCATGCATACTAACGCAGATTTCGCGATGCAAAGGACATGCTGATGGAATATACGATGGCGTGAATCGTGTCGTGGAATACTGGCGAAGCACGAAGTGCTGCATGCTTTTGTAGCAGTTCGCGAAGCACACACTTGCGCAGCAACAACAATGAAGTCGCATTGGACACATCATCGTCGAGCTTTTTTTTCGTACAGAAGGCGCAAAACACCTTCCGCGTTGATCGCAAGAATGGATATGAAGCGCATCTTCGATACTACGAGCCGTCAAGCGGTAGGGTGGAGACCGACGGATGAAAGGCCGCGTGACGATGCCAACGAGTGTAGAACCGGACTAACCTGATTGCAACCAAAGGCTTGACAAGTGACGTCGTAATGGACAAAGAGACACATGTGCCGGTAATGGACTGATCAGACTTGAACAAGGCGGATGGGGCCGTGTACCTACAATCTGTCAAGACTACACGTCTCATGATGCAAATGAAGACAGGTCGGACGAGGTACAATGGAGCAGCTTTGGAAGTGGTCTCGCGCGCTTTTGCGCAGCAATGCAAATGGCAGTGACTTCCTGCCTACGAATTCGCACGCTCCACAAGACGTTTGCTTTGAGCTGCTGGGAACAGAAACGCAGGTTTGAGTGACTGGCAACACAGTTCATGAATATGGCCAAGTTGAAGACGTACGCTCGATCGATCAAAAGCTGACAGTTTGAACGCTTTCGGAAAGCCTACCACACGATCAGCAGATGATGAGTGAGCACTCGACGGTTGCTGCGTTTCTCCGTGCCAGTGTGCAGGAGAGTTTGTTCCATGTACCACAAGGTGAGTCGCCAGGCTACATCCACACGCGACGTCACTACCGAACGCTACCCTTCGTCACAACGCGCGCAGCTCTCCTCCTTCGCGCTTTTGCCTGTTCCTGGGTTTTCACATAGTCGAGGTAGCCTCCGTACTGGTGAATGGGCCAGCGCTTTCTGTTGGCCGCAGCCTTTTCAGCGCCATATGTGACTTTTTTCGCCACATCTTCGCCAGTATATCCTCTCTGGCTCCACGACCGGTACTTCATCTCGTCCGCAGCCTCTTTGAGCCCAAGTGACCTCAAAAACGTCCTCACGCATTTGTGCAACAGTTTGGCCACTCTGCTCTCGTCTCCTCTGCCGTGCACACGAACACTTGTCAAGTGCCTCACTGGCCGAGTCGAGTCGAGATCCGACCTCTTGGGGTATTCGTCTCGGACGGATTTACTGACTTCTGCACAGGCGCTGCCACAGGTGTGAGCGATTGTACCTACGACGACGAAGAGGCAGCAAAGTCGCATGACTTTTGAGTGGACGTTGCCACAGGTTTGGACGCTTTGAGTGAGTTTAAAAGAGGGTCAGAGGCTCAGAGGCTCTGCTCGATGATTAAATTAAACGGGTTCGATGAGACGGGCGTGCGAAGGAGTGGTAGCTGGCTCAGTCGACAGTGCCAGAATGTGTGCACATGTAGCAGTTTTGTGCAGACGGTGTTTTATACACGTGCAGACGTTTGTGCCCCCCTCTCGCGTTTAAAACACCGGAGGGTTGGAAGTGGAGTTGTCATAGCGGCCACTCCCTTCCGGGTCGACGCCCCAGCTGACAGGTTTCGTCGTTATAGTGGGTGATTGAGGTGGTTCCATGAAGTTCGAGAGGGGTCTTGGTCGTTGGGCGCAGGATAGAGCAAGATCTCCTTTCGAGCTTGATAACGCCACTGACGAGGCTCCCATCCGAGGGCTGAAACGCGTCTGGCGCGCGTCCAATATAGAAGTCATTGCTTCTGTTTTCTCTGTTTCCGACACTGAGCATGGTCAGCGATGCCAGAAGAAGTCAAAGCGACCGAAACCACATTATGTACGACCCGCTGGCTACACTGTGTTAAAAGCATCGGTAGCTCACCGGCGTTCGGCAAACGGCAGGTCTGCGTTGATTAGCAGCGTGACCCATACATTGCGCAGAATCAGGTTCATGAACACGTCTCGCGTTTGCGCACGCGTCGAATGTTGAAGAAAGACTTTGTCAGGGAACTGCAGCGTGTGAGCCCGCCTGCCTATTCAACTCGCGAGCACGAAACGCTTCCCGACCAGATCAGGCAAAACATTGCATTTGCACGCGCATTCGGACATGATCAGTGAGTCGGCAAAGGTGTGTGGCTACAGAGAAGGTATGTGAAAACATTGAAGATCACATGAGCTCGCACAGGTGTTGGGCATGTGAACACTTCAACTGGGTCAATTGTATCTCGCACCCCTTGATGCCTTCGCTACGAACGATGTCGAGCTGTTTTTACCCAGATAGACGACCCTTGACTAAAATCCTCGGTTTAACTATTTTTTACTTAAAGGACGAACCTCGACTGAGAACCGTAGTCTAGGTTCGTACATTTGGGTGAAAAAATAAGCTTACTTTTGTCTTCGCGTTTATATTCGAAAGCACAAGCTTAGACCCTCAGTCTAGGTTCGTCCACCTGGATAAAACATATTAGATTCGTGTTGCTTCGGTCTTTAGTGTTACGCGAATATTCCTTGTCTTGAAATGACTGTAGCTTTGCAGATCTGAGTTTAGCTGACTAATTACACTCAACAACTGGAGTCAATTCATGGTGACATTACTTTAGTTCCGTAAATTCGGAAATGTCGCTCTATATCTTCATGCAAATTCAACGGAATAACGCACGCCAAATGCCAATGACGAGTCAGTGACGATTGTGCATGGAACTTCCGAACACAAAGAGAGTCCATCTACGCTTCTGTGAAAAAAAGCCTGTAATTGCGTCAACATTCGACTGTAGCCACTGAAAACCTTTTGGTCTCGACATTGGCCCGTGCTGAAGACACGACAAGCGCCCGACTGCCCATTTGTCAAGACATTCGCTGCATTTAGCAATGCACCTCAAAGCCACAAAGTGCATAATGATTATCTCGGCGTACACCATCCAAACGTGTCAAAGTTCACCTCCACGTCGTCAACTGTCAACTATTACTCTACTTGTACCATCTTCTGGTCACGGCAACACCTGCACCTGCGCAATGTCCGGCTGCAAACTCTCACGCCGGCGGACTTTCAACATCGTTTCGCGTCGCCTGTCGATGCGGTCGCAATTTGGATCGACGCCAGCGGAGCGACAGCAAAGCGTAGCCAAGAACGAAATACAGCAGTGCGAGCCCCAGTAGAATGAGGCTATCGGATCGAGAAGTTCGAGACGTATCCAAGTTGTAGTGCGAGAGCACTTCATCGCCCGAGTGGCCAAAGCAGCCGTCCATTTCCGTTCCCGAGCCGGTTCTCAAACCAGGAATCGTGTCTGTGGCAGCAAACGTAGCACTATTTCGTCCGTGGTCACCTCCGCAACCGAAAGTGCCCGTGCGACTCCAGAATAGCTTCATCAACGCTTCAAACCCGAACGTCAACGGCGAGATATACCGCAGCCAAATGAAGTAGTCGGGTACATCGTCAGCATTAAGGAGCAGACCCGCGAAGACCACGAAAAGAAGCAGTAAGAGCATGTAAACGATCACTGCCACACGTGCGCGGCTCAGGAGGCCAAGCAGTAAAGTGGCGATCCCCACACTGGTCCAGCTCACGAGCCACATCACGATTTGCATGTAGAAGTAGAGACTGAATCCGTGACCGACTCCAATGAGCAGATACGCTGGTGCGAAGAGCAGAATCGACAGCACTAGTGTTGCAGGCACTTCTGCCACCACTTTGGTCAGGTACCAACAGACCATGCGATACCGACCCTGACGGTGCTCTCGCTCGATAATCGACATCTCGAACGGCAGATAGACGAATGTGCGATACGCCATAGCGAGCATTTGCAGCACCACCATGAAGAGGTAAGCACCAGCCCAGTTCTGGATATCTTGTTGGTCGTCCAAGTCTAGTTGAAGAAAAATGAGGCCGCAGATCAGGCTCGCAATGATCATACAGACCGAGTGCCAACCAAAGAGTACTCGGTACGGTGCAAGGCTCTGAATCTGACGACGAAATAACAGCGAGAGCTGACTGCAACATCCAACGCGGCTACCAGAAGCAGCTTTTCTGTCGTCCATAGTGCGTTTGCCACTAGTGTCAGCGAGACGCGTCTCCACGTACTGCGTCGACCACAATTCCTGCAATCGTACAGTCTGATCACGGTCTTCATCATTCCCAGATTCAGAGACCAAGCGCACGAAGAAGGCGACTGGGCATTGGTACCGCGAACATTGATACCCAAGAGCAGCAAAGTAAGACACTGCCTCACTCGCTTTTCCATGGTAAATTGCGGCTCCCCCCGCAAGCAGGTGCAGCGTGTCGAATAGGGCATACACGTATGACGACGTGTGTGTCATTGTTACCAGCACAGTGCGTCCACCTCGTGCGAGTTGACGCAGTTTTGAAATAACGCGCTGCGACGAGTAGACATCCAAGTCACACGTGGGATCTTCGACAAGCAGAATCGACGGAGCACGCAATAGTGCCGTTGCAATCGCGAGCAGTTTGCAGTCCGCTTTCGACAGATTCTGGATGAGGACGTGACGCTGGGAGCTCAGTGCCAACTCGTCCAGGACCGTGTCCACGTACGCCATTGTCTCCTCATCAGCACCATCTCGACAGCCTAAGCCACAGCCAGTACTCGACTTGCCAGCTAGTAGCTGAGCTTGGGACTGTAAATGTTCCTTCACGGTCAACGTTTTGTAAAAGCGATCATCCGAGGCCACGTACACAGCATATCGTGCAACCTCGTCAGCGGTTGCTGCAATTCCATTGAGCGTCACATGGCCTTCCAATGTCTTGTGGAGCCCACCAAGACACTCCAGCAGCACCACATTCGAATCACGCGATGGACCAGTGATAAGTACAAGTTCTCCGCTTTGTACAGATCCGCTGGCGTTGCGGAGCAAGTCGGGCGTCGTCGTCTCGCTCTTCGACTTCTTCGGCGCTGCTACTCGCACGTTCTCCCAGCCGAGAGGTACATAAGCGACGCTGCGCAGTGCACGGTCAGCACCTCGTGGAGTTTCCACGCGAATGTAGTGATTGTCTGCTTCTGCAGCAATGGGCGAGTTGCAATGGTCTTTTTGCTCGACCGGACCACGCAGACTGCGCCTCGGGTCCGTTTGCTTGTCGTCCATGGCGTCACGAGTGACAAGCTGACCCAATTGCCCGCGAAAAGTCCAGTCATATCGCCACTGGAAGCCGCTCGTGCGCTTCTTCGCCAGTACCAACAGAAACCAGAATGCCAAGAAAAAGAGCGCTACACCGATCGCAGCCAGATACAGAGCGTTTTCGAGTCCCGAACTGCTCTCCATGCTGTAAAACTCGAGCACGCCGTCGCCGGTGAGAGCAATGCAGTTTACAAGAGTCCAGTCACAATCAATCGTGTCCACCCGTGCCCAGAAAACTGCCATCATGGCCCTGTAGCCGAAGTTGATCGGCGAGATGTGGTGCAGCCACACGAGCCAATTCGGGATGTCGCCAACGTGGATCAATAGACCACCACATTGGGCAAAGAGCACCATGAACGTGGCAAATGCAATGACAGCACGCACAACGTTGCGAAGAGCAGCTAGAGTTACAAGTACCAAGCCAGTAGCAGTCCACCCGGCCAAGATGATGATGATCTGCATGAAGACATACACTTTGAAGCCATGGCCGATCCCAACAAGCAAATAGATGGGCGCGAACAACGCGATTGAAGAAACAATGAGGGACGGCAGCTCGGCAGCGTTCTTGGTGATCAACCAACTCAGTAGAAAGGAAAAGCCGCCACCGTTTTCGTGACACCCTCGCAACGCAATCGCAGTCTCGCGTGGTAGAAACACAAAGCTGCGGTAGGCGCTGAAAAGCATTTGCACGACGATCGCGTAGAAAAAACTACCAGCGACGTTCTGGATGCCGTGCTCGTCAGAGAGTTCGAGATCGAGGTAGACGAGTCCAAACACGACGCCAATCAAGAGCGCAGCCAACAAGTGCCACCAAAAGACAAATCCATAACGCGAGAGTCGACGTACGTGGCAAGCCCACATGAGCCACAACTGGCTGCAGCATTTCGTGTGATGATAGTTGTGCCTTGGCCAGCCACTGCCATCAACAACAGCGTCTTGACTCGTTGTTGCTGCACCTCTGATTGCGTGTTCATCGTAAACAACGCTACTGTGTTGAGCCCATTCGTGCTTCAGATAACTGAGTCGAGCCATGCCTTCAGTATCTCGTTTACGGTCACCGACAACCATCTGAAGCATAAAATGGTCCATGGGGTTCACGTACTCAGGGCACACGTACCCGAGTGTCGAGAAGTAGGCAATACAATCCAAAGCCTTGTCATCATACACGCACGATGCGTCTGCAACGAGGTAAAGTTTGTCGAAAAGCCCATACGACTGTGAGAATGGGTGATGCAGTGTCGTAACTACCGCCAAACCTTTCTCAATCGCCAGCCACCGCAGTTTGGCAACAACCCTCTCGGCACTTGTCGCATCGAGTCCATCGGTCGGGTCTTCAACGAAAAGTATCGATGGATTCGTGAGCAAAGCTGTTGCGATGGCAAGTAGCTTCCGTTCGCCACGGGTGAGCCCACAAAGCGTGAAAATACCACCTCCAATCAACTTGTCACGGCAACAAGAGAGCTCCGTGTCTTCCATCACTTGCTCGACTCGCTTCAGGCACAGCTCATCGGTATAAGTATGACCCATTCGAAGGTGCGTCTGAGCAAGCAAATGCTCCTGTACAGTCAAGGTTTCGTGAAATAAGTCTTCACGCGCAACGCAGGGGACATAGCTGTCCGTTGTTTTGCTCCGCGCATGGCCGTTCAAGGTCACCACACCTTCCATGTCGTCTTCGTACCCGGCTAAACACGACAGCAGCGCAGTGCATTCCGCCTTCGACGGGCCTGTAATGACCAAGAACTCTTGAGTCCTCACCAAGCCACTTAAGTTGTCAAGCATGAGTTCACCACTTCCATACGGCGTGTTGCCCCCTGCACTTCTCTTCCACATCTCGCGCTTCAGGCACAGCTTATCCCACGCTAGCGAGCACGGCGTGACCGCAAGGGTTAGTCCCGTCTCATTGTGAACAAGCTTTCCATGAACTGGACTCGCCATTGCAACGAAATGCTCGTCCGAGTCGAGCTCCGGCTCATTGTTGTCAACGAGCTCGGTCGGACGGCGCTTAATACCTCGATTGGATGTTGCGCTCGAGTCAACACGCTTCGACGCTTTTGTCAACGCGACGTCTGGCGAGATACTTTGACGCAGAGATTCAACTTGAATGGCTGCAGTAGGAGTCTTGCCATCAGGAGATACCACGCCAAGCGACAGCAGCTTTACCACCTCCTCACTTTCGGAAGCATTACCGACCCTTGAATCGTCTGAGTCAATGACGTCCACCAGTGTGGGCGAATGATAAAGGCTGTCTTCTTCTCCTGAGAAACCTAGGAAAGCACTGGCTCGCACGGATTCGGCTACCTCAAGCGTTGTATGCGAAACGACGCTTCCAGTTGCCTCCTCCGTCTCAAAAGCTTCCTCGATTTCGATCGGTATTTGCATCCTCTCCACGGTCACTCGTCCATCGTTCAGCTTGCTGACACTGTTCTCTTCTCGAGAAGATCCAGAGACGTTTACCTCGTTTTGTATCGTGGAGCTGCGAATCTCGTCGGTCAAATGAGTTCCAGCAACAACAGCAGCTGGTCCGTTGTCGCAGTATAGGCCACTGTCGTTTCCGTTAGCCTGCTCGCCTCCGTAGAGACGCGACACTGGTCGGCCATCACGCCAGGACTTCCGACTGCTACGACCAAACTTCTGCTGGGATACATGTGAAGCCGACTCAACTCCTACGCTCATTGTTGATGCAGAAGTTGCGGGGCTATCCCTATCCAAATGTGCATCATCGTTCGTCTTTGCATAACGGGCAGACGGCTTGGCGTCAAGTTCCTCGTGACCAAGCTCGTCAAGCGTCATTGCACCTTTCTCTCGAGCAGCACAGACACTTGAAGCTGGTTGAACGAACACGTTTTCATGGAAAGGTGTTGACCGATCAATCGCTTCCGTCGCTTCTTGATATCCCGATGCCTCACCATTGCTACTTTCTCGTGCAGAACGTACATCATACCCGCTATTCGCATGCTCTTCCGATGTTTTTCCAGAGGTTCCCGATGGAAGTGTCACAAAGGCGTCATGCATCGAAATCGTCGTATCAGGTGATACACCTTCCGTGCCAGCAGCGGATTTCCCAGCAAGTGGTATTTCCTTGTACTCAGCAGCAACCATTCTCTCCTTTCCAGTGACCGCTTCATCCGGCTCGAAGTAACTCCATGACGCATGGCCCTGGTAGCTTGCTGCAGCATAATCGGCCGGCGTGTCCAGGACTGGCCCAACATCAGTTTTACGTTCACCGCTATGGAAAGAATTCAGTGGCGCCGTGCTGCTGTCCCGATTTCGAAAGTCGCTGCTAGCAGTAGCAACGGCACCAAACGATCCCAATATCCTCCTCTCATTCATGTTGGTAGCTTCGGGCACTTCGCAAACAACGATCTTGCTCACAGAAGTGTCAAGCGCCTTTGACGTTATTGCGTCCCCATCGCCCGTTAGTGATGGCACATCTTTCCGTGTCACTTTTACGCCAGCCTTGCCGAAGGTGACCCAGGATCTACCAGCATTAGATTGCTGCACGACTGTCTTCTCAGGTGTCGGACGGTCCCTACATGCCAGTGTCGCTAGTTCATCGATTGATAAGTCGCCATTTACTCCTCCATTGGTGTCAATCTCGTGGTACGAACTTGCCGGATGAGCGACGATAGCAAGGGACTCCACATCATCATCAGCCAACGTGCTGCCTGTTGCCACAGCGCTGACATTGTATGCTTTTCGTTTGACATCAAGGGCGCTAACGTCAGCACATGACAGTCCTGAGCTCGACAAATGAACTTCGGTCAGAGGAGCGATAGTTCGCATGGTCCCTGCGCCATCGAATGTCGTCGTGACTCCCTGGCCCTCAGTGGGAGCTGTAGAGGATGTGCCCATAGCGTCCTCAGCTGCTTCACGTGCATGGCTTACGGAAGGCGGCGACCGAGTGACCCCTGCTCGACTTCTGCTCAGTATCTCCATACTTCTCGCCACGGAGTACTTACCGCGACTTGATTGACCGAGCGATTCGTCGTTGCTGAAGTCGTCCTCACTTGCAACACTTTCTGCATCGACCCCATCCAGTTCGTCCATGTCGGCTTCAGTGCGAGAGCTTGTCGTGCCATTTCGAACGACCATGCGACGAACGACACGCTGCGGGGTGACTACACGACGAGTAACAATGCGTCGACTCGTTCGGCTAGTGGAAATGTCGCTCGAAACACTGCTAACACTACTGGAGAAGCTCCTGGCACTGAACAGTGCATTGTCTGCCTCTTCAGCCATTTCGTCACCCCAATTCATGTACTCTTGGGCCGGGACCGAAGTCTCTTCCTTCCGGGTCAGCGTACGGCGATGTACGTGACGCGTGACAATCCGTGAGCCCAAGGCCTCGGTAGAGTTTTCGTGCATCGAAGTGTCCGATGCTGTCTGTCTGCTCTGCTGGACTCTGCTACCGTAAGTCGATGTACTTTCATCGCTTTCATCGCTTTCAACGACACTGCCATCAGTATCTTCGAGCTGCACTTCTTCATGGACCTCTCCATCCGTCTCGATCTTCTGCACAACGACTCGTTTCGAGCTGTGAACAGGAATCTCATCTTGCTGTGTCGCCTCATTAGCTTCCGAAGAGCTCGAAGTACTGCGACCTTCCGACCGCACGACGTTGCCATGCATGTCCACGAATTTGACTTCTTCGTGAACTTGTCCATCTGCTCCAGTCCGTCGGACTACAACACGCCGCAATGTAGTCGCTGACGTCGGGAGCTCACGACTGAAGATCGCTTGTCCGGAGAGAGCCGCCGACTCCTTCGTCGTTGTCTCAGCTTCGGCAGAACGCACTTGTTCGTGTTGCTGGACAACCTGTCCGTCAGCGTCGACGTACCGCACTTCTTCATGAACTCGTCCGTCGGCACCAGTTCTGCGGATGACGACACGACGTATCATCTTGCGTGGCAACGCGGTGATCTGTTGAGTCGGTTGGGTCAAAGTCCGAGGCGACACCGATGCTCTCGAGCTCGACGCGTCTTGACTGACATCGTAGCTGAATGGCACTCGCTTCACCACCAAGTTGCTCAGTATCTCTCCAGGAGGCAAATCACGGCTAGTGGTCGTAGTCACTGTGTTCGTCTCAAATTTCGTGTCCATCAGATGTCTCGCAAGCGATGCACGACTCGGAGACGACAGTTTCTTGGTCATTTGCTTATACGACGTTGCTGTGCCATGGTCCGACTTGGTCCTCCCGGACGATAGCGTGCCCGCATCCGAGAATCCGTTCGAGGAAACGCTATCCTCGAACGACGAAGCAGATGTCGCCGAGCCTGGAGTTGTCAACTGTTTCCGAAGAAATTGACGCGTTCCAAGACCCCCAAAGTCCGCTGGCGAGGACAGCTGACTGACGTTTCCGTGTGCCGGACGCTGCAAGTGACGGAGCTCACTAGTGCTACGGTCAGTTGCATCGGTGACGGACGTATGGCTGCTAACCAAAGGACTTGCGTCACGGGGGTCAGTGCGTTGAGCAGACTCCGCCATTGGTGACGAGATACACCGTATGTACAGGTGTTGTTGCAGTGCAATGCTGGACTCGCTCGGCGGTTCGACTCTCTCTTTTGGAATGACCTCGAGCGTCGAAGTGAAGTGAGTGTTTGTAGTAGCTCAGTGGGCTCTCCGGCGTTTGTGCTGTTAATTTTCACGGTCGTCACGTGGCGAAAGTAGCTGCTGGACGTGTATGATGTCTCGGCTGTCAGGAAGCGATAGACGCGAGCTGAGCTGACTCGTTAGAGTTCAGAGCAGTAGATGAGCCACTATCGCTGGTCGTCGAGGTCGGATCGGCGCGAGCGACTGCGAAGTCGCACGCCCCAGTCGAAGAAGTAACACGAGGCACGAGAGCAGAGACCAAACTGCCCGATCGTCCACAAAAAGGTGATTGTCTCTGTGCTCAAAGGCAGCAAGAAACAAGAACATGTCCCTCGTGGCAGGTGAGCGCGGCAACTGTGTCGGTAGAGAGCCCCTTCTTGTGCCATATCCGGTGTTACGTAACACGGCACATATGAGAGGAGATCGATTGTTTGGTTGCTCGACGACGCGCGTGGAATGTCGTCACGTCACGACCCGACGACGACGTCACGGATGAGCCTGTTGCACACGTGTGAGATCGTTGTATGTAATGGCACTTGCCAAGCGGCGATCGAGGCCACAGCCTGAAGCGCGAGCGTATATTCGATCGTTTGGTCGACCTGCGCGACGTCACGACGGCAGCAAAGGCCAGTGGCATTGTACAACGCCAGTGCAGATGTGATACCGCTGTGAGGAGCAGAGCAGGTCTTTTCTACGGCTGCCAGCGTTCTTCAACATGTCGAGGGGCGACGCCACTGACGTTTGTGTCGTCGAAGCCTTGTCATTGCTGGTACTACGTCGCATAACAACAAATGGGCTGCTTTGTGCTCTGGGAGTGGAAGCTACGAGTTCCCGAGAGAGGTGCGCTGCTAGGTGTGCGGTCGCTGGAGAGGCCGGTCTCTATCAATCGTGAAAGTGTACATACTGAGGCGAATAGATCTGATGATACAAGAAGCACGTACGTTGGGCATTCGGCAGGTCCGGACTGCATGCGACACTAGTGCAACAATGTCGTCTGCTACCAGCCACTGGGTGAGACGTTACCATTTCTTTATCGACAAGACCGAGACTGCCTCGCAGGCTCTGTACGATTTTGCTACTTGAGTCACGAGGTTGGCTCTGTTGCTAGTCTACCAGACTAAACTCTAGCCCTTCCTGTGTCTCTGGCGGAGATGATCTTGTTAGCGACTCGTTTGCTGCATTCGAGATCCATTGCAGTTTAATTGTGCAACTGAATCTCGGTCAGGCATGTTCGTAGTCAGAGGGTCGTTGTTGTCCACCCGCGCTTTCTTTCTGCACGCTCGCCCGAACACTTACGACGAACGCGTCATTGAATCTGAGCTTTTCCCACCGCTAGCTTCCCACCAACCACCCGATTCTTACACAGTGCTAATTACGTATCCTACAGTACATGTAGCCCAAGTGTCTACTGCTCTCGTGTGTGCGGATCGAAGACAACGAAAACGCACGCTACAAAGAGGACATGACTTGACAGCACGCACCTGCTCATCGATCTGTGACAACAATGTGAGACGGCAAAGCTTCTGCCAGACCAAAGGTTCCCAGTTTGGGTCCTGAGTTACATGATCTCTCCAGGACTTCTGTTGGAATGCGAACAAGACGTGCGCGACGACAGGCGACTGCGAGAAATGCAACACGTACGCCTCTGTTGGCAAACCGGCGTGGTAAGTGTGTCTAACTCGTCGAGTAGATGGATCGATGTATGTTTCTCGACGCTCGACGCTCGACGCTGTGCGCAAAACAACTTACTTTCTGGTTAGAGACGCGCTGCAAAGATGATAGACCATTCATGTTCTACTAGCACAAATGTTAGGTTGCATAGTTGCGCAAACATGTGACAAAGTCAGTTTAATTTGGTGCACCATGGGAATTGGTTGCTAGCCAAAAGAAGACGAAACCGTCGACGACCTCTCTGTGCATCTGCATGAATGCACTCGAGCTGTTACGTCAGACGATCTTGTAACATGTGCACCTCCATAGCAAAGCCCGTCTTGCGAGCGATTCGCTCATTACCAACCTTTGATGCAATAATCCTTGGCGACCGAAGTATGAGGCGCAAGACGCTGGCGCCACTCGTGCAAGTTGTGGTCACGCCCATAAGATACGTGAAACTTGAGACATCCATATGCTGGTCGAGATAACGAGCTCAAACCTATAATTTTTTTGGCGGCCAAAATCATAAATCTTTTTTCGCCGTTTCCACAACCAAAACGCCTATTCCAACGCTACAGTCGCACTGTACACAATAAGCACGTATTTTGCGTGTTTCCAACACCAGCCGATGTTATTGTCAACAAACACCAACATGCCGCGCCCTAACAAATGGCTACGGAACTTGCAGGTCATGAGGGTTGTTGCCGCGCCCGAAGTGTCATCCGCAATGATTTTTCGAGCCAAAAAAGCTTTACGAAAGGGACTATCACTCCGGCCGCCCGTCACATAATTTTACACTGTTGTATTGCGTACTGATCTTTATCGAAATGTTCTGGGGACAGCCAAAATGCCAAGCTCGAAAAATTTGCGACCGCACGTTCAAACGCACCGACTAGATGGCCCCAAATTTCCTTGCATCCGTCTCCCTCCCAACTATCCGCCGCCATACTCAAAACTGCTTTCGATACATGGACGTAAATCGCTAGAGCCTGACTAGAAAGGCCGCCGAATACGCCGTAAAGAAGTATACGGTCGCATCATAGGGTAAATATTTAATTCTAATGGATATGAACATTTTAGCTGCTGCCAATTACAGTGCTTTGCAAAATTTGGCATAACGTGAGAGGTTTTGATGGGTTTTTTTTATGAATGCCTGCGTCTTTCGAAGTAAATTGAGGACATAAACAGGCGAATCAATGTAGTTTAGCGTGACGACAGCCGTTTTTGCACTTTTTGAAACTGCAAAATGGGTTGCATGAAAACTATTTTGATGAAATCGAGAAAAATTCTACGCGGGAAATTTCGGGGCGGCTAAATGTGGCTCGCCGCGAGCCAAAATTGATGAAATTCTCCGAGCTTTAGGGTCCTACCACTTCGCGGGAATATTGTCAAATCAAGATTCGAGACTTTAAATGCGAAGCTAGTAGCATACTTTAGTCATCTATGGTCATAGATTTGTGCTTAAGGAAATATGGGGTGGGGAGTAGCTGACTGACATCGATCAAAAAACGTTACAGGCTATAGATGGGGAACACAATATATGATCTAACAATACTCAAAAATATTACATAATAATAAGTTTTCCAGTATAAACAAGAAGGAGTGTAATACTAATTTTTACAATATGCCACTGTACATCAAATTCAACACGATATGCCTTCTCGCATCTGCTAATAATTTTTAGTGCTTTCATTCTGTCATTCGATTCTATTTTCTAGCTCTGCGCCTTATGGGCATCGGTGCTACTTTAAATTTGCTTGAGGCTGTTCGCCCCCCAAGTACATTTTCTCGATGGTTCCGGGTCAACAACATTGACATCGACACTTCTATTAATTATTGCTTTTCATTGGACGCTGGCGGAAAGTAGGGCCTTCTTCACTTGATAAATCGGTCTTTGTTTAAAAGGAGTGTCGCTGCAAGTACGATCGCGCAGGAAGCGCGCCGGGAATGCGATGGTGAATGCGACCGATGACTTTGTGTTCATAATTTGAATACATTGTCCGACAAGATGTGCAATATTTGCTAATCGAGTGGACAGGAAGGATCACGCGAAAAAAGTAGGTAGATGTATAGCACAAGATAAATGACATGAACATTCTACCACAGTGATCGAGACTGCTCTTTCTCCTATTGCGAAGTGTAGATTAGGTAATAGGGGTTGGGTAGTCGCGTAATATCTCTCTTGCTCAACGTCGGGCCGACCACTCTTGATACAGTATAGTCCCTCTTGTTTGATATAGCTGGGACCGCCAAATTTTGATTAAATAAGGATATTATTAAATAGCAACGTTAGGGGGATAGGGTTGAAGAGAACGGTGATACACGTCTTCACCTTCAGCATGGTCGCCAATGGCCATACCCTCGCAGATATCCTTCGCAAGGCGATCTGCACGGAGAAGGAGAGACGTCCAGGACTCACATAGGAAGCTCTGTGTCGGTGGATACTGGAGGAGCATGAAGTCACGGTCACCCAATAAAAAATTAGTAACGGTATGAAGCGTTCTGCATATCTGCTAGGTTCAGCCAAGAGCGAAGCAGCCCTCCATTACAAGCGACAGTGTGCGTTTTCGTACCCGCTGGTGGAGACGGCGCTTGCGTGGTAAATTATTGAGTATCAGGGTGTTGTCAACATCAGCGGACACCTTATCCAGGAAAAAGTGACATCGTTCATGAAGACGCTGTATCCAATCGTCAAGGATGAGGATACACCCGCATTATCAATCTGTTGGCTGCATAAATTTAAAAATCTCCATGGCAATTACATGCGCCGTCGCTTTGGCGAAACCGGATCTATCGACGTCGGAGCACTGGAAGAAGGCCTGCCGGAAATCGGCGCTCAATTGGACCCGTTCGACGCCGCCGATATCTACAACATGGATGAGACCGGTCTATTCTACCGACTGCAGGCCGATTTATCGCTTTCGACATACCAGCTGGCGGTCTAGAAGCAGAGCAAAGAGCGATGACGACGACCATCTGAGGCAACGCAGACGGGTCCGACAAGTTTCCGCTGTAGGTCATCGGATAGTTCTTAAGCCCACTCTGTTTCAAACAACGTAGACCACAGAAGCCTGGGCGTGGCCTGTCACGCCAAGAAGAACGAGTGGATGAATCGCAACGTGTTTAAACTATGGCTGAAAGCCTTCGTCCGACACGTTGCCGGTCGCAAGGTCATTCTGATCCTCGACAAATGCTCGGCGCAAATCAAGGAGGAGGATCTGAAAGATGACGGAATCACTCTACAGAATACAACGCTGTTGTAATTACCGCTCAATGCGACCAGCAAAATTAAGCCCTGCGACGCTAGAATTATACGCAACTTCAATACGTATTACGCAGGCGCTTCAACCGCCATCTCCTGGATCGCCTTGAAAACAATCAGCCGGACGCAGCAAAGATAACGTCTTGGAGGAGATTTAGCTGGCGCATGCTGCATGGACTCTGAATGTGAAGCCTGAGTGCATCCGCAACTGCTTTACGCACTACAAACTCCGCACCTCCGACTTGGACGACGCTGCAAACGCCAACGTGAAAGTCCCGCAGGCAGTCGTTGCGGAACATTAGGGGCAAGTTTAACAACTTTATCGCAACCCGATGTCCATCGACTTCCTGTGCAATAATCCCGACAAAGATCAGGTGAGCTATACTCCGGTAGAGGCAGAGATTATCGATAGCGTTTAACTACAGGAGTCAGCACGTGGCAGCTACAGCCAGGAGGACGTCAGCGTGGCCGCACCGCCCTTCCCTCTTGGGAAGCTGCATCGATGCTTTCAAGGCTCAAGCCTTTCTGGTTGCAGCAGGAGACTGGAGAGGAGTTCTTAGGGATAATTTAAAAGATGTAGGATCAGGTGGGAAATCGTCAGCTAAAATCCCTTAAACAACAAACTGTGAATGAAAAATTTGAAGTAGTCCCCCGGCAGTAGTATAATATTTGTATGGCGAAAATTTCTCTAGCTTTCATAATAAAATTGAGGGAGTTTTTTTATATTTGGCCTGGGTCCAACATGGGACTCGAAATTATTATTAAGTACGGGAGCTTATTAGATAAGAGATTTTAAAAATCACGTAAACTCTACTGTAACTACAAGGGTTATTAGCTAGTAAGAGAATAGTTAAGAGGTTTTTACTACACCACTATTTGGCAAGGTCCATGGATGTAATCGCTTCGAATTCTGTAAGCCACGCACTCGCACGGACGCCTACACGTGACAAATTTTTAAAGTGTTAGAGGGCGATTTTTTCACATTTGTGAGCCGTCGACGCTATGTAGAACCGATGGTCTCGCATCTCAGGCAATCTTAGCATTATCGGCAGTTTTACAACCTACAGAAGTATCACCTTTACCATCAAATGTTACCGAGAGAACGTTGCTACGACCGACAATTCAAGTGACGATTAAGCAAGGTGCAATCGGAATTTTGTGTACCGTTGCGGTGTTTGGTAATGTTAGAAATGAAAGTGATATCAAGTGAGACATGGACATATCAGGTAGTTGTTTAGAAAAAGGAAAGGTTGTTATGTGGGAATGGAGAATACCGTTGGGACTGGTAAGGAAGTTCTACGGGAACGGATAACACCGTTATTATAGGAAAGAACGCCAGTCAATACCACCACAAACGTATTTAGTCTTTATTTAACCAACTAGTACGCAAGTGTGTGAGCTAACACATATTCTCACAGGTACTGCTGTCAGTGTAAATAGGAAGATGCACGAGCAAAAAGACAAAAAGAGATGGAGCATTGGATGTCAAAGTTAGTCGTAATAAAGTCGTCAGAATTTTCACCCTTGAATAGTTTACAAGTCTTTCAATGACCAACAGAAAAACAGCTTCTTTTAGACAACACGAAGTCTGGCGTGCGTAAAGCAAAAGAGCGGACACGTCGTAACGTAAGAAGAGATTGTGAGACATCAACGCCAGCTGAACAAATAGCGGGTCACCAGCAGTAGCCGGAACGGGAATCAGTGTTCTGCCTGTTGACATGTCACAAGTCCAGAAGCCATTGACGAGGAACTGTCGGCCGCCGTGCACAAAACCCTTGCGATCGATGTTCCTTCTCCACAAAAAGACTTAACAAACACCTAAAGGGTTTATAAGCAAGTTACTGAATTTGGCCGAATACAAGAGGCTGCACGTTCTCACTTTGACCACATTGTTTTATTCGTGTATATTTATATGAGACGAATATTCGTTTTCTAGCTACATGGATTATTATTTTGACTTCAGACTCTGTACGGTGCAATCGCAAAAAATGTAATACAGAGGTCAATAGTAGTTTCGACTTGTCATGGTATTAAGAGCTCTGTACATTTGTCATCTGGTGGTCATTCCGTGCCCGTATGAAAAACTATACACAACATCAGAGACCCAAATAGTCGCGCGTTAAGCAAGTTGCGATAGCAGACAAGGAACGTATTGGCCAGGCATGCTTAACAAGGTTATATATATGTATGACAATATCATCGTAGTCGTTTTAAGTTAGAAGCCGAAATCACATGTTACTATACAGCTTACACTTACTCGACTGCACTAAATTGGCCTATGTCAAAGGAAAAGATTCCGTGCTTGCTCCTCCATCATTCATAAGTTTCAGCGACCACACATACTGAACGAGGTGCTATTTTCGCGTCAAAAAACATACAAATTGTATCGCCAATAGTATTGTCGCAATTCATGACAATCTGGTGGACGTGTGTAGTTACTTGTGATATTGTCGCGAATCAACCAGCGATTGGGAAAGGTATTTGAAGAAGTCCGTGCAGCTGCATAACAGATCTGGGAGCGATGCACTTGTTGTAACGAAGCGATATTTCATGGGAATATCTACCGCAAGATCGAGCTAGGAACATGAAAGTGTAAGGATGAGCGTGAAACTGTCGAAAGATCATCAATCATCGAAACAAGGAATATTGTGGCATTGAACATGCTGTTGTGTGCGCGTCTAAAAATTTATTGTGAAGAAGTTTTGTATGCTTTTTTGTACGTAGCTGTGTCAGCAGGACAAAATTGCTGAGGTAGTAATTGCTTTCCATTTTGCACCGCAGAAGAAGCACGCGAGTGACGTTCTCTATCCTTTTTACTCTTAAGAGTACATATAGTGCTTACCAACAATCAAGTATTGTGCACAGTCAATTGATGACAACAACTTGTAGCAGACAGTACTTTCACAAGTCAAAAGGAGGCTGCAATGATCAAAAGCAGACAACACTAGATAATGCTGACCGCACTTATTTTTTCATTGTCCACGATTTTTCGATACATCGCACCATCTATTGTTAAATAGAAAGGGTAGAGCTCGTGGACGGGGCACTTTGTATGTGATGAGACAGACGCATGGTCCGATGCAACTTACGTCATTCATCCACCAGGTAAACACATGTTTTTAGGTCGGGTACAGTGACTCGTCTTATATTGCGACGGCCAGCCACCGACCTCTCAGCGTTGGCTACACATACCTTGATGGTTGTCTATACATCTGGGCACGTTCTGGCGGGTGCGTGGATTTTCGTACTACCCGACGGAAGTATGAGATATCCCAGTTTCTGTGGGCCGAACTTACGCGGCTTTAATCTGTCACATACATGCCCCCACATTGGAGGATCATGAACTTCCAAAGGTGTCTATAATTTACTGATTATTTCAGCTGATAATCCGCATGCTCAGCATTGGGGTTCCAGGCCGGTGATGTAGATAAGTATATATCACATGTTGTTTCAGCGCGTTGCTTTGGTCGTAGATGGGATAGTTCGACAATCGCTACTTGACCGGTTGGCGCTTATTCAATTGCCAAGAACGATGACCACCACATATATCGATGGCAAATGGGTCTCTGGAACACTAACGAATGAATAAGCGCTGATAAATGCATCGGGGCATCTATCTCATTGTGTGACGATATGTGCTAGCATTTGATTATGTCAGCCTAGTCAGGTGAAAGTTCACGTCACAGGCGACGGAGAAGCGATCCTACACCTATAGAAAAACGATTGGTTGTTATAACCATTTGAGATGTAAATCGTTCAATTTGAGTCTCCTCATACTTATTCATCCAAATTACTCGAGTTGTATAAACTAAGTACATCTGTAAAATGACTCGTGCTTGCCACACGTCATGCGCTTGATCGACGCTTTCTTGGTCTATGTATTGGCCGGTATTAGCCAACGAGCAAATGCGTAAATATTGTCTTCTTATGACTTCACGCACAATTGACAACTTACGTGATGATGTCAAATGGAGCGAGTTGTCCATCGCGAATAAGCACCGCTTTGTTGAGTGGTGTAGTGGTCGTAAACGCTCTGACGAGCACGACTGGAACACATGCCTGGTCAGAAATATATGGCTGCATCGCAAGCAAACCTACGTCACATCTTGAGCGTGGACTTTGCGATCCTTTGGAATCTACATCCAATCTGAAGTAGCGACGGTCAATCGAGAGAGCGACGATGTTTTGGTAGAGTCCTACGCTTACGTACGTGGTAAGCATAATGGTTACCGTCACACTTCGCTTCCGATGGTCAAGACGAAACGAAATTTATGTTTTACCCCACGTATTTATGAGATTTGTCTAAACGATCTGCTCATCTTTACAGAGATGTCGGCATACGATACTATGTAGCAGACACAACGAGCGAAGATTATTAGCATAGAGTAGCGAGAACGTTTACACGTGAATTGGCACAGCGCGAATGAGGGAGGGGGCAGGCGTCACATCGATTCTTGGTCAGACGCAAGCCTTTTTGTACTCCTCATCACTTGTTAACAACGAGCTGCGGAGCAAGAGAATAAGTTCATCGAGACTTTTTTACATCACTCTTGAAAAGAAGAAACGTGACGGCGTACATGCATCAGCGGCGTCTACAGTGATACCACAGGTGTCGGGTGCAAGATAAATTTTCGTTTGCACGAATTCGCTTCTTCGGAGGCTCGGAATGGACGACATGCTTGCGACGACCTGGAGGCCATCAACTCGAGCTCGAAATCTACCCCGTTCGGAAGCTCTATACTATGAGGAAGGTGCGCAATTATTATGACGGAAAGGTGAGCCTGAAGTGGAGTTGGTGGTGCCTGAAGCATGTGATCCTACTCGGCGATACCACGTTTCTGGCGTCTCGTGACTAAAAGTGGAGGAGCAGCACGTAACGACCAAATTCACCTAGAGGTTGAGGTAATTGATAAAATTTCGCTACACTGGTCGCAATCGTATCGTTTTTGTCGTCAACAGGGTTTTCACGGGTACGATAGAGGAAGTTTAGCATCTACAATGATCCAAGATTGTAGCTTGTGATGTCGCTCATGTAGTCTGTTCTTCCGTAGCGAATTTTTCGTGAGGTTCGTTAGCAATGCATCAGCGTGTATTTCGCATAGAGCATGAGTCTAAAAGACCTAAACTTTCACGTACAGCGGCAAGAATGCAAAGCCCAAATACGCGTAATTGCTCTCGACCAATCCCCTTCAGCAACGTGACCAAATGCATGTACAACGAGAACCTAGTGCGCGATCGGTTTGCACTACTTGGTATCTCTATGCGCCTCTAGACAGTCGCGTCCCGCTACTGTTGTTGATACGATATTTACCACACCAATATACCACCAGCTTCAACAGTCTCATTCATCTCCATTCCTTGCGTGATTAAACCTGCTGGCACATTTCGAGGCAGCCAACACAGGACGGTATAGCTGATCGTACGTGTCATGTGCTTGTTGCTCGAAATTTTGTACTTTTCATAGCGTTGCCGCCGAGGTCCTATGTGATCGTCCTCGGTCGTACAGCCGATCTGAGGATGCAGATGTAGTTTTAGAGGACATGCAGTTGTGCCACTACCTATAAGTGCCACCACTCCTTTCGGCTCAAAGCAACTAACATGCATCTTTTCGTCGCCTTGTACAATAACGGTAGTCGAAATGCTTGGGGGTGGGGAAGAACGTATACACGATCATGCATGGTTGTTTATATATACGAGGTCATCGGTCTACAGTCTATCCACGTGACGAGTCCGCTACAATCTGGTTACTCGTAGAGTGCGGTAGTGATCAGGGCGATGGTGCCATATTAGCAGTCAAAAGCAAGTATCGTCCATAAGCCCACGCGCGTCCGATCGTAGGTGAAACCTATCCTTACATGTATTCGTTTGCATCAGATTAGACACTGTCGAGGCTATTCGTTGGATCGGACAACGCTCATGTGAGCGAAAAGGTCGCGTTTGCACATCTCCGACCTGCGTTTTTGAGCAAGGCATGTGCCATGAAAGGATAGCATTCACGGTTCTTGCCTCGTGCAGACACACTGTACTGACATCGCACGAAATTGCACGATAGAGCAAGAGGCTAAGTAAACGCATTGTGTCAGAATAAGACGCAGCATCCGAGATGCAACATGCTATTAGTACTAGCGACGTGGCAACGAAAAGATCTTTTTTCTGCACGTCGAAGCACATTCCATTCTGTGTTCGCATAATTGTAGGGAAAGCCGCAAGGATACAGAAACGACACAAAAGTAGTACACGTGCGTCTGTGTACGCGACTGAGTCGGTTGGAAAGAAAGCGTAGGTCTCATACGTGTTTGTTTACGTTGACATCGATGTCAAACATTGATCAGCGGCCCGTGGCAGTCCAGCTTGTCAGTTCTGATGCGCGCCTAGTGTAACGGGGCACGCTCTCATCAGATGAATGGTAAGACCTTGTGTTAATAGAATACAAGGCTGCTTACTCCCGACGTCACGTACACGTGGCGTGAGGAAGCGCGAGGAAGTACACAGAACTCGGAAGCTCTGTGAAAGGAAAAAGTAGAACTGTATGTAATATAGTGGAGTTTCTTCAATAAACTATCGTTGTCTTGATCTAACTAATCGAACTACAACCTCCTACGTGGGTTTCTTGCTCACCACCCGTTGCGCGCGTCTAGCAGCAAGTGATGGTTAATTTGGTTGATGTCGCGTCTACATCAACCAAAAAATGGAGCAACCCATCAAAGAAATATTACCCTCGGGGGTAATATCCTGACAATATCACCTCTTCTCGAGTAATGTTGATCATATATTATTTAAATGAATAGGAGGCAAAAATTATACAGTCGTATCAATTTTATGTAACTGGATCACCCAGTTACAAAAACAATTTCTCGCTGGAATGACAACTAAAGTAATTGCTGAGGCACAAACACGTATGTCGAACAAATGGGATTGTGCGAGACATTTGCTCTACCAGAAGTCGGGCCCCCTCCAGTGGCCAAGTAGTTAAGCACTGGAACTGGGACCGCGAGGTACTTGGATCATTTCCGTGGAGCAGGGTTCGATCACCGGGACCGGGGATAGGCCGATATGTCGACGAGCAACCTTCCAATGCGATGGCCGTCCTGCTAACCCACCCCCCGGGTGAGGAGAGTTGGGTGGGCTGGAAGCCCCACTAGGCAGAAACGCCCCATAGTGTAATGAGGGGTGTGGTTCCTCTTAGGAGTACGAGCCCAGCGTACCCGCCGAGTACCCCGGGTACTCTGAAGGAACCCGCGGACTAAATCTCTACCCGAAGACGGATATTATCCAGCCAGCAGCAGCCTCCTCGATGATTCGCGTGAGAGGGGCAGACGTGTCGATTGTGTCTGGCATGGTAGCAGAAGGTCTGATATATCCGAAGCCATGTTAGCAATGCCAGTTCTCCACTTGTGAATCCATTGGCTGTGTCGTGGCTTGTCGCCACAAGCGACGGCTCTCGGGGTCGTCTGACTACAGTGCTTTGGCATGACAGCAGACGTGCTCTATGTCGCTTGCGTCCGCCCGCCGCCAGTACTCCCGCTTTGCTACAGCTCAGAGTTGCCGCATGCTTTTCTTTCCAGATTTCCGTGACACTGCCTTCCGTCTTGTCGGCGTCTGTCTGCGTGTAGGCAGTTGCTACAGTCCACGCTACCCACGAGCTAGTGATGCAAACACATCGCAGCATAAACACGAGAGTCACTCGCTCACGGGCTCTTTTCAGCTGGAGATATCGCATTAAAAACGAGTAAATGTATCCACACGCGTCAGCAATAAAACGCTCGATGTGGTGTGGACGATACGCAAACGTGTAGCGCGAATGTCGACAAACATGATACAGCGATACCACACGAGCGTCTGCAGAGTCCCCATGCGCGCGAACGTCATGTTGAAGTAGGCGATCACCCGATACTGTCGAGCAGCGAGTGCTTATACGTCTTCTTCCAGTGGGTTCACTACCACCGGACAAGCTGGCTGAACGCATTGTCATCGTCAGCTGTCCGTTATCCATCACAGCTGGAAACCGGTTCAAGTGTCTTTGGTTCAGTATCAGTTGTCCGTGTCCGGATCGCAGCGACACGGCCCGTTGCCCCACTGGTACTACCTCCTCCACAGGCTCTTTTCGACAACCCTCTCAATCGTATTCGTCGTGTTTCAGAAAGGCCAAAGCGCACCGCCTCCAAGTGTTTGGACCATACGACACCGGTGGCGTCCGTCTGGTCGGGGGCAAATCCGAACTCCCGCTCTTCGCTCCCCCCGCTCGCTGCTGGTTCCTCTCCGGCTTTTTCCTGTCGGGGGAAGAGGAGGAGGGGGCGGGGAGTACGACGGCCGATAGTTGACGCGCCTCGAGCGTGTGACAAGTGAGTCCGCCTGTCATTCCTCATCCAGCGTGACGCACGACAAGCAAACGCACCCTCTGCAATGGCGACGCGTCACTTGTTCTGGGCGTGGACACTGTCGCTCGCGGTCGGTGGCTGGTGGACTGCCTCGTCGCATGCCGCCAACGTCACGTGCGACGCGGAGTACGGCCAACGCAGTGCGTCCGGTGACTGCGAGTGCCTCGACGGCTTTAGCGGATTGGGCTGTCGCCTGTGCTCCATTGACGCGGGAACGGACGCGTGCCGGGCACTGGGCGACGACTACTCGTGCGTCAGTGGGTTCGCCTACGGTACGACCACAACCAGTAAAACGTACGCCTGCAGTCTGTCGCCGGACCTGCAAGCGCTGTTTTCAGACGGCGCGCTCGATGTGGCGTGTGACCGGAACGAAGAAGGGGCAGCCAACTGCACGGCCGTTGTCTACAAAGCTGCGGATACGGTGAACGGGGACCACCTCATTGAGTGCACGATGACCGAGTGCCACTTTCCGTCGGGCAGTGGCAACGGCGCGTGCGACATGATCCAGTGCAAGTGCGGTACCGGGTGCGCCGAGACGACGAAGATGGTCATTGAGCAAACGCTGAGCGGCAAACCCGTCAAAGTCCAAGTGCAAGACGGGTCAGACGACATGTCGATCCTCGTGGAAGACTCGCCGCTGCCCCTGTCCGCCACGTGCAAAGTCGCAGGCTGTGAACGTCTGGGAAGCGCCGCCGCGAGCGATCAGGCCAGTGTGGCTACGGCCAGTGCAGACGAGGACTCGAGCCTCGCAGGTGGAGTCGTGCTCGCGATCGTGGCATGTGCCATCTTGTCCGTGACGGTGCTGTTGAGTTGCATGGCCTTCTGCTGTGGGGTCGCAGGTACGCGTCGTAGCGAGCAGGACGACGACCTCGAGACGGAGCTGCTCAAAGTCAACTCGAAAGCCGTGGACACGCTCGAGTTCCGGAACGTCAGCTGCTTTACGACCGGCGGGAAACAGACGGCTGCCAAGTGCATTTTGAACAAAATCTCGGGAACAGTGTCACGTGGACAGGTTCTTGGATTGCTCGGACCAAGTGGCTCTGGCAAAACGACTTTGCTCAATGCACTGGCTGTCGTTCAAAACGGTCAGTCGAAAAACTCGGGGGAGCTCTTGATCGATGGCAACAAAGTGACGAGAGCGTACCGTCGCGTGGCTGCCTACGTGCAGCAGGACGATACGCTGTACTCGACGCTGACGGTCCGTGAATGCATTACGTACTCCGCTCAACTTCGCCTTCCATTGTCCATGACGGATGCGGCGAAACGCGCCATGGTCGAGCGCGTCATCGAAGAGCTGAACCTTGGCCATGTCGCGGGTTCTCGTATTGGAGTGGTGGGAGGAAGTAGCTCGGAACGAGGCATTTCTGGTGGCGAGAGACGGCGTGTTAGCATTGGCATGGAGCTGGTCACGTCGCCCCGCATTCTCATTCTCGACGAGCCCACGTCTGGACTCGACAGCTCATCTGCCCACTCCGTGGTGAAGCTCATCAAGGAGCTGGCAGGTCACGACCGTATCGTGGTGCTTAGCATCCATCAACCAAGTGCCCGATCCTTTCTACTGCTTGATAAGATCATATTGCTTGGAAAGGGCCGGATGCTGTACTACGGAGCCCCTGCTAGCGCTGCGAGGTCCTTTCACGATCTCGGCTTTCGCTGTCCTGACAACGAAAACATTGCGGACTTTATTCTTGATATCGCGAGCGACGCGGACAATCTGCAGGTGCTTCAATCTCGTGGATCGAACTTGGACTTTGAGGGTGCGCCAGCATCAGGCGTCATGGCTGGCAGCGCACAGAGTCATTTGCACAAAGCAGTATCTTCTGACACTGCGTTGGACAGCCCTCTGTACAAAGCCGAATCGTCGCCGTTTAAGACGGAAGAAGCGTCGGGATCTCGAAGTTTAGCCGCCTCGATTCGGATGACTACGGTTGAGATCCGCGTGCTGTTTATACGCACGGCGCAAAACATTCTTCGCCACCGCTCGCTGTTGGTCCTGCACACTGCGCTGAGCTTGGCGCTGGCTCTTTTCGGTGGCTTGATCTTCAACAACGTCTCGGATGACCTCGCTGGGTTCCAAAACCGTATGGGCGCTTTCTACTTCACACTGACGTTTTTCGGGTTTGCCAGCATGAGCTCTATGGACGTGTTCATTGGCGAGCGTCAGATTTTCCTCCGCGAGACTGGAGCCATGTACTACGGAGCATTCAGCTACTTTCTCGCCAAGACTACGCTCGACTCTATGTTTCTGCGCGTCCTGCCAGCATCGCTGTTTGCGTGCATCTTCTACTGGCTCATGGGACTGCAAGCTGCAGCGGACCGCTTCTTTCTTTTCTGGCTTACGGTGGTGCTGTTCAATGTGGCCGCGGGCTCGATCTGCCTCTTTGTCGGGGTCCTGGCAACGCGTGTGGGTTCTGCCAACCTCGGCGCTACAGTCATGCTACTGATTATGCTGCTCTTCGGTGGCTTTCTGATCAACAGCGAGACAATGCCCGGCTCGGTCGGCTGGCTCCAGCACCTCTCCATCTTTGGCTACGCGTTCGAGATTTTGATGGTGAATGAGCTGGAAGGTACCACTCTGACGTTCAATGCGCCAGGATACCCGTCCATTCCTGTCTTCGGGGAAGTGTATCTCAAGACATTGGGCATGGACTACGCTGACCGCTACTACGACGTCGCGGCACTTGCAGCGATTGCGTGCGTCCTGCAGTTTCTCGCGCTCTGTTGTTTGCTGCGGCAAGTTCCGTCGCACCTTAAGATGGCCGGTTATGACCAAAATGACGGCGCTACGGCCGTTGCGCAGAAAGATGCTGAATACAAGGCGTGTGGCTCGGATCAAATGCACTAGAGCTCCGCAATGATGCGGACGCGCGTCTTGTAATGGCTTGTTGACGAGGCGTGTAAGAGAGAAGTCATTGTCCGTTAAGTTGCTGTGGCTTTGAAGTGGTGGCTCTGACTATTGCTTCATGTGGCAGCAGCTTACCGTGTGCGAAAGATCAGTCGCTCCGTTTGCATTTGACGGGACCGTATGCGAAAGATCAGTCGCTCCGTTTGCACATGACGGGACCGTATGCGGTAATACTCGAACAGGTGATAGACACTTTTTGCCAATGGGTATTTGCTGTTTGGTTGTGTAAAATTGCGACCGTGTTGCGTTTGCGCGCATCGTCCCGTCACTGACTTCCCGGTCGCCATTAATGTTGAGCAATATAGAACGAAAACAAGTAATTGTTTATCCGAATCGAAACCATCAGACTTTTGGATTAAAACTCTTGTGCCGATAACAAGCAATTAATTTTCTTTTCGCCGGCGAGAGAGGTCGACCGTCAGTGGATTGCAAGGTGTGACATGGACACGAATGCTGGTGACCATAACGTACGAACAGTAAGTTCTACTTTTTAGCGAGTGCCTCGCCAAGCAGATGTTAGCGATCGAATCATTGCTCTATGAAGAAGTCCCATGGCGGCAAACAATAAACGAAGGGCAGCCTTTGCAATTAAACACGACGAAAGACAGTAATGGGAAAACCCAAACATTTCGAGTTTTGGCACACGCAAAAGTCAGAAAGAGAGAGCAAATGTAAGGGAAGAAAGAGATATACTGACTACGACAGACGTATTCGCTACATGAAGTGCACATGATGTGAAAGACGAGGCCTCGCGCAATCGTAGTCGTATCAGCAAATACCAAAATCGCTGTTTTCATCAGATCACGTTGATGTTGCTGCTGCGCCGACCAACCTGCGAAAGTACGCGGCTTAAAACGTGAGCTTAACTGGCCGCCAGCGTGGCTGATAGGTGTGTGGATTCATGTCTCTTGTTCTTTTGCAGCTAATCGAAATGTGTAACCGGGGAACTGGGATACTGCAGGTTACCCACCCCCCTCGTCTCCTCTTCCTCCCCGTGTGTCTGAAACGACGTTGACCAATCAATCCGTGACATTTACTTGAGCAACGGCATTCTATCCAATGAAACGCGTCTGTATTCTCTACAAACTACGTCTGCCACGAAGATGATCACATAGATGGCTGCATTTGCGACACTGCGTTCGACATCTATTAACGGCAACTTAATCTTTTGACAACTCTCCACAGTTAGCAATTGTTGGTCCGGCATCGAGTTGTCGACAACAAGAATGGCCTCACCTGCTGACCATTTCGTGGAGATCACAACACCGACATCAGAAGTCGATGCCAAATGTCTATCGAGTCAAACACCACAGTACACACTGCAATGGCGCAACCTGAGTCTCAAAACCGTTGCGATAAGCCGCAAACAAT
Organism: Hyaloperonospora brassicae; assembly: GCA_947650285.1. Classification (NCBI taxonomy): domain Eukaryota; phylum Oomycota; class Peronosporomycetes; order Peronosporales; family Peronosporaceae; genus Hyaloperonospora; species Hyaloperonospora brassicae. The sequence goes on from CANTFL010000002.1 coordinate 206,496, forward strand.
CGGACGAGAAGACCATTCTCTCCAACGTCAGTGGATGTGCACAGCCCGGCGAGCTTCTCGTCATCATGGGGCCCTCTGGTGCAGGCAAGAGCTCGCTTCTCGACTGTATCTCCGGACGCAATAGTGCCGTTGAGGGAGACATTCTACTGAACGGACATCCGTGGAGCGACACCACAAAGCGATTTTCTTCATACGTGATGCAAGACGATCTTTTCTATCCGACCATTACTGTGAAGGAGCATCTGATATTCCAGGCAAAGCTGCGCATGGGAAAGACGGTATCACCAAAACAATACCGACAACGTGTGGACGACGTGATGGAAGAGCTCGGACTTCAGAAATGCCGCGATACGTTGATTGGCGGTATCTCTTTGCGAGGCATTTCGGGTGGAGAGCGCAAGCGTCTTTCATTTGCAACGGAGATCCTGATAAATCCGTCGATCTTGTTTGCTGATGAGCCAACATCGGGTCTAGATAGTTTCATGGCTGAAACAGTCACGATGCAGCTGCAGCAAATCGCTCGTGGTGGCCGAACGGTGATCGCGACGATTCACCAGCCATCTTCAGAAGTATTTGCACTTTTCGACCAGCTGTATCTGCTCTCGGAAGGTTCTTGTGTCTTTCATGGCAAAGCTGTGGACTCGGTAAACTATTTCGCGTCTCTGGGCTACACCTGTCCGTCGTTGATGAATCCAACGGACTATTTCATGAAGCAATTAGTTGTGATGGACAAAGAAACCGACTTGAATGGTGTTGCACGGATTGAGATGCTAAAAGAGTCGTGGACGCAACATCAATGTCTACCTCAAATTGAAGAGACTGATGGGGACAATGTGGTTGATGACTATCAAGACCCACGCTTAGGGTTTATCGAGCAGGTGGGAGTGCTTGCGCATCGAAATGTGGTACGCTTTGTGCGCGATCGCATTACTTTCCGCGCAACGATTTTGCAAACGTTGTTCATTTCTTTGATTGTGGGTCTCATTTACTTGCAGCTAGATCTCGACCAGAAAGGAATCCAAAATTTTACAGGCGCTTTCTTTTTCTTGGTTGTCAACCAGACGTTCGGCGCTGCCAACCCAGTTTTCATCTCTGTACCACTGGAACTACCGATCATCATTCGCGAGTACAGGGCAGGACTGTTTCACCTGTTCTCGTGGTACCTCGCTAAGAACGTGAGCGAGTTGCCGATGCAAATTCTCTTGCCGATTTTGTTCTTCGTGCCGACCTATTTCTTGATTGGTATCGGTCATGGATTCGACGTTTACATATCCCAGCAAATTATAATTATTCTAGTAAGCAGCTGTGCTGTGGGCATTGGATACATGGTTTCATGTTTAGTTCGTCGAGTGGACATCGCCCCCATTATTGGCGTTGTCATCATCCTACCCTTCTTGCTGTTCGGAGGACTGCTGATCAACTCTGAGGACTGCCCGGATTACTTTGTGTGGATCCAATATGTGTCCCCTATCAAATACGGATTCGAAGCTATGATGAAGATATTCTGGAAACAGGTTCCAATGGTCGCTTGCAACGACGCAATCGAAAATTGTTCGGCGCGTACTGGGGAAGACGTGCTGAAGAATTTTAGCATGCAGTCAAGGTCAGCACTAGTTGACGGTTTGATTCTATTGGCTATCAATGCTGGCTTCCGCACAATTGGATTCGCCGGTTTGTGGCTTAATCTGCGGAGGGGAGGATGAAGAAAGGATGGATGCAGCTGCAGGAATTAGCCAGAAAACATGGTCTTGACGCGGCCACATGACAAGTACCTGCAGTAATCATGGATATTATAAATTGGACGCGCATGTTTCCGCTTATTTGCAGGGATTATAATGAAGTAAAAGCTGCTACAGGATCTGTAACGTCTAGTTTCACTTCTTTGTTTGTGGAAGAGTATCTATCGATACTTTTCCGAACCAAACTACCGATCCTTTTGGCCAATAAGTCTTTCTGAAGTGAATGCCCCATAATCGTTTCAACAGCTGCTGATGAATGTCACTTAGTCCTACGCTCGTGATTTACACAACATTTCTGATATGGTCGGGACTTCATTACAAGCTGCCAATATAGGTGCCAGTACGGCTGCCAATGACTTGGCGGTACCTTCTAGCAGCTTTCACGATGGTTCGCTAAAGACGAGCTATTCAGTTGCCGATGAACCGTCTGTAAACTTTGTACATCCTTTGGCTGACTCAAGCGCGTCTGCTACTTTTTTATAAACACAGCTATCTTCGACATGAACAACTATTGCACTCGGAGTGAATCGAATTTGACGTTGCTAGACACCACACATGTAAATGCGAGATAGCCAAATTGACTTGCTTTTCCGACTCGATGGTTATTTCCCTTTTGTGATGGAGAGGCCATGGCGGACACGCCGTTTCAGGTCGACACGTCAGATACCGAGATGCGACAGTTATCGTGAAAGCGACGAATGTGATGCAGTGATATTGAGCGGGTTTGCATCGATGGCAATCGTGGTAAATCTTTCTCAGTAGTGCGCGTTCATGAACGGAATTTGTTGATCGAACAAGGTGACATTGTTGAACGCCAATCTGTCATCCGGAACAATTGAAGGTAGATACAGCCTTTACTAAGCCTCCTCTCTGATTGTAGAGCTCTCCTTTATTCTGCACACGACCGCGTCATAAAGTATCCCCCTAGCACTGCGTATGAGATGCAGAATCGAATTTTGCTTGAGTGCTACCAACCCGATTTGCGGACTCACCGCAAAAGCGAAAAGTCCTCGAAAAGACGAGAATTTTGCGCGAATCTACAAGCAGAAGTACTCCGTCCGCCGTCATCTCCCTCACACCACATGGTGATACAATTAGAACAAATTGGTACTTAGAAATCTGCTAGTATATAGTAGCACGACGCGAGTCTCTGAACCAACAGATAGACCTAAACGAAAACGGCTAAAACGGTCCACAGATATTGTGCAAATCATACTCTCACCTCATCATGTTGCAACTGCCGACGTTTGGAAAATTTGTACATCTCAGTGATCACCATGAGAAGTGTCGCATCGTGATCGACGCTCTGACCCGCCCCAAGAGTACATTGACTTCAACAACGGCGATTGGCAGTGGATTCTGATGGTTCGTGGGATTATTTGAAGGTGGTAAAAAGCACTGGAGCCCGCGGCATTACCAGACTTCCTTCGTTTCCACATATAGAGAGCAAAGTCTACAATAAAATAGTAGCAAACTAAACGTTGCGCATCAATAGAATACATATGTGATTTCAGCAAGATGTCATCAGGTCAAATGGGCTGGTGTATCGGAATGAGCCCCGTGTCATGCATGACACCGGGAACACATCGAATGTCGATATCGAAACTGTCAATGGAATGCATGCAATAAAATTTCCTTCAAAGGTAATGTGGTAAATATTACCTTGAGAAAGCTAGTAGGTGGTAAGAAGATATCGACACGCTGCTTATCGGTCGACACAGGACGTGGTACCAATCTATACAGCTAACACGATCATGTGCACTGAGCAACTAGCACTGAGCCACAATACATAGATGTGGTGATCAGATATAACGCTGGACCTTTAAGAATGACTAGATCGGCGAATTCAGACTGTATGAAATTCAGTTTATTACACTCTCAGACGCCATGTTCTTCTTTCGGTACATCCACTGCCTGTACGAGAAACGTACGTGTGACTCCTGTAAAACACTCGGTACTGCCGCTATTGTACGCTACTACACTCTTGTAAGTGCAGGTGACGTATCCACATTACACCTGGTAGCACTTCATGACCCACCCAGCGACAATGGACGATGCACGGTGGAACCAGCGGATGTGTCAACCTTTTCACGCTGCGAGTCGGAGCTACTGCCATATTACTTACGACGAATGGCTGGTAGCTCAGTGAACGGATGGGTATGTCGGTGATGCTGCTGTCGCAATCGTATTGACTCTTCGCCGAGATGAGCAACATGCACTTGTCACCAAGTTTTTCCGATATGAACTTGAAGAGTGTAAGAACGCCTTGCTCTAGAGAAAGTGTCCAGTAGCATTGGTAGCTGGTAGGTATAGCCACTTGACAGCTCGACGTGCTTCAAGAGTGGTGTTCTTACACTCATGATTGTGATATGTCATCAGAAGATAGTGCATCTGGGCAGACATGTCCGCGTCGGGACAGGATTTTTGATATCAATCCATTCGGGGTAACACTCAGCTAAACGTGAATACCTGTTTTGACGATTGTTCGATGTAGTCATTGTCGAGGGAGCTCTTCACACCGTTGACGATGCATTTTTGGGCGGCTTTTGCTGCACACCGCGTAGGCTTGTTTGATCCATGGTGATGGACGTTGAAAGGGATAAATGTAACGTACACGTACTATATTTTTTGAGACCGCCTTAACGGGGATCCAGACACTGCGAAACCAAAGTCAAAAATGCACCGATTTAGTAGAGGGTGATGTAACGATATAACCCGCTACATGCCATTGGCGTTTTATGTAAAGCTTGATCTGAATAAAATCGACACTGCGTAACTCAAATCAAAAATGCGACGAGTTAGTAAGGGGGATACAACGAAATAACCCGCTACATGCCATTGGCGTTTTATGTAAAGCTTGATCCAAATATAATCGATGCGGCATTTTATTCAACTATAGACCCTAAGCTTATGATGATCAGCAATAAAATACTCAAAGTGAATATTCCAGCAATATTATATGTGAAAAGAATATTTACGATGTTTCGCTTTGGAGGATATATCAAGGAATATCACGTTCAAGGGGAAACTCTGTCTGTTCACATTCTAAGAAAATATGAAGGAAGTATCTTTTTGGAGGGAATACAAAAGAAACGTAACTTTCTGAGGCAATTTCCGGCGGCTGATGACGACACTCTACTCATCGTTCACACAGACCACGATGTGAGCTGACCCATACACTTTTCATAACCAGACGCGCGCAATGTGTGGAGAACGAATTGTCGCATATCCATTTACTGCTAGATATTATCGGTTGGACAAAACTGGTGATAAATGTCATAACTATCCTGAAAATAGTCCTATATTGGCCCATTCAACGAAGCGTGCTCTACGATGTCCTCCGCGCTTCTGCATACACAAGAGTACGTATGCCTTTTGGTGCACGTGCCTTATTGTTGTCAGTATGCATAGCTTATACTGAGTCAGCATAGGTGATTCGTACTCCGTTCTATGGTCGACTTCGTCGATGTTACCGTCCGCCTCGCGCTCGTCACAATCACCCACGTTCTGCAGATGACAGCGGCCAAAGTGCCGCTTGGGATCCGAGACGATGCCGTACCCATCGACTGGGTCTTGTCGTCGGTTCTGGTGTAGAAGCTGAACCCTGACATCGGCAAGCATTTGGCCATCCGTCATATGCCACGGGACTCTCGTTCTAACGCAAACACTGAGTCAAACCACTGCATTACCACGGCTTCTACCGCGATGATCGTTGATGGAAAATCAAACCACATGGAAAGCAGTAACAGACGCACCCTCACCTTTCGGCACTCGTAGAAGCCAACCTTGACGCCTGAACAGAAATTACCCGTCAAGAGTATGAGGATTGGAGATATTGGACGTAGTTTCCGGCCTCATTGTAGGTGATATTGGCTTGGCGGAGTGGTGACGTGTGTTTGCTACTGTACGCTTTGTTTGCGTACGCAAAGTGACTTGCCTTGCATATGGAACCCACTGTTATCCTGATGCGATTGACAACTCCGATAGGCTCTCAAACTTCGCCGTCTATCGAGCCAGTACTCATAAGGGGAGGTATTACCCTGTGGTGTGTGGGGACATATGATTTAGCCAAAGCTCCCGCTGCAAATCGAAGACTCAATCTGCACGATGGTAAGCGGTAAGAGCAGTGCCTTCTTTGTCCTATCGACACTTCGTCGCGCTTGACAAGCATGTTTCGTGTCCCTTTTTCGTGCGGTCAATAAATCCGCATGTTTCTAGAGCGCTCGTGAACGTGTGACAAGTGTGCAATGCCTACAGCCATTCTCTACCGGCTCCTCTTGCAGCAAGAAACGCTTTTGATTGTCCGCGACTTCGAACATACCCACCACTTTCGCGACCGCACCCAGCAGCAATCTCCAGGTCCATACGCTCCGTGGTTGTTTTAGAGTGAGTCTGCGGTTTTCTTCGGCACGCTAGATGCATCCAGATGTACGCGCGACATGACGGAGCAACCTTCAACGATCGGCCAGAACGCCCCAGCCTCGGGAATACTGCTGGATCGATGGGTATTTGCGACACTTTTACCCTACGCATCGTGTGCCAACAATCCCTTCCCAGCCATCACTTTCAAGCTTCAATGACGTGCTGCCCATGGCACGACGATCGTCTGTAGCTGCGTCGTAACGGACAGAATAGTAAGCGATCGTCGCAGTCTGGATCCTCACTCTGCCTTCTTCCTCGCCGCCACCAAGACCACGTCCTCGAAGTATGAAGATATTCGCGCTGCCCATTGTGGCGCTTGCCAGCATCCTGTCGATAACTGCCGACAGTGGAACGTGCAGTGGACCACAAGCTCGGTTCAAACCGCCGCCTGGTGCAATCGTTGTCGATGCGAAGGGTGATCCCAAGCACGACCAAGGCAGCTACCGGACGATGAAGGAGGGCTTTGCAAAACTTGATGTCCGTACGGATAAAGAGCAGACGATCTTCATCTTTCCGGGAGTCTACAAGGAGCAGGTGGTCGTTCCGCCTCTCAAAGGTGCTCTCGTGATCCAAGGCGCCACGTGCGATGCGACGTCGTACGTCAAGAACGAGGCGACGATTACGCACGCGATGGCGCGGAAGGACCTACCTCCAAATGTGACTGGTGATCACAATGCAATGACCAGCACAATGCGATTCAGGTCCAACAACGTGAAGGTTTACAATCTCAACATCGCCAATACGGCAGGCAATGTGGGACAGGCCGTCGCTGCTACCGTCGACGCCACAAACTGCAGCTTCTACGGCTGCAGCTTCACCGGACATCAAGACACTTTGTTGACCAAGAAAGGTCTTCAGCTGTATGCGAAGTCATACATCAATGGCGCTGTCGACTATATATTCGGCACCAGGGCGACGGCTTGGTTCGAAGGCTGCGATATTGAAAGCATTGGCAAGGGGTTCATCACCGCCAACGGTCGGTCTAGCGAAGACAGTGATTCCTTTTACGTCTTCAACCACGCGCGCGTGTACAGCTCCGATGCCAAGGCCTTCAACACAACCTTCCTTGGTCGTCCGTGGCGGCATTTTGCTCGCGTCGTGTGGCAAAACGGCGAGCTTGGCCGCGTTGTCAATCCTGCTGGTTGGTCAAAGTGGGGAGACGACGACACGTCGAAGTTGTACTTCGGAGAGTTCAACAATTTTGGCCCAGGCGCAGCTACGGGTCATCGAGCAAACTTCAGCCAACAGTTGAACAAAGCGGTGGACATCAAGGAACTCTTTGGTGACAGCTACAAGAGCGAGTGGTGGGTCGACCCATCGTACCTATAGACCCGTGATGCTCGCTTGCTAAGAGCTGCAGTAGTTGTCGTCTTTCTTTTTGCTTTAACATCGATAACACTGCATTCTTGATCTTCTTTTCATCGGACGAACACAAGGCCATACGACTGCGCTAAATACCTGACATTCATTGGGTGCCCGGACTACACAAAGCCTCAATATCATGGACGACACAAAGTCTCGATATCAGGGCGTACCATGGATCCAAACGGCCACCCGCAGCCCACGTAGGCCTTCAGACCGAGAGATGTTCGACCTCGGCGACGCCACGTCACCTCAGTGCATTTTAGGCGTATAGACCAGAGATGACCTTCAGTCGAGTTTCACCGAATCTGTTCATCCTTACGAAGTTACTACTCACGAAAGTCAGTCGCTTGACACGCAGAATAGTGCGCCTCACACTAATGCCGATGTCAACACGTAGCTTTTCTCTACGTCTTTTTTGGTCTGCAAGAAAGCGCTTCTGTGTTCTTGCGTTGCTTATCATGAGTCACTGTCCGTCTGTTTCGCGTCGTTGTCGACGATTAAAGGACATAGATGTGTCACAACAGCCCCGCAGCGACACTTCGGTCGGCAAGTGATCCAGAGCCGGAAACGAGACAACCTGTAAGCGAGGCAACCCGTAAACGCGACGCGACGCCCCGATGGTGTACCCTTTGCAATACATGTATTGCTTGCAACAAAGTCGACCATCTGATTAATGCTCTTCGATCTGCACTTGTTGTTGATCGCGAATTGTGGACAGCTGTCGATCGCATGATCACGTCTGCCAATGGACAAGCTTCGACGTATTGGTCAAGAAATAGACGGAGATTTCATGACGGTTTCTTACTATAGGAGTATGCACAAGATGTCCGATACGTCTGAGCTAGATACAAGCGCCAATCTGTAGCTTGTCGAAGCAGATCTCTATGGAAGCCGATAATCCTCATGTAAAAGAACGAAAAGGTTGATAGAGGCGCGTAGTAGATGTGAAGGGGTGAACCTGTCACATGTCATTAGCACGAAACATGTCAGTGCAAACAATATCTTATTGGTGATATTTAGCAATGTTACTCTTGCGGGGAATTACTAAATGAATATTACCTTTAGAGGTAATTTTCGGCACCGCTTCACCTGTAATTGATAGAGGTCCTTTTCCTGATCAAATAACCACTAATCGTAATCATACGCGCGCAATGGGTGGTGAGCGAGATTCTACATTGTACGGGTCTAGATGAATGTAGTGTATGTAAGAAAAGAAGATTTATCCTAAGAGGCTTCGAGTATGTTAAACCCAGTTTAACTTTTCGTGACTCTGAGCAGTTTCTTCCTCAGGTAGTTCTTTCCTCTGCACGTACCCTGTAACGGGGTTACACGTCGGCTGGTAGCCGACGATAGGTGTGGTGCACACACGAGAGGGGGGTATCCTATAAGGTAATATTAGAACACAGTGAGCGTATCAATTGTTGAAGACTGGTGTCTGTCATCAATTGATTGCAAGATCTTTTAAGAGGTTATTTAGGGCAGGTTAAACACGTTGTTCTAAGGTGTTCTTTTAGGTTAAATGAAGAAATAAAATTCAGTTCCCATTTTGACCAACATAAGACACGTGCCTTACGAGGCGTCTTTGATCGGGAGGACAGAAGCAACGCCTGTAAAGGTAGCTTGTCCTCGAGCACTCTGTGCTGTGATTCATTTGAATCGTTTGGTCCCTCTGGAACGGGGACCGTAAGCTCTCTGAGCTGTTGACTCTCTGAGCCGGGTTCTCTGAACCACCCTTTAAGCTCTCTGAGCTGTTGACTCTCTGAGTCGGGTTCTTTGAACCGAAGTTGCTCATTGAGCGTAAAGTCTTCCTCTGACTTAAGGAGCTGTGTAGCTCCGCTACACTTGGTAGCACTTGTAGTCAATCTACACATGAGTCGGTAACGACTGATCCTCTGCGAGGATGGAGCAATCCACACCCCTCTCTGAGGCTCAAAAGGTCGCGCTTGATAAGCTGACCGCGGCTGTAGGCCTAGAGTATGTGGAGTTTCTAGCTGCACAGGGTCCCGATGTGCTCAATGCACGAGTAGAGGCCTTTATGCAGTATGAAACGGCCCTGTTGGGCCAGGTTCAAAACCATGTAGCGTCGGCTATGCCGACACGCTACGTGGATATGCCACCAGAAGAGGCGAAGCCTCGTCCCCTTCGGGTGGACGTTAAACTTTACTCCGGGAAGGAGGGGGAAAACTTGACCCTCTGGATCCGTGAGATTGAGATGGCCATGGACTCTGGTCTCATCTCACTAGAGAACCAGCGGGTCTCTTTGGCCATCTCTAAGCTCGATGGTAGAGCTAGAGAGTGGGCTTTGACGTGTGGCACGTCGGTCAATTCGGCATTTCCCACGTGGGAATCGCTCAAGTTGGACCTTTTTCCAGTTTTCTCGCCGCCTAACCAGGCATATCGCGTGCGATCACGCTTCTTATCAACCCGGCAGGGTAAGAACGAGTTAACGGACTATGTCCAAGAGTTGAGAACTCTAATGGCTGCTATGCAGTCTGACCCTCTCCCTGAGACTGTCTACGTGACAGTGTTCATGGAAGGTCTCCGCACTGGCGTGACCAGAGCCGAGGTTTTTCGGGTCCATCCCTCTACTTTTGAGGAAGCTGTGAGCGTCGCTCAAAATGATGAGCACAACTTCAAGTCGGCCAGACTTGGTTGGAATGGGTACAACCCAAGCTTTGCGAGGGCGGCCTCTGCGAGGACTTCGGCTTACTGTAAGCCAGAACCGATGGATCTCAGCCATGCTGAAGATGAAGGCGAAGCGGAGCTTCATGTTGCGGAGCAACGACAGGATGTGAGACGCTGTCACATGTGCGGAAGCACTAAACACTTGCGTCCCACTTGTCCTTTGCGTAAGCAACAACCGACTCCTATGAGTCGAAACCCCAGCCTCAACCAGAAACCTGGTATGGCACGGGGAAACGTCGACACCCAGTAGGCGCGGGGCGGCCTACTGGGGTAGAATTGAGTTCTGTTGCATCTCTACGAGGTAGAGCAAAACAGGGCGTAGCCCCACAGAGCTCCGTGCCAGCAAGCACAGAGCGTGGATACAAGCCTGGCTTGTTAGTCGCTGAGGCGATAGATAAAGGCTTTGGAAGCACTGGTCGATATTAATCGATTCTGGGGCGTCATGCAACTATGCTAGACGCCGTTCCCTTGAGGGGAGTCAGCAATATGCTGAGGCGCTCAAAGCGCACGACGGTGATTCCATCACTGTTCGGTTAGCGACGGGTAGTCGCGTTACTGTGCCTAAAGTTCCATTGAACTTGGGCGTGAGGTTTTTGGACTTTGATAGCACAGAACGCTGTCTCGTCCTTGACTTGGATTCGAGATACGATCTCATCCTAGGCATGGCATGGCTTGAACGCCACGAACCATGGATCGATTGACGGAAGATGTCAATGTGCTGGACATTGGTATGTCAGAGTTATTTAACTCGAATGTCTATGACATGAATGTTGAGCGGAGCTCTTCTAATATGTTTGAAGAGAGTTGTACTCCGTTGAGTGATACTCGTTGTGATAATGAGTCACTGCATGCGTCAAGCATGGTTGGCCTACGGGCGGGACATACAGGAAGTAATTCCCATGATGTCAGTGCGGTGGCACGTGAAAATACACAGAGAGAGGAAGGCCGTGATGGCACCTCACTGAATGTCGGTAATGACATTGATGGCGAGAAGCCAGAGTGTTCAGGGCTAAGCCCGAATGCTGTACGTGAAGTGGTCCGTGTAAATCCACTGGGTGAAGTGTTTGAGTTACGTAACACTTCACCAGATGTCGTTCAAGACATGAGCTCTCGTCTAGAGCGTGCTAAGACAAATAGCAATCACGGGGACTCGACTGTCCCGGCCTCTAGGAGGCGTACGGTTTCTGTGAGGAAACGATTCCAGCGTAAGGTGGCCACTGTGAAGCGCCCATCGTATAAGAAGTCACGAAGTGATAATAGTAATAATACACTATTTACACTTGTCAATGGGTTGACTGGCCATATCGATGACAATATTAGTCTTGAGACTCTTCCATCCGTGGATAAAATCTTTGAACTAGACGAAATGTCTGACGGCGAATTTAGCCAAGCCTTGCAGGCAGGAGAATTATACGAGTTAGTGGTCATTCGACCAGATATTGAGTTGAACTCATCCTCGTTATTGGACGAGTCTGTCCTTGAGGACACAAAGGCGGCATTGGATGCCCGTAGTGGATCCTCGATCCTTAAGGATCCTCTTGATCCGTTCTATCCTTTGTTAAAGGAATTTCAGGACGTGGTGTGTCACGACCCACCGTCTGTATTACCTCCTGATAGAGGTGTGCGTCATGAAATTGACTTAGTTCCTGGAACTAAATACTGCGTAACACGGCAGTGGCCTTTGCCCAAGGAACAGTGTGACGTCATAGACGACTTCTTTCGTGCAAAGCACGCGGCGGGGATGGTTCGTGAGAGCAAATCTCCCCATTCCACACCGACCTTCTGTGTCAAAAATCCCAACGGGAAGTGGCGCATTGTTCATGCTTACAATAAGCTTAATGTGGCCACCATCCCGGCTCAGACACCAATTCCGAGGAAGGATGTTCTTCAGAACAATATGGTGGGATGTACAATGTACAGTGCGCTCGACTTAGTCGATGGTTATTACCAGCTTCTCATGCGTGAGAAAGGATATTCCGCTAACAGCGGTCAGCACTACAAGCGGTATGCTCTGGGAGTGGATCGTTATGCCACAGGGCTTGTCAAACGCGCCAGCTACGTTCAATCGTCTTGTGACGCAACTGTTTCGGCCTCACCGAGGTTATGCACAGACCTACTTTGATGACATCTTTGTCCATAGTCGTGCAATGAACGGCCGGTCTGATGTGGATAATCACATCGACCATTTACGAGCAGTGCTCGAGTGCATGCGCACGAATAAGTTGTATGCCAACGCCTCTAAGTGCATCTTTGGTGCTCAAAAGATTCCCTTTTTGGGGTGCTTCATCGGGAAGCGTGGTCTTGGAGCGGATCCCGCTAAGATAAAAGCCATAGTCGATTGGCCGGTTCCTCAGAACCAGAAGGACTTACGTAAGTGGCTTGGTCTTGCCAATTACTTACACAAGTATAGTGCAAACTATGCAGACATGGCTCGACCATTGACCAATCTCCTTAAAAAAGATGTGGAATGGTGTTGGACGAACACCGAGCAGGAAGCCTTTACGGCTGTAAAAGAGAGCCTTCTTCATGCGCCAATCTTGGCTTTGCCCGATCCTGTTCGGCCTTTCAGTGTCGTCTGTGACGCATCTGACTTTGCCATTGGCAGCGCTCTGTTACAAACAGATGATGATGGGCGGGAACGCGTTATTGCGTTTGAGTCCCGACAGCTAAAGGCTGCGGAGAAGAACTATCCTGTTCATGACAAAGAGCTACTTGCAATGAAGTATGTTCTCGTCATATTCAGAGTTCATCTTCTTGGCTCTAAGATGTTTGTGATCTATACAGATCATGCGTCACTACGCACTGCGACCCAGTCGCCTCACCTCTCTCAGAGAATGGCTCGTTGGCTTTCCTTCTTTGCCGAGTACAACTTCGAGGTGAAGTATAAGCCGGGCAAGCAAAATGATTTGGCGGATGCGTTGTCACGCAGGCCTGACTATGAGCTTGCTCATGTTACGACTCTGTCGTCACCGGTCACTGACCTAATCCGCACGGCATATGTCAAGGATGAACATTGTGTAGCCCTGCTACGTGCTCTAGGGAGCGAGGAGTTTAAAGACTCGGACATAAAATTGTCGGCACGGTTACGTGCGAGGTTACATCGATATTCCATCGATCAAGGCCTGTTGTGCTATAGCACGGATGTGGAGGATACCCCTCGCATCGTTGTCCCTCATGATGAGGAGTTGAAGTATCGGATCCTCTATGAGGCACATGATACTGCGTTGAGTGGTCATCTCGGTCGTGAAAAGACCTACGGCTCTGTGAGCCAATGATATTGGTGGCCCAAACTATACAAATGGGTGAGCACCTATGTACGTACGTGTGAAACGTGTCAACGGGTGAAACCCTCACCACATGCGGCAGCGCCGCTGGCTAGTTTGCCTATACCCAAAGGGTGTTGGGAGTCCATCAGTATGGACTTCCTGTTCGGTTTACCGAAGGATTCGTATGGAAATACGGGTATTGTGGTCTTTGTTGACCGTTTGAGCAAGATGGCTCATTTAACGGCGGTGCCAGACACCATTGATGGTGAAGGTACAGCGACGCTGTTTATCGATCGCGTGTTTCGACAACACGGTCTGCCGTTGGCAATTGTCTCTGATAGAGATCCTCGCTTCACTGGGACGTTTTGGAATTCCATCTTCAAGGTGCTCGGCACACGTTTGGACATGTCCACAGCGGATCATCCGCAGACCGATGGTCAAACGGAGCGCGTTAATCGTGTCATTGGTGACATCTTGCGCAGTGTTTGCGCTGAAACACCTAAGCGTTGGAGCTCGATGCTCCCTGTCGTTGAGTTTGCGTTGAATAACGCTGTGCATGCCTCCACCGGCTACACCCCGTTCTACGTGAACGGTCTCACACACCCTCGCGTTCCGTTAACGCTACCACTACGTGGTTCAGGGCTTGGTGGGGGAGAGAGTTGCCGATCGGCTTGCTGATATCAGCCCTGCTACTGTTCAAAAACAGGTAAGCGAGTTTCTCGCAACGCGATTGAATGTCTTACGACATGTGCGTGACGCACTGGCTGATAGCCAAGATAAGCAGAAGGAACAAGCAGATGCCAAAGGCAGAGGTTGTATTGAACGTTATAAGGTCGGAGACCAAGTTCTACTCAATGCTAAAAACCTACCTACAAATGTAGTATCCGCCGTCTTCAAGACGAAGTTGCGCCCGCGCTTCATTGGACCCTTTACGGTCGTCGCAAAGAAGGGACTTGCGTATACGCTCAACCTTCCGCGCAAACTGCGCACACACCCCGTGTTCTACGTTGGCATGCTTAAGCCGTATCGGGATCCGTCCCACGTGAACTTGGAGGCGCTTGCGCCGGGTAGGTTGGCTTAGCCATCGGTTGCTGAATCCGTATCAGGAGGTCAAGCTGAGCCTCCATCCGGGCTTTGCCCAACTCCAACGCCCGAACACGGGCTCGCATTGCGTCGAACGCACTCTGGGTCTGACCCAACGTCTCACGAAGACCACTCAGCTCGAGAAGCACCTTCTCGTGCTCCTCCTTCGGTATACCGACCACCTCCGACGCTGCTCGATGAGCAAGGGAACCGCCATTTCCATGTGGAACGACTCCTGAAACGACGTCGTCGTCAGGGTCAATACCAGTATCTGGTAAAGTGGCGAGGGTACCCGGAGTCGGAGAACTCGTGGGAATTTGAGGTACCCCTTCGGCAGGATTGCCCATACGCCGTTGATGTTTTTGAACATCGTGGCAGGGGTCATCCTTCGACCGATATCGCTTCCCACCAATAGTGGTGGAAGCAGGTGGGTACTTTGGTTCCGCTTGACCAACTCCCACTTCCATCGGCACAGCCGGAGCATAGCGGGTGCGAAATCGCAATTGGCCTCTGGCCTTAAGCTTGGCATAGTCATACCGAAGCTTTCGTTCGAGACGAACATCTGCCACATTGGCACTTGCTGTGAGAGCTAGCATGCTGCTGAGGTGACGTTTCCGGTGCACCCAGCGCACAAAAGTGTTGTCCTCCTCCTCCGGAGATTCGCCTGCGAATAAGAGGATGGGTATACCCCTCATCGGTGGCACCGGTGCACCCCGTGCTTGCGTGTCAAGTCGCAACTTGTATTGACTTAGAGTCGTCAAGTGGGGTTGCAGGTACCTCTCACGAAGTGCCTGTCGGCTCGCCACTTCATCAGAAGATGTCGGCTCAGCGCCAATGGCCCACGTTGCCAGGGAACGACCTGTCGTTTGGCGTATACGCTCTTCCACATTGAGTGGCGTGAACTGATAGCCACGACGACCCTCAAGGTCTGCCGCAAGCTGCATACGGCGCTGAGCGCTCTCCTCTTGTTGGATTACCAACTCTTGTTGCTCATCGAGCGGGTTGGTGATGATGTGTTCACCTGCATCTGTGGTATGATGCTGCGTTTCTCACGCGGTGGTCTCACTACGCTCGGCAAATGGGTTTGGTGCAGTATGAGGCGATGCCTCTTGCACTGGTGAGTTGGACATTGTCCGTTCTTCACCACGGACATCGGTATCACTACCATAGTCCTCCTCCACATTAATGCCGAGGTGAGAAGAGAGAGTCGGGGACTCGTAAGGTGGCGATGCCATGGTGTTTCGTGCTTTGCAAACCGTGAGGTTAGAGTGCACACACACCGTTCTCTTCGAGGAAAAGTTCGATTGACGTTTTGTGGTAACGTCAGTCTGGTGGGGGAGGGTGTAACGGGGTTACACGTCGGCTGGTAGCCGACGATAGGTGTGGTGCACACACGAGAGGGGGGTATCCTATAAGGTAATATTAGAACACAGTGAGCGTATCAATTGTTGAAGACTGGTGTCTGTCATCAATTGATTGCAAGATTTTTTAAGAGGTTATTTAGGGCAGGTTAAATACGTTGTTCTAAGGTGTTCTTTTAGGTTAAATGAAGAAATAAAATTCAGTTCCCATTTTGATCAACATAAGACACGTGCCTTACGAGGCGTCTTTGATCGGGAGGACAGAAGCAACGCCTGTAAAGGTAGCTTGTCCTCGAGCACTCTGTGCTGTGATTCATTTGAATCGTTTGGTCCCTCTGGAACGGGGACCGTAAGCTCTCTGAGCTGTTGACTCTCTGAGGGGTTTTGAACCACCTTTAAGCTCTCTGAGCTGTTGACTCTCTGAGTCGGGTTCTTTGAACCGAAGTTGCTCATTGAGCGTAAAGTCTTCCTCTGACTTAAGGAGCTGTGTAGCTCCGCTACATACCCTGTCCGTGATGTTTCGATGCAAAAACTTTTGTACTGTATCGATGCGTGTTCTTGCCAGTTATGATAATAGTTCTACCTCATTACTACAAAATCTCTTGTATACCAGGGTCAGGACCGCGACGTTCGCGTTTACGCAGCTTTGTGAGTTAGCATATTACCCAGTTCCCCAAAACTGTGAAGCGATTTGCGATGTCGTGGGCTCACATTTCGAAGAGCAACGCCATTGAGCACAATCCATAAGTGAGTCCCACATATCCCTACGCAATAGGAACTATATCCGTTACCAGTCGTTTACTCTTGTCTCGACGCCGTATACAGGCCCTCAATGTCTCTGCTGTTGCGATTACTCGATCTTGTCGGGATGCGACACCCGACAGAGAGACCAGGATCATCCAGATATACATCCGATAACCATGTACAATGACTACAGAATTTTACTTTGGCGCACGTGTCTTTTTACAGGTCCAAAGATGTGAGACGAAGTGTATTCACACTGTGGCAGGCGACATATTCTGAAAACTATTATCAACCGACGATCCAAATTGTAGATTAAGGCTCTTGGTATCATTCAGTATTAACCTTGACGCTGAGTTTGCTTCTAGGCACTGGCCATGATCCTGCATCTTACATGAGCGATAATGCGCCTCTACATGCGACCTTTAAACATTGCTGATAATTGTGACGGAGTACTCTCACTTGTACTGCCACATTGGAGCTACATATACTGACGAAAAGTAGGCATATGATTCGTATCCTCAAGTCCACTGTACGTGCAGAGAAAAGGTCATCTTCTGAAAGAACACGTTTACGAGATGGGAAAGGTAGTGTACTTTATCGATACTTATATTTCCTACTAAGATCCATTTGATATTGTCTTGACTATTTTCAACTACAAACTTAAACTCGAAACTCGATCGCTAACATTTGCGCGCGTCTAGCAGTGGCCGGTGGTAGTTACGTTAGTTTATATAAGGGCCTTGATCATAAATAATTGGAGCTACTATTCCATTCAAGCTTTTATGAAGCAATTCGATTTGCTCAATATTAGCAATTTGAGAACATTTATATCAACTCAATCTGGTGTCAACGATATCTAGCTGTCTTGACGTTGACATTCAAGCCACCACTTGCTAGTACATCAATGGAGTGGTAACGACAGGCTGTCGTCGTTTGTAAAGCCGAACGCGCGCCAAAAAAGTGTCGTCCAAGTCGAACCACTCGCGGCGTGATCTGCGACTGATCGAATTCCGGTGGTGTCGCGAATGGGCGGCAAGCCGCCTCTGTGCGCTGGAGTCGTGCAACTTAGGCTAATGCTCATTTCTCAGAGTCTTTACTATTTAAGCGAAGATGCAAGAAGAATACACGACAGCATCAAACTACTGCTTCAATGGGACCTGACCCTTCGCAAAATTCCTATGATCCGTCGTATCTCTACACAGCGACCTGACCCCATTCATAAGAGGCGTGCTTGAACGGAGTCTGCCATACTGAGAGACAGTTCGCGAGATCCCATTCATCACCAATGTGAAATGGAGGGGAACCGAATGTTACGGTCATGTCCCCAATTATTGAGCTGAATGCAGGGGATATGTTGGTCCCGCAGAAGATATGCTACAGGCACACTTAGTGGATTCGATCCTACGGATGCGTTTTTATATAATGGCTAGAAGATTTCATGTCTTATCTGACCGAATCAGTTGCAAACACGGCTCCTCCCGAACTCAGTGGCGTTTATACGACCAATCACATTCCAAAATTTGGACTACCACATACAAGTGAGAATTCTAAAGATGATGATGCATGCGTAAGGCATATAGATTTAAAATACCTGTATTTTGCATTCCAGCTAATTCCTGACTACATTAAGCAAGGTGCGTCGTGTCTAGTCACTTCGTTCCATGTCGATACCGATTGCAATGTCGTGGCCGATGAGCCTTATTCGGATTCCGCAGAGACCGCTTTATCGGTTGCTGTTCTATATATACCGAACACTCGCATTTTAGATGTTGCATCTTCAAATCATACCAAAACGATCTTTGTCCGGATAAGCCCGGCAAAGCGACTAAATTTTTTATTATGGAGCTCCGCAAGACACTGCAAAATTTAGAGTACGTTCTGATATGATGGCTCCTTGAATATGGGATAGCTCAACTGAGACATACACTTGCACTTGTACAGTATCCTAGGAAGTTTAAGTAAAAAATATTAAGTGTTAACTACCCTTCGTTCTGAACCATACCATATGCAGTTAAAGACCGGCACTGCAACTTTAACTAGTCAAGTTACACCTGGTAAACATTAGCGGGAACATCAACGTTTGTCGAACCTGGACCCATATGGCGTCCGTATGTCTTCGTCTCACCTATCATCTCCGATTGAACTTCGACATGACGATCGATTTACCCATTCCCACATGTGAAGGTGTCGCGTCTTGGCCCCTCTTGTCGACTTGCTAAACAATCAGGTGAGGTTCCCTTTATCTGTCATGGGTCTTGCAGTCTTCATCCGAGCTTCCATGATCTGACAGAAACAACATCTTATACCATCAACTACAAAAGCGTGTTTGTAAATGCAGAGTAGTCTTCAATTGAATCATCCTGTCACGCATTTACTAAGGTGTCGAAAATTGAGGTCGCACATAGAGTGACCGGTAAAAGAATGACGTTCAATTCAGCGCTCAATTCTAGACTCTGGTCGTCACAGTGTAATCACAAGCAGATTCCACTGTAGCTGATACATGTGAAGTGCTCGCTAACGATGGTGTACCTCATCTGTAATAAGGCCACCAAGTTGTAGTATAATGAATAATTATGCGAGTATAACCTTACGATAGTATTAAAATGTTTGTAAAGCGTTTTCGGCAGTACAAAAATATAATGATTGGTTGACTTTGACCATGATGTAGACGGAAAACAATTAATTTTGGATATTTCCATGATTATTATCACCAACGATATCACAAATCAAGGATAGTTACGCGCAATCAGTGTTGAGCAATAAGACCGCTTGCACGCTTGCAATAAATACAGAAAATATGAAAGATTTAGTACTACTTAAACTTGGTACTAAGGTAAATGGTAGACAATTCTATTTACTACCTCACATCCAAACTGCCGAACCATTTGGCTGAGCTCATCTCCGCGCTACCGTGTACGTGATATTTCGATAAAAAACGAGCTGTTATCATTATGAGCTGGCGTGCTTCATAGCACCTGGTAGCACTGGTAGACTCGTCGATTAATTAGAGAGCCAATTTATGATGGACATGGTGCGATAAAAAGTCTTAAGTATAGTATACGTTATATTATCGTACGAGATGGCTCGAACAAAAAGAAGGTTGTGAACTCGTACGTTTGACTGTCGTCAGTCATTTATAAGTGCAGTGAGCAATAGTGTACTATTGTCCAATTTATTCAGCATGATCTTGACGTGGCTCATAGAAAAGTTTCTTGATTCACCGACGAATGCAAAAGGCAGGCTGAATTGACAACAAATCCATCACCTGAGATGTTCTAAAAGTAGCAAAGTAATTATTTACAAGTTTGATGCATGTTCGTCCGTCCATATGCTTTCGCTTCGAGAGAAACTTCGATGTTGCATAAAGGTTCTTCTTTTACTCGTTAAGACAGGAAAGGAAGAGCATTCCTGCAACCTCAAGATTTCTCTTATATTACCGTCTGTATCCGTCTATAATAGCAGGCTGCACTTATCGAAATGAACTTGAGTCAATATTTGGCTAGCTAATGATTCGAAAGCGTATAGAATGATCATGTCGGATATTTACAAAGATATCAAGAAATCTGGCGTTCTCCAGTCGCCGTGACCTCCGCATGAGTCATTTTGGTCCAAAATCGAGAACCTTGATTGCGACCACCACGACGTGTGCAGCTCGTTGAGCCGCACCGTCGTCACGTTTATTTGGGCTCATAATCTGTTAGAACGAAGGCGCACTTGCGCAGTAGAAGTAGGAAGTAAAAGTAAAATATATTGAGTGTTAAGAACTACCTCCTTCAACACGGCGACATGCATGACCAGAGACGGGAACTGCAACTTGACCATGTCAAGTCACACATGGTGTCAGTCTCTACCTTTCCCATGTGACATCCTGTCACATGGCTTCCGTCTCTCACATTCCCAACTGTCCTGCTTTTCCTCTGTCCCACACGTCCTATTTGGTCGATCGCCCCGTCGTGGTCCCACATGTCACGTCGTTCGGTAATCAACCAATCAGGTGACACCGTCCCATGGTATAGCACTTGAACCTTGAAACCTGTCAAACACGATAATTTCTAACAAGATGTGCTAAATGCACGAGTCGAGACCTTCATGCACTAGGAACCAGCCCTCCTAGGGCAGGTTCAAAACCAAGTAGCGTCGGCTATGCCAATACGCGACGATGCCAGATGAAGAGGCTAAGCCTCATCCCCTTCGGGTGGACGTCAAACATTACTCCGGGAAGGAGGGGAGATCTCACTCTCTGGATCCGTGAGATTGAGATGTCCGTGAGATCTGGCCTTATCCCACTCAAGTACCACCGAGTATCGATGGCTAATTCAAAGTTTGATGGAAGAGCAAGAGAGTGGGCCGTGACGTGCAACACGTCTGTCGACTTGGCTTTTCCCACATAGGGTTCGCTCAAGTTAGACCTTTTGCTAGTTTCTAGCCGCCTAACCAGGCTCACCGCGTGCGCTAACGCTTCTTGGCTACCCTTCAGGGTAAGAATGAGTTAACGGACTATGTCCAAGAGTTGAGAACTCTGATGGCTACTATGCAGTCTGACCCCCTCCATGAGACAGTCTTTGTGACTGTATTTATAGAAAGTCTTCGTAATGACGTTGCCAGGACCAAGGTTTTTTTTGGGTCCATCCCTCCTCTTTTGAAGAGGCGTTGAGCATCTCTCAAAAAATGCTGAGTACAGCCATAAGTCGGCCAGACTTGGTTGGGATGGGTACAGCCCAAGCTTTGCAAGGGCATCCTTAGCAAATACTTCTGCTTACTGTAAGCCAGAACCGATAATCTTAGCTGTGCTGAAGATGAAGGTGAAGCTGAGCATCAGGTTTCGGAGAAACAACAGGAAGTAAACTGTTGTTATGTGTGCTGAAGCACTAAACACTTCCGCCCCACTTTCCTTTTGCGCAAGCAGCTACCAGAATCCTATGAGTCGAATGCCCGGTCTCAACCAGAAGTCTTTATGGCACGGAGGAATGTCGACACCTAGTAGGCGCGGTGTGCCCTACTCGGGTAGGTCTGACTTATGTTACTTCTCTACGATGTAGAGCTAAACAGGGTTTAGCCCCACTAATCTTTGTACCCGCCGCCAGCACAGAGCGTGGACAAAAGAATGGATTATTAGTCGCCGAGGAAAAAGTCAAAGGCTTTGAGAAGAAGTGGTCGATCTTAGTCGACTCAGGAGCATCATGCAATTATGCTCGACGTCGTTCCATTGAGGGAAGTCGGAGATGTGCTGAGGCGCTCAAAGCGCATGAAGATGATCCGATCACCGCTCGTTCATCGACTGGTAGTCGCGTCACGGTGCCTAAACTTTCGTTACACTTAGGCGTGAAGTTTTTGGACTTTGACAGCATTGAAAGCTGCCTTGTCTAGATTTGGATTCGAGTTATGATCTCATCCTAGATATGGATTGGTTTGAACGCCACGAGCCATGGATTGATTGGAGTTCTAAGACCTTAAGTGCAACGCGCAATATTCCTAGCGAAGCTTTGGAAAGTCAAGAACCCACCTTCGCTAGACAACAAAAGCGCTATTGGCGCGAGCCATTGACGGAAGATGTCAATGTGCTAGACATTGGTATGTCAGAGTTAATTATCTCTAATGTCAATGACATCAATATTGAGCGGAGCTCTTTCACAGTATGTGAAGGGAGTTATACTCCGTTGAGTGAAACTCGTTGTGATACTGAGTCACTGCATGCTGCGGGCATGGTTGTCCTAGGGCCGAGACATCAAGAATGTAATTTCTCTGATGTGAGTGGGGTGGCACGTGAAATTCCACCGAGTGAGGGCGGCCGAGGTGGAACCGTACTGAATGTCGGAAATGAAATTGTTGGCGAGAAGCCAGGGTGTTCAGGGATAGGCCTCGATGCTGTACATGAAGTGGTACGTGTAAATTCACTGGGTGAGGTTTTCGAGTTACGTAAGTCTACCTCATATGTCGTTAAAGACATGAGCTCTCGTATAGAGCGTGATACGATAATAGCACTAACGGAGAACCTACCGTCGCGGCCTCTAGGAGGAGTAAGGTTTCTTTGAGGAAGCAATCTCAGCGTAGGGTAGCAACTGGTAAGCGCCTAACGTCTAAGAAGTCACGAAGTGATAATAGTAATGATACACTGTATACACTTGTCAATGGATTGACTGGCCAGATTGATGGCAATATTAGTCTTGAGACTCTTCCATCCGTGGATAAAATCTTTGAGCTAGACGAGATGTCTGACGGCGAATTTAGCCAAGCCTTGCAGGCAGGAGAATTTTCCGAGTTAGTGGTCATTCGGCCTGATATTGAGTTGAACTCATCCTCGTTATTGGACGAGTCTGTCCTTGAGGACACAAAGGCGGCATTGGATGCCCGTAGTGGATCCTCGATCCTTAAGGATCCTCTTGATCCGTTCTATCCTTTGGTAAAGGAATTTCAAGACGTGATGTGTCACGACCCACCGTCTGTATTACCTCCCGATAGAGGTGTGCGTCATGAAATTGACTTAGTTCCTGGAACTAAATACTGCGTAACCCGGCAGTGGCCTTTGCCCAAGGAATAGTGTGACGTCATAGACGACTTCTTTCGTGCAAAGCACGCGGCGGGGATGGTTCGTGAGAGCAAATCTCCCCATTCCACACCGACCTTCTGTGTCAAAAAGCCCAACGGGAAGTGGCGCATTGTTCATGCTTACAATAAGCTTAATGTGGCCACCATCCCGGCTCAGACACCAATTCCGAGGAAGGATGTTCTTCAGAACAATATGGTGGGATGTACAATGTACAGGGCGCTCGACTTAGCCGATGGTTATTACCAGCTTCTCATGCGAGAAAGCGATATTCCGCTGAAAGCGGTCAGCACTCCAAGCAGGATGCTCTGGGAGTGGCTAGTTATGCCACAGGGCTTGTCAAACGCGCCAGCTACGTTCAATCGTCTTGTGACGCAACTTTTTCGGCCTCACCGAGGTTATGCACAGACCTACTTTGATGACATCTTTGTCCATAGTCGTGCAATGAACGGCCGGTCTGATGTGGATAATCACATCGACCATTTACGAGAAGTGCTCGAGTGCATGCGCACGAATAAGTTGTACGCCAACGCCTCTAAGTAGATCTTTGGTGCACAAGAGATTCCCTTTTTAGGGTGCTTCATCGGGAAGCGAGGTCTTCGAGCGGATCCCGCTAAGATAAAAGCCATAGTCGATTGGCCGGTTCCAAAGAACCAAAAGGACTTACTTAATTGGCTTGGCCTTGCTAATTACTTACACAAGTACAGTGCGAACTACGTAGACATGGCTCGGCCATTATCCAATCTCCTTAAAAAAGATGTGGAATGGTGTTGGACGAACACCGAGCAGGAAGCCTTTACGGCTGTAAAAGAGAGCCTTCTTCATGCGCCAATCTTGGCTTTGCCCGATCCTGTTCGGCCTTTCAGTGTCGTCTATGACGCATCTGACTTTGCCATTGACAGCGCTCTGTTACAAACAGATGATGATGGGCGGGGACGCGTTATTGCGTTTGAGAACCGGCAGCTAAAGGCTGCAAAAATGAACTATCCTGTTCATGACAAACAGCTACTTGCAATGAAGTATGCTCTCGTCAAATTCAGATCTCATCTACTTGGCTCTAAGCCGTTTGTGATCTACACCGATCATGCGTCATTGCGCACTGCAACCCAGCCGCCTCACCTATCTCAGAGAATGGCTCGTTGGCTTTCCTTCTTTGCCGAACAGAACTTCGAGGTGAAGTATAAGCCGGGCAAGCAGAATGCTTTGGCTGATGCGTTGTCACGCAGGCCTGACTATGAGCTTGCTCATGTTACGACTCTGTCGTAGTCGGTCACTGACCTAATCCGTACGTCATATGCCAAGGATGAACATTGTGTAGCACTGATACGTGCTCTTTGGAGCGACGAGTTCGAGACTCAAACATAGAATTGTCGGTACGATTACGTGCGTGGCTACATCGATATTCCATCGATAAAGTCTTGTTGTGCTATAGCACGGACGTAGAGGATACCCCTCGCATCGTTGTCCTTCATGATGAGGAGTTGAAGTATCGTATTCTCTATGAGTTACACGATACTGCGGTGAGTGATCATCTCGGTCGAGAGAAGACATATAGCGCCGTGAGCCAATATCATTGGTGGCCCAAACTTTACAAATGGGTAAGCACATACGTGCGTACGTGTGAAACGTATCAACGGGTGAAATCTTCAGCGCATGCGACTGCGCCGCTAGCTTGTTGGCCATACCCTCGAGGTGTTATGAGTCCATCAGCATGGATTTCATGTTCGGTCTGCCGAAAGATGGGCAAGGCAATACGGGTATCGTGGTCTTTGTTGACCGTTTGGGAAAGATGGCTCACTTAGCGGTGGTGCCGGATACCATTGTTGGTGGAGGTACAGCTACGCTGTTTATCGATCGCGTGTTTTGACAACACGGTTTGCCGTTGGCAATTGTATCTGATAGAGATCCTCGCTTCACTAGGAAGTTTTGAATATACATCTTAAAGGTGCTCGGCACACGTTTGGACATGTCCACAGCGGATCATCCGCAGACCGATGGTCAAACGGAGCGCGTTAATCGTGTCATTGGTGACATCTTGCGCAGTGTTTGCGCTGAAACACCTAAGCGTTGGAGCTCGATGCTCCCTGTCGTTGAGTTTGCGTTGAATAACGCTGTGCATGCCTCCACCGGCTACACCCCGTTCTACGTGAACGGTCTCACACACCCTCGCGTTCCGTTAACGCTACCACTACGTGGTTCAGGGCTTGGTGGGGGAGAGATGGCCGATCGGCTTGCTGATATCAGCCCTGCTACTGTTCAACAAACAGATAAGCGAGTTTCTCGCACGCGATTGAATGTCTTACAACATGTGCGTGACGCACTGGCTGATAGCCAAGGAAGGCAGAAGGAACAAGCTGATGCTAAAGGCAGAGGTTGTATTGAACGGTGTGAGGTCGGAGACCAACTTCTACTCAATGCTAAAACTTACCTACAAATGTAGTGTCTGCTGTCTATAAGACAAAGTTGCGTCCGCGCTTCATTGGACCATTTACAGGCGTCGCAAAGAAGGGACTTGCGTATACGCTCAACCTTCCGCGCAAACTGATCACACACTTTGTGTTCTACGTGGGCTTGCTCAAGCCGTATCGGTATCCGTCCCACGTAAACTATGAGGCGCTTTCACCGCGTAAGTTGGCGTTGCCATCGGTTGCTGAACCGTATCAGGGGTCAAGCTAAGCCTCAATCCGGTCTTGGTCCATCTACAACGCCTGAACACGGGCTCGCATCGCGTCGAGCGCACTCTAGGTCTTACTTAAATTTCTCACGATGACCACTTATCTCGAGAAGTACCTTCTCATACTCCACCTTCGGTATACCAACCACCTCCGACGCTGCTCGATGAGTAAGGGAACCGCCAGTTCCATGTGGAACGACTCCTGAAACGACGTCGTCGTCAGGGTCAATACCAGTATCTGGTAAAGTGGCGAGGGTACCCGGAGTCGGAGAACTCGTGGGAATTTGAGGTACCCCTTCGGCAGGATTGCTGGTACGCCGTGAATTGTTTTGAATATCGTTGCAAGGGTCATCCCTCAACCGAGAGCGCTTCTCACCAATAGTGGTGGGAAGTAGCGGTTTGCTCCGCGAAAAGGGTCGGAACCCGCGGCTACCGTCGTAGCCGAAGCATATCGTGTGAGATTACTCAACTGGTCTCTAGCCTTGAGCTCGGCGTATTCGAACCGAAGCTTTCGTTCTAGACAAACATCGGCCACATTAACACTTTATCTCAGAGATGGGACGCTTCTGAGGTGTCGGTTGCGGTACACCTAACGGATGCACTGGTTGTCCTCCCCCTCAGGCAAATCATCGACAAACAACAAGATGGATTCACCCCTAAGCGGTCGTTCCAAATGACCACGATCCAAGCTTTCAAATTGTGCCTTGTATTGACCTTAAGTTGCTAGGAAAGTTTCGAGATACCTCTCATGTAGTAATTGGCGTAATAAGATGTCTTTAGGAGTCGTAGCCTCTAGGCCAATGGCCCATGCTGAATCGCTACGGCCTTCCGTTTATCAGAGACGTTGCTCCACGTCAGGTATAAAATCACACAACCGCTCCGGTTTTGAATGACCCCTCTGGGTCCGAGCGCGACGAAGATTAATCTCCTCTTGTTGGAGAACCAAGTCCTGTTTCAAATCAATCGGATTGGTGATGATGTTACCATCCGCATCTGTTGTATGATGCTGCGCCTCGGCTGTGGTGGTATCACCACGTTTAACGAGCGGATTGGGTGCTGAAAGAGGTCGTACCTCAAGCACAAGTGAGTGGGACGATGTCTGTTCATCTCCATGTACATTGTTATTGCTACCGTGGTCTATTTCCTCATCGAAGTCGAGGTAGGAGGAAAGAGTCCGAGACTCATTAGATGGCAAGGCCATGGTGGTTGGTGTTTTGGTAAACCGTGAGGTTGTAGCACACACACCACCCTCTTCGAGAAAAGAAATCGATTGACATTTTACGGTAACGTCAGTCTGGTTGGGACAGTGTAACAGGGTAACACGTCGACTGGTAGTCGACAATAGGTGTGATGCACACAAAGGATCGAATCCCCTTTTAAGTGATATTAAAACACAGTATCGATTGTTGAAGACTGATGTCTGTCAATCATTGATTACGAGATCATTTATAAGGTGTTATTTAGGACATTAGCGAGTAGGCTAATTACTTTGTTTTAAGGAGTTCTTTAAGGTTAAAAGAAAAAATAAAGTTCAGTTCCCATTTTGATCAATATAAGACACGTGCCTATAAAATTGTTTCCACAACAAATGATAGCCACAATCCTTGACTTTTCATTGACAGTTTTGTGTGTAAATTCATCGTGGTATGACAAACCCATTCCTGATCTTCTCCAAATTTTTACCTGTAGGTACAGCCAGTGCATACAGGTATTTTAACGAATAGGTACTACCCTCTTCGAGTGGGTTCTACACACCCCCCCCCCGGTCGTGGTTTTCGTCCCCTACCGAATGCTTTGGTTTCCTGCTAGAGCGGATGGCCCAACTATTAGTTGTTGGGGATTTGTGTTTCTTCAAGAGACCTTACTAGCTGGTTCCGGGGTTACCAGGGTGGTAAGAGTGCATCTAGTGTTTTACACACATTTATCGATGATCTTGAGGTGGTCTGACAGGTAATCGAACCCGCGCCACTTACGTGGCACAAGCGGTATTTATTCATGGCACGATTCTCTCTGGGTTGGTGCGCTGAGTGTAATAGCTTACTGTAGTAAGCGTCAAATCTGGCTTGCACTGTCATTATTTTTTCGAGTGATGGAGCCAATCGTCATCTCTAATGTTGCGCCTGTTAGAGTCGCTAGGACTTTCCTATTTTAGCACCCCTAGATTCGTTTCTCGAAAACAGTGCTGGTCCTAGCGTCGACTGT
Organism: Hyaloperonospora brassicae; assembly: GCA_947650285.1. Taxonomy (NCBI): domain Eukaryota; phylum Oomycota; class Peronosporomycetes; order Peronosporales; family Peronosporaceae; genus Hyaloperonospora; species Hyaloperonospora brassicae. The sequence goes on from CANTFL010000002.1 coordinate 234,581, forward strand.
AATGATGGACCCCCTGTGAATTCAACCTTTTTCAGACCGCGAACCACTTGACCTAATCTTTCCTGATCCATCTCAACAAGTGATTCGCTTGCTGGGTATTCGCCACCACTTCAAAAGATGGCAGGTCTGTCCCTCCCGATTGCTATGGTGCAACAAAAAAACTTGGATTAGTCTTGTGTCAGCGAACTTCGGTCAATGAAGCGTGTACTCACAAAATATGCGTGTACTACGAGGACATCTCTTTCTTACGCCATTCAGTAAAGGCGGAGACAGATGCTGTGACTAGAACTGCGTAAGCAATGAATGCGCTTGTAGTTAGAAACCGATGTCACAACAGTGGCTTCCTTGTGGAGGAAGAAGCCGTCTCCGGATTGACGAATGGGAAAAGCCAATAATGACTTAGAAAAATACCTCATACTGCTCCAAACTCATAAAATCGCGTCGCCTTCGCTGGCTGCAGCACTGAAATGTCTATAAAAAGGTGCAGCCGCATATTGATATTCAGAAATAAGAACTGATCCACTTGCTGGTTCTCGTAGAAGGTCCGATGAATCCGCAAATCGTGCGACGAGTCAAAGAGCTGGTTCCAGTTGATGGGCACGCTCACAAGAAGAGATGAGTCGTCAGCAAAAGATGAACGGGTGTGCACTTGTTTTAGACGCACCAAGAACCGGAAGTCCGCGAATATCTGGGGACCTGCTGAATTGATAACTACATACTGCACACTAGGTGACCAACTATTATAACCAGTGGACGGCCTTGACATATCACGGACACGATTGGAAAGGAGTCCGATACTCCGTCATTCGACAGCATATATCACTGTTGTCTCCTATGCATCCATTTTTTCATTGAACAAATTTGGGTGAACGTTACGTCACGAATGAAGCTCTGTTGGGCCTCACGCAAAACTCTCTATCGATCGTGAAATGCACTTTTCGGATACCGACCAAGAAGCGACTCGGATGGGGCTCGTGTGGATGTCCATATTCTACGATGATGCACTCTGATCAATTTGATTGAGCTTGTGATGGTTCAGGAGGAAATTATGTAGTCTTTTATCTGGTATCATAGCAAATTCTCGAAACCGTCGCTGTCGTAGCAACTATATCGGCCGATGATTGATAAAATGACCCGTATTTTTCAATAAATTTATTTATTTTTCCCCCCAGTAGTTGTTGACCATGTGCACGACTACATTGTCACCTTTCTCACCGTCGACTTTGGGCGCTCGACTGGAGAACCCATGCACGTAATTGTTGAGCATGGTGATGTCCGTGTTTTTTCGTAGAACAGGAAGGTCCACGTGTTGTGTCCGTGGCACGACATCGAAAAAATAAATGTTGCCGTCAAATTCAGAGTTCGTGATGGTCATTCCAAATCCCACCAGCCTTGCCCGTAACGACTATTTGGCGACCAATTCGAGACATCTTCACGTGGTCGAGCCAAACGTTGTCGTTCGGAATAGTACCACTTCTGTAAACTTTCATGTAAATCGCAGCGCTACCGTGCACCAAATGTGGGTTTAGTCCCGTCATCTGCAGAGGTTCTTTCTTTTTCCCAGCGCTTATAACAAAGGAAACAAGGTTACCCATGCGAAAGTCGGTTGTTTCACCAAGGCTGACACCGAATTTATAGATGTCTTGCCATACAAATTTGACCAATCTATTTGGGGCACCATCTTCCGTCTGCCACGATTCTTTATAGCTATACAGACTAAACTTTCTCAAAATTAGCTACAGCACTGTATTGGCATAATTTGTCAGCAACCTTTGCCAGCAAGTGAATAAAAGTAGGGACAATATCATGTGTCCCATTAAATCACAAAAATAAAAATGCCCCAGATAATGGAAATTAAAAAACGCCTCACGTCTTAGTTTGACGAATACGCTTGAGACATCATCGCGCGTATCCTTCCTGAAATTTGCCTACATACGACGAAGTCTGTAGAAATTAAAGTTATCGATAAAGGCTAAACAGAAATAATTGCATCATTGGGGTCTATCGATATGATTATGCGTTTTCAAATATCAAAATTGATAGGCGGGCAGGCAATGCGATCCCACAAGTAGAGCAACATTATTAGCAGCCGCAGCACCTACAACGACAACAGCAGTAGCAACATCAGTAGCAACAGCAGTAGCATTATTTAAAACTACAACAGCAGCAGCAACCGCATCACCCACAGCATCAGCAGCAACAGCAGTAGCAGCATCAACGATAGATACTGAAACAACAACAGCAACCGCAGCACCTACAACGGCAATTTCATCAGCAACATCAGCACCAACATCAGCAACAGCAACCGAAACAACAATAACAAAATCAATAACATTAATATCAACAACATTAGCACCAACTAACTATGTTCAGGACATCGAAAGATGATACGAAAAAGCATTTACGTCCTCATATCTCGCGTCTGCGCCTGCAACCGGTGGCTGCAAGCGCAGCACGCCCGCGGCAGAACCCTCTCCGCGGCTTCCCAAATAGGGCGGGGAAAGGACGTGTGGTTTCATGTGTGCCACATTAACTTGCCTACACACTAAAAGGTGGGGCTTGTTTTTCTATTATCTGGGGCATTTTTTATTATTTTCGTGATCAAATGGGGACTTTTATTTTCCCCCATAAAAGTTTTCACGAAGTGATATTTTTACTGGTCAAGAAGAAATAACACATTAGAAATGAACTGAAATGAGTAAAGCAACCATTTCAAGGGCTTGATTGTGGTAGTGTTCGAGGTATTTATTAATACGCTTTCGTGTTTGTGCTATTTTCAGTTGCAGTTTGATTACTTTCTTTGTCTATTACCCACTTATATAACTCCTTTTGAGGAATTGTTGACCAACTGAGATGCAGTTTCGATTCTACGATCGTGTACAGAACAGTAAAAGGCACCTCAATTGGTCAATTATTATGTGAGGAGGTCGGTATATCGATATTAAGTCGCCACTTTATTTGTAGCAAAAAGTGACGTCTTTCTATGTTTATCGATTAAGTTGTTCCATATATTTTCGTTATCTATTCATTTTATCAATAAGTGGTGTGAATTCCCTCTCTTCTACTACCACGTTACATATATTAATTGAATTTGAATTGCGTAATGCTGACCTATACGAAAATTTCGTGGATAAAAGTGGTCATAATATTGAATTATCATTATATTAGCAAGGGCCAGGAGACGATCGTCTAAATGAGTATTGCTCTAATCGATGTGGCTATCTCAGGCGAAGTTTGAGTTTTTTGATGACCAAAAAGATCGGGGCGAAAGCTGAACCGCCACCCAAACTCCCTACTCTGCTCAGCGTGCTAAGGGGTGACACGCGTATGCGATTGAACAGGTGGATAGAACCGATGACAGTCAAATCAACGATTGATTACGGTTAACGATGAATATGTGCAGAACCGTTTAATCAAGCCAGCTAAAATTAACGAAATGAAAAGAAAGCACTTTCTTTCAAAGTAGATATGATACATACACAACATGCGCTTATCATCGATCCGCGACACATTATAACGCGAACGTGTAAATTTATTTGCACACCACTCTTGGTCTGTCTAAGGACACTTATGTGAGTGCGTATGTATATGGTCGGTTTTGACCTATATTAAGATGTCACCATCAGTCTATCAAAATATTCTTCCTCGAATAAAGACGACATTTATCAAATATTGACTATCGATGTAACATATCTAATTTACATCGTTTGTGCAATGACGTTACGCGTATGTGATACAACCAAGAATGTGGTGTCGCCTTGTATACATGCATACTTCTCTCTTTCAATTTATATATATATGCATTACCGGTGCATTTTAGTTAGCGACCTGTGAGATTTGTAATAGACACGTACATTATGGCGCTTTTAGTGCCTGAAGTTGGGTTGAGCGGTGTCAGCTACCCAGTTAAATACTTTTGATTTTTTACTTTGCTACAAAGTCACCGATGACCGTGAGTAAATTAACTCAGGACTAACAATGTTTGTAGAAGATAAAAAACATAGCTGTACATTTATACAGCAAAAGTCAGAAGCCTAACCAAGGCTTTTGAGCACTTATTGCTGTTGGTGCTTCCTGCTTTATAGCCTTGTAGCTCCGCTCTAATTGGTATCGCTTGCATTCATTCTTGCAGATCTCTTGAAAATGATCTCAACAAAGATGTATTAATTATGTAGTAAAGCGACCAGTTAAATTTGAGTTACGCGAAGGGATCGCGCTTCAGTTACATCCGAGTTGGCAGACAAATGGTAACGAAGGTCCAACAAATGGTCGAATCACGTCCAATGGACGGTTAAAAATTATTGGACATGAGATCAGACAGGATAAGACCTGCGATATCAGGTTGAAGTACGACGGACAAGGGAATGACTACGTTGGCGATCAGTAGATCAAAAACGAAAACTCGATCAAGGATGCGATCGTGATGAGGATCGACGATGAGGTACGTGATCGCGGTCGAGCTAGTGTGGACTACACGACATGATATGCAATTAGAAAGGCGAGTGCGATCGGACAATTATATCCGGTGTGTGCCACGCAAGTACAAGATTGCTGCCTTCTGGAGATAGCGCCATGTGGCATGCAATGTCTAAGACATGGGGATCGGGATATGGTCGTTGGGTTGGATTGGTTAATAGTAAACAGAGTTCAATTTGCTTGTAAGTACACGTGTCGCTTTCTATTCCGGTTTGGATCATTGGCCTTCCGACGTCAATAAATTTGCATACTTTTATTAAGCAATGTCCCTGGATTGTTTTGCCAGGGATCAAGAACTCTCAAACAACACCCCAACTGCGACTGGACGCAGGAAACCCTTTGTCGTTGAGGACTCAAGATCGCGAGACAGCTCAAGTGGTCAGAAGGCTCTCGAATCAAGGTCTACATTCGGACAAGGCGATATGTTACAGATCAGGTTGACTCACATCGAGCACCTTACAATTATACAAGTGACTCCGTGAAGAATCCCACGAGATCACACCAACCCCGATCGCGGTGGGAAGATTTCCACACCGAGATTGAATCTCGACCCCATCGCAACCACGGTCAAGTTTTACATTGACACGAGTTCATCTGGAAGAGTGCAACCCTCCGCAACGACGGGTGCACAAGGTGAGGAAGGCTATCAAGAACACGAAATCGGAGTACCCTCTCTGTTAGTCTGTCGTCCGGGTGCCAGTGGAGAGTTGGGGTCGACTCCTCAAAAGAGCGATCACCACTCCACCACAATAGTGCGCTGCCCGTTTTCGAACCATAGATTTTACCGTGAGGACCTGAATGAAGATGTGAAGAATAAAATTGAACCTGGTATAAAAACTTCGAAGGCCAAGGAATCGCCACAGACGCGTGAGTCTGAAAAATTCTCAGTTCATCAGAGTCCAGGAGGGGCTCTTATGGAAATAAAATAAAAGAGGAAAATCGATCACTCGATTTGGAAGAAAAACCTCGACCCCCTCATGAGGTCCTTTGAAGGACCACCACGGTTCGTGCTACAAAGCAATATTCGCAGGGTGAAATCCCATCAGGTTTATAACCGAACCAGAGTTGTCTAAGGTCACACCCGCGATCTAGAGAAAAGAGAAATCGAGGACGGCGAGGGTGAAAGAAACGACAACCGAGCCCGATCAACGTGATCAAGTTAAGAACAAGATCACGAAGCCGTTCAATTTCGTGGAAGATCAAGTAAAGACAGAAGGATGGCAACGTGAAGAGTTGACCAAAGCGTTTGAGCGGAAGGTGCTGGATTATCTACTATTAAGTGATCCAGTACTCCAAGTGCTGAAGGCAATTCCGGTCGATGCGATTCAAGGTCCAGTATCGGCCCCGGCAGTGCATCGAACATGCTAAAGGGAATCTACGGGATCCTGCAACTGTTTCATGAATCTGGATTTGTGACGAAGATATTAGAGTGAGGAACTGTCGAAGTGCGATCACGATCAGGTCACCTATACATGCCGATTGCTGTATGAGAAGCTGATTCCTATCACAGGCAAACCCAAGATTACCGATCAGTCGATTACCGCGATCGCAGACATACCGTAAGAATACCACACCAAATCTGTCGCAGTATGCCTCAGCGGAATCCGAGATCAAGTTAGATGACTCGATCAACACTCAGCGAATGTCGCTAGGCTCCATTGTATCCGCTCATCTGCTTGGTCGCGCAAAAGGAATCAAGGCCGAATCGCGATCGGCTGCTATACGCGCCACCAGAGATGACGCATCGGCTATCCAAGGACACCTGATTTCTTACATCAAGAACGCTATGGGACGACTAAAACAGAGACAACAGGAGTCAAGTCTGTTACGCGATCTTTCCAAGTCAGGCGATCAAGTGGAAAAGAGCTCGATAAACCCATCAACCCGATGTCGAGATGGAATCGGTTGGATCGCGTCAAGGCCGATCGGATTTTGGTGATCTTCGAGGAAATACCCCGTACGATTTGAAGCATAATGACTTACGGCGTTCATTAATGAATTTTGCGGAATTCTAGATGTACCAAGGACCGTCTCCTCATACTATTTCATTTCTCTGTGATCGGCGAATTGAAGGAGTTCAAGGGTTAATATTAAGATAAATACCGTGCTAGAAGGTGTATTAGCAAGGTCAAGTTGGCGTTCCTAAGGGATCCAATATAGGATAAAATAAAGTGCTGGGTGTTCGGTAATCTACTGACAGGACCGGCGCAAGATTGGCACATTCAACTGAGTCGTACTACTTGACGCTTGTGGAACGATCTGCTGAAAGGTTTCATGGTACAATATGAAGGATATGGTGTGTCGAATGCCATACAGTTATACCACGCGCGCAAACAAACGGACGAAACCCCTCTAAAGTATTTGCACCGATTGAATGGGGCAGCGATCCGAGCCAAGGTGTCGGTTCTAGAAGGTAGAACACGCTACGCGGCGTAAACATGTGGAACGCCTTTTTTCCCGCTAGATGATCGTGATTTAACAAAAAGTTGACTCTACTGCAATTATCGGATGCCGACGATATGGATGAAACGCTGCGTGCGTATCAGCGCATGGAAAACCGGTACACGAAGGCATCGATGGGACTAGGCAAGTTTCATCAGCGACTTGGGCCTCATGGGGATCAGGAACCGTCAAAATCAACCCGAGCAGTAAGAGTGATCAGGGTGGAAAGCGAGAGTAGCATCTCGGAGTCGGATCCAAGTGAATCAGAAGATGATGTGGACCGACGTATGGTTTGTGCGATCACTGTCCTTAATTAAATGAAGTTTAACCAAGATCATCATATGTCGCATGAACAAGTGGACCGGGCGGAGCTACGTGATCAAGGAGAACGATTAAAAGCGTGCACCCACCGTGGATAGAACAAGCATAATGATTGGAGCGTCTGGAAGAGATCGACTTTCCGGAAATGCGGCCGCAAGGGACATCCATCAGGCAAGTATTTTTACTCGTGTTCTGCTTGTGTGAAAGCGAACGAGAGTGTCAAGTGAGGTGTGAAAAAAGTTCTACAATCTGATGCGCAAGTGGTATGTGCCCACCAAGCACGCAGGAATGTGTCCGTCCGAGGCGGGGGAGATGTTAAACTAGGATGCTCGCCGGGACGGAATCTGGTACGAGCTGATCGTTCTAGGCTATGCATAAATGCTTTAGTAAAGATACGAGTGAAGGATCAAGAGGTTAGCGATCAGGAAGAGCCAATCGCTAAAATACGTAATCATTCAACGTGTGTCCGCGAGGTCCTGAGTGTGAGAATAATTGACGAATACAACCGATCAGCTGTGAAGATGGAGCTTGATATCGCACCAGGGGAATTACGTAAAATGGTTTAAGAAGGAGAAAGCGATCGGCAAGATCAATAATGAGAAGCTAACTATGCTGTTTCATTCCGATACTAAGGTGTCAATCATCGACACCACCTTTTCTTGTAACGTAGGGTGCATGATCGACGAAAGACGGACTCAAGAATGTGTTGGTATAGGCTAAAACGCGTGCATGACGGTTACGAGCACAAAGATCAAGATCACATTGGACGGTTCACTGGTACCTTATTTCGACGTATGGGTCGGTGATCAAGTGAGTCAAGAGGCTATACTGGGCATGAAATTTATGGTACCGGCCGGAACGGCTTAAATATAGAGGATAGAACGATATGTCTACCCGATGAAGTCCGCATTCGTCTAGCGGGGCATAAGAAACTCTATCTATCAACAATTCAAGCGGTCAAATTTTAATTGATCAAAACGTGGTGACACCAATCGGCAAACCAACAGAAGCGAGGATAGGTGTCGCGCCACCAAGAGCTAAACTTTGGGTAAGACGAGACGTGGAGTGGTTGCCAACTGTGACTAACGGGCCTGGAGCAGGATCAACTACCCACAGCTCGCCAATTTGGGTGGGTTGCGAGGTGATTCTGCGCTGTGGACTCGCTAGGCCTGTGAATGGTAGCGGACATGATACCTCAATCGCTAGAATACGTGTCTGCAGGGTCGCGACGGTATGACCAATGACAGACGCTAGCGTTCGAAGCTACAACCGATCGGGAAGAGGTCTCATCAGAAGCGTCTGAAGGACCATTGGTCGAACAGCGATCATACCCTACTCCAAACACGATTTTATAATTGCTAAACGGTAAAGATAGAGGAATAGGCGGAGGATTGCAGTGCTGATAAGTTACAACCTGATCGAAACGAGATCGAAGAAGATATGATGCAAGATTTGGATACGAATGAGAGCGATGATCGCGCCACGAGAAAAGTCCCGCAATCAATGAAGTTATACTTCTGACGGATATGCAAATGACGAGACGCTAGACGATAATCGTATGCAAACCAGGTAAAGGGAAGCTAGCAGAGTGGTGACGCCGACCGTGACAGGAAAGATCGATTGCGTGGAATCTGATCGGGGACAAAGACGATCCATATACCAAACAGACGCGATCCCGACCACGGATGGTGAAGGACAAATCCAGTCCAGAAATTAGTCTGATAAGATCGCGAGAGACGGAGAAGAACGGTGTATGCACCACGAGGAGGATGCAAATCTACCAACGAAAGCCTCTTCGTCAATATCTATGACTCAAGTGTGCATGCTGGTCGATCAGTCGTGAGATCGACATGAGGAGCCAAACTCTGAAGTGAAGACGGTCGACGGTAAAGACATCGAGCGAGGTGTCAACGATTTGCTGCGAGGGAATTACAGCTGTCAGACAGATTGGGGTGCGATCAGAGATTGTGGGTTACAGGAAAATACTAATCAACAGGCGTAACAAGATGACGTCGAGGCGATGGGGAGGAAAGGACGGATGCAGAACCGTCTACCGTGTCGACGTATCGAAGCAAAAGAGGATAGTTGTACGCCGAGGACGTCGATCAGCACATGGCGATTCTACCAGAGGTAGTCGCGCCTGCGGCCGAGATATCTCTAGAATAAATTCAAGTGGACGACCCAGGGGAGCCACTGTCGAGTGATCAAAAGAAGGTGCGGCAGTTGGTATGGGAAAATAGCCATCTACTAATTGGCAAAGGTAATGTACTTCCTCCTGAGGCTCGTGGAGCAGTCTGTGATATCGACGTAGGAGATGTTAAGTCGATCGCACAAAGGGCACGACCGGTATCACCCAAGTTTTCCCCAAAGCTGGCTGATCTGATCAACGGATTATTGACGGCGCAGATAATTCGGCCGTCCACTTTTCCATGGGCATCACCAATCATGGTGATCGTAAAGAAGGATGGAGATGACATTCGATTTTGCATCGACTATAGAAGAGTGAATGAGTTGACAAGACTGATGGTCTATCCCATACCTTTGATCAGCGACTTGCTGCAGAATATTGACAAATCCTTGTGGTACTGTTCCTTGAATATGGTAATTGGGTTTTGGGTGGTGGAGATGAAGGATAGAAAAAGAGTAACATCGTCGCTTATTACACCATCAGGTCTGTTTAAATGGATGATGATGCCGTTAGATTTGAAAAACGCGCTGCATTTTTACCAGCGCCTGATCGACAATGTGTTGTATGGGTATTTGAAGATTGGTACGCGTCCAACTACTATCGCCTCGGGATCATCAGATCTTATCAATGTGTTTACCGACGGTGCACCAGATTCTGATATGAAGGCGTCGGTCATTGGTCGAAGGTCATATATCGACGATATACTGATAACGGCCGAGTCGTAGGAATTTCTATACCGTAAATTGGAGCGGTTGCTAGACGTATACAATCGATGGAATTTATCGATCAGTTTGGCTAAGCGTACTGGTACGATACAAGGTAGACTACCTGGGTCATTATATAACTCTGTCCGGATTGGAGGCGGGCCCAATGGATCGAGAATCGTTGGTAAATAGACCATTTCCTTGTTCGCTACGGTCTATGCAATCGTTCCTCGGTAGCCTCAACAATTACAGCCGATACATCGATTACTTTTAAGTGTACGCCTCAGTACTGTAAGAATTACGAGAATCAGATTCTCACGAGATCCGAAGAACGTATGAAGACCCAAGAGCAGTGGAGGTTCCTGGGTGAAAAGAATTTGCCACATTGCGACCTGTACCCAGTTGCTGGGGCCTTCGCGATCTGTACCTCATTTTTGGAGACGATCAGGATCCGGAAGTCAGGAGTCTCTGGGAGAAAGCGACGATTGCTACCACTTTCCTGAAACAGAAGATAACGACTTCACCAATTGTGAAACACCTTAATCCGGATCGACTGCCGTTGATTGTGGTTTATGCCAGCAAGTGGGTAGTTTCGGCTGAATTGTTACAGAAAAATGAGGGGGTATTCTGGCCGGTCAAGTTTTCAAGCCGTACGCTCAAGCCCAACGAAGAGTATTATGGTATGGTGGAGAAGTAAGTACTAGCATTGGAAATAATGCTATACATATGATATGTCATGCTGGTTTCTCGCGAGATCACTGTGCTGACTCGTTATTCAACCTTAGCCTGCTTTCTATAATCTTCCGGTCTCCACAGGAGATTAGGCAGATGGGCTGCATTGCTATGAAACTGGACATTGGAGATCCGTCGATCGAGAAGGGTGAAGATGAGCAATTGAGTACTCTGGTGGCGAATATAATCCCTCGGCAAGAAGTGGATGAGATTTTGATCGCGATCGCGCCTATAAAACAAACCCTACAAACGATCAGTATGCCTCCTCCTACGGTCCACTAGGAAGAATATCTCTGAGTGGCTTGTTTGACGGGTCTGCTAGAGTGGAGATGAAAGTCAGAGCATGCAGCGCGATCGTATGGAGATTTTCCAGGATGGAAGGTGGTGACTGACGCGTCTACGCTCGTCCCTGATCCAAAGGTCAAGGAAGCAGAGTATAAAGGGCTACTTTTATGCTTTAATTTGCTGACTGATCAGACTAGGGGACGGGTGATGATAGCGGAGATTCGTATATAGTGTTCGGACAAATGCGTGGAGAGATCGATTGCAAGTCGCCTATTCTACAACTGCTGGGATATAAAGCGATGGAGAAACTCCGACCCTGGCCCAAACATGATTTTCTTCATGTAAAACGCGATTGAAACGCGCGTGCAGACCGATTGGAGAGTAAAGATTTACAGAATGAGAAGGGCTGGATAGTGATGGATGACCAAGATCTCCGAATCTAGTGACTCTGAATCGGCTGGACGAGTTACAGATATCCCGAAAGACGAATCAGAGGGTGCGTGTAGCTGCAATTATTCGAGATATCGCACGACGACGCCATTCGCCCCAAATTGTGCGAGAAGATATTGTACAACAGATACGAATGGAGCGGATCAAACAAGCGCAAGACGAAGAGAGTTAAATCCTTAATTTAAAGATCTATCATAATGGGGACGTATCTATAATTACATCAGCGGATGCGAAACTATGTGCCTTGATCGCTCCGGACTATGAGGTCGATCAGTATGGGTTTTCACTCTTTTGTCCTGAATCAGCCACAAAGTCAGGCGACCGCGCAGAGCTGGTTCGGTTGTTGACCTGGAGCTCTTGCTGCAGAATGTTTTACATCACTATCATACCAGCTTGGAGGGCGGCCACCAGATTATAGGTGAACTTATTAGCGACCAAAACGAATTTTCACTGGAGAGGTCCGTATCGAAGTGTGCAATGGTATGTGGGAGAGTGTGTGAATTGTGAAACGGGTAAAGGACGTCCCTGCGATAAAAGTGGCTCGCCGGGTAACATACAAGCAACGTACTATTTTCAGATTCTGGCGATGAATCGTATTCCTACTTTAGCGCGATCGTTTCAAGTGGACACACGTAGCTGTTGATCTGGGTCGAGCTGTTCTCTGGGTATGTGGTTGCTAAGGTAAGTGCATCTCGGACCGCACAAACAATCGCGGAAAATTACGAAGAATGTGTATTCAAAAGGTTTGGTGCAAGTGACGCAATTAGTCACGATCAAGAGCCAGGAGTTATGTCTGATTTTTTTCATGCGTTTGATCAGATCGTGGGCCAGAAATAAAGAGCTGCTATGGGATATAGACCACTGGCAAACGGCACAGCGGAGCGCATGGTACAGACGCTAACTGGAGCGATTAAGATGTATGTGTGAAATGATAATCGGTGAGATTGGATGGATTTGCCGAGCCATCGACATACGCGATCAACATCGCGCTCGATCGGGTTCGCGGGGACACCCCATTCTATCTAATCCACGATTGGAAGCCCCGATCAACGTTGGAAGCCACTTTTTATCGAGAGAGTAGCGCATCGCTCGACTGAGATCCACGACGATGGCGGTATGGCATACAATGCCAACACCGACGGGTGAGAGCGGTGGTGAAAATCGACTGGAGGAAGCAATCCAACATCGCGCCGCTCAGCCTAATCAGGATCACGGCCTGCTAGACAAATGCAGCGTATAGCAAGTCTGGCTGTTTATAGATCGCGTGAAGGAGGGGAACGCTCGCAAATTGGCGCATATGTGGCACGGATCGTTTCTTGTGATTGATAAGAGCGTAGATACCGCTGCGAGGTTGGAAATAGTAGATACGCCCTACCAAGCCTTCGTAGTGGCGCATGTGTCGAAGATGAAACTTGTTCGGTTGTTTCCGGATCGACCGATGGAACGGGTAAGAGTAACAGAAGCGGATCGAATTAATTTTGACGAATCTCTATTACTAGATAACACTTGGGTGGGCGATATGGTAGAAGACGAGTTCGAAGTGAAGAGAAAAACTGTCGTGCGATCAGGACGACGGGCGCTTTACGGCAGGATGCATCGACAGTTTAAAGTCTATTGGAAAGGATATCAACATCAGTCGTGGGTGGACAAATCAGACTTAAACCGTGGAGTGTTGATACTAGAATGGGACCGCCATCGCGTGAAAAAGAATCGGTTTGAAGTGATGTAGTCGCGCGAAGAGGGAGATGCGGGTTATTGATGGTTAGACCGTTTGAGTTGAGGTGAAATGCATGGAGAGTGCATAGGAGGATGGAAGAGCACATGCAGGGAGGTTGTATGAGAAGGTGGAAAGGCGGTATGAGTTGTGAGTGTGGCAATCGAGAGTTTACAGACTTGATCGCGCAGATCAAAGTCAAAGGTATTTTTGATCGCCACGGTGGAACAGTGATCGCGAGCGATCAGAATGTGGATGATCTGATCGAAGTAAAGTCGGCAATTACTTTAATTGCAGGTGATCAAAGTCTGTAAGACTTGGACCGCGAACGATCGGATTTGTGGGTGACCTGATAGAGGTTGGATAATGATATAAAGAAGCAGGAAGCCGATTTTAACAAAGAAATACGAAGCTTAAGACAGGGTAGTAGATATTGAAGGAAGAGAATGACAATTCTGGAACGATCACGATAGAAGGACTTTGCCGGAGATGCGGATGATTGACGATCCAGGATATTTTGCGATCGCGTATCGATACTGGATGCTCTACGGATAGACTGTATCAGCTAGCAACAAGGCAGTGATCAAATCTGAACTCTCGGTTTTTTTGCACCCCAACCCGGGGCACCACACTCGTTTTTCTGACGGTACCGGGAAATATAAAAAACGAATTAAATAGAACGTCCAAGTCAAAATACCCGTCGATCATCCGTTAAAGGATACAGTCAAGTATAGTCTTCCAACGAGGCACAGATCGCGGTCGGCGTTGCCGACGCTCTTGGCAAAATGTGTCTAATTCGCGATTCGCCTGGCACTGCCGACTAGATATGGGAAGAACATGGGTTGATTCCCACAACGCCTGTCGATGACGATCTTCAAGCGCGCGATACGTTTCCATCAATCCCTTGAACCAACCAGTCAATGCAAAAGAGATCGGCTCGGTCGGTCGTTCGAGAATTTCCCAAGGTTCTTGGTTGTGCAAAGACGTGGTCTGCGCCTAGGAAATCAACTGGGGAGCGTAGCGATCATCCCGGAGTGTAGACGACTTGATGAGCCTTTAATGAGGAAACGGAAAGAGTTCCGGATCGGCGAAATGCTTGACCATGAAGTCCACTTCTAGCTCAACGACGCTAGTGTTGATGACTCGACGCGACGACCAGGAACTTACTTGAAAGGTTGACCGGGGAACGCGACAGCTGTATCCAGGAACCCACTGATCGCACGGTACGCGAGTGGCTGGCAGCGCGGCATATTGTCTGGGAGCCAAAAGAATGTTCACGTCCTCGCAATCATCACTGGACATACTGAGGCTGCCCAACGGATTGCTCGACGGATCGCCCAGAAGATCGATCTAGGACACCTTTGCTTACTTAGGACAACTTAAAAAAAGTTGGAGAATGGGATCTCAAGCTGGATCTGGATTCATCAATGACGATCATGGATGAGGGTGGGTCGAGTGCAGTGGGCTTAGCAGAAGTCAAAGCGCGTATGATGGAAGTAGATCGTGATCCCGAATGCGCTGCGCGGGTAACATCCCCCGAAGAACTGGACAATAGCTCATGGTGGAGGACGAAGAGAATTAATTCTCCGGATTAGCTTGATCTGTAAACACTCCTGGCGACGTCGTCGGTGAGGTTGCCGGAACACCCTGAACAAAAGGGCGATTACCAGAGTTCTTTCGGCCTATTCCATAGGAACGCTTGAAATATACCGACCGAGATAATTTGATCGAAATTCTCAGGGTGTCCGACCGCTTGGACTTAGGCGATTGCATTGGCTCAACTGAGAGCTCGTGAGAAGACGATCGTGCGGGTGCTGCCGTCGGTGCGGATACAGTAGATCGGGGAGGTTCGGCCGTTTTCAATAAACCAGCTGACTGTTTGGGATTATTTGTCGATGCCGACTAAGCTAATCGAGTGGGAGGAGCTGTTCGCGGGGGAAAGTGGGCTTTGTCGACTTCGTACGAGGTGCTGGTTTGTTCGATTGCGGGATTTTGTCCTGAAGCTTGGAATCACCGGTCTGCACCGAGTCGGCCTATCGCGTGACTGGATATGATCGCGCAGACCCGGAAGACGTTTACGAGCAGACACATCGCGGCGAAAACTTGACCGATGTCAACTTACAGGAGGCTCTTGAAGCCCTAGAAAGATTGGATGGGAGACCAGAATGGCTGTTGCTTCGGAGACGTTTGCTGTCCGAAAAAAATGAAGGTGACGCTACAGCTAACGGAGCTCCAGAATGCCGCTGTTCTAGATGATCTCGAAACTTATTGCGGTCAGCGACAGAAAGTTCACGATCAGCGATCGCGACATAACGAGCGTTTCGCGGTCCTGGGCTCAACGTTAAAGACGCGCATATTCGGAGTGGAAATCCGCCATCACTCTCAACAGTCGATCTAGCTCGCGTTTTTGACCGGTAATCTCCGCGCAGTGTTGATCTCGTAGCGTGGTAAATGACGCGATCTTTCTCTCGAAGTCGGCTATCTTCTGCTGATAGCGAACACTCGTAGCCTGATACTTCTTAGTGTCGGTGTCCCGGAGAGCCCGGATTTCATCAAGCTGCAAAATCCGGGACTTCAACTTTTGACTGAGAGAGGTGACTCTCTTTCCGATACTATGTGCGTTTCTCGAGAGACGCACGAACAGAGGTATGGTCACGAGGAACCTTCTCTGGGTCAGTGGAGGCGGCTTCGGAAAAGGATTTCTTCAAACTCTTGATCTCCTTCTCTAAGTCGCCGAATCTCGCCAGCCAGTCCTCATTCTTACTCAGGACCTTTACGCGTTCTTTGCTAAGCTTGCGGGCGCTCTAAAAGGTGATAAATAGATGATCGAAAAGCTGTTTGACATATTCGCGCAGCTGGACCCCGACCTTACGCAGCATGTTCAACTGCTGCTCCAGGCGATCGCCGCGGTGCTTCTCTTCTCTCAGCGCTTCTACAAGGGAGACGTAACGCCTCGCGATCCTCTCGTAGCTCTCCAAAGGATTGTAAAGAGTGGCCACCATGCCGGCTATCGACAATCGATCAGCACAAGCAACGGTCCCGAATCGGGTACTGGAAAGAAGGGAGTACGATCTGTCGTGTGTCCCACTAAGATCGAGGCCGTGAGTCACTCGATCGGGAACAAAGGACAACTCGCTCAAATCGGAAGTAAGAGAGGATCCATAAGGTTTTGTCGTAGACATGGCGTGGGTTGAAATGGTGGGACTGACCAAGCGAAAAGATAAATGCGCATTCAGATCGACACTGTATGGCGACTAACGGCGCAGGGGACGACTGTGGTGAAGCGACGAAGGAAATTCGCGATATGGGAACTGATCGCGTTCCACGTATATCTGAGTCAGTTAACGGTTGGCGGCGCCGGCCACACACCTGGTCAGATCACGTCCATTGAGCTGATAAGGCATAAACCGAATATCAGATCGGGGAGGAGGGGACCTGCGACATTGGGTTAAAGCATGACGGACAAAGGGTACATGTCATGGAGATGAGGTTACTGTCGAGGGGGCGATTGCGTTGGTGATAAAGAGCGATTTCGATAAGAGGAGAGTGTACCACACCTTGTGAGCTGCGGCCAGCAAGGTGATCGCAATCAAGGAGACGATCGTGATCATGATCAGTGTTCAGATACGTAATCGCGATTAGGTTGGTGTAGACCACTTCAGGTATTCACGATTATCAAGACGATCGCGATCATCAAGGATGCGATCAGTAAGGCGACCGTGATCAAGGATGCGATCGTGATGAGGACCGACGATGAGGTACGTGATCGTGATCGAGCTAGTGTGAACTACACGACATGATATGCAATTAGAAAGGCGAATGCGATCGGACAATTATATCCGGTGTGTGTCACGCAAGTACAAGATTGCTGCCTTCTGGAGATAGCGCCATGTGACATGCAATGTCTAAGACATGGGGATCGAGATATGGTCGTTGGGTTGGATTGGTTAATAGTAAACAGAGTTCGATTTGCTTGTAAGTACACGTGTCGCTTTCTATTCCGGTTTGGATCATTGGCCTTCCGACGTCAATAAATTTGCATACTTTTATTAAGCGATGTCCCTGGATTGTTTTGCCAGGGATCAAAAACTCTCAAACAACACCCCAACTGCGACTGGACGCAGGAAACCCTTTGTCGTTGAGGACTCAAGATCGCGACACAGCTCAAGTGGTCAGAAGGCTCTCGAATCAAGGTCTACATTCGGACAAGGCGATATGTTACAGATCAGGTTGACTCATATCGAGCACCTTACAAGTATACAAGTGAATCCGTGAAGAGTCCCACGAGATCACACCAACCCCGATCGCGGTGGGAAGATTTCCACACCGAGATTAAATCTCGACCCCATCGCAACCACGGTCAAATTTTACATTGACACGATTCCACCTAGAAGAGTGCAACCCGCCGCAACGACGGGTAAACAAGGTGAGGAAGGCTATCAAGAACACGAAATCAAAGTACCCTTTCCGTTAGTCTGTCTTCCGGGCGCCAGTGGAGAGTTGGGGTCGACTACTCAACAGAGCGATCACCACACCACCACAATGGAGCGCGTGCCTGGTTTAACCACTACATGCTCGTGCGGGAGCTTTGTTTGACCGCACTGTCCTCCTGGGTGGGAAGTGAGGCTACCGCGTCACTCCAAACAAACGAGAGAGCACAATTAACGCAGAGACGGCTATTGCTCGCTCTGTGCACTATTTGTTTCGTGGTGTCACTATCCACGACTGTAACGTTAGGCCAATCACTTGGGGACACCAAGTGATGTGTAAAACCTTTACTGACAACGAACTTGTGTCGAAGTCTCACTGATCTAGCTACCCAGTCGATCTGAAATTGCAGCGTGCTAGCCACGGCATGCCCAGTATGCCGTCGAATGCATAATTCATATTAATCACCAAGAAATTGTCATTGCTGGCTGCGAAAGACATCAAACATATACGACAACATCACTTCGCGCCGCGGTCCGCGGTGTGGTTCCCCGTCAGCCAACTTGACAACAACTTGGCCAGGTTCCTCGCATACCTGGATGCTGAATGGCAACATCGATAAACAAGATTCGCAAAAGAAATTGTTTGTCTCTCAGGAGTCTAAGGGTGCTTAAGAAGGTCGCCGGACAACGTTAAAACATGCAAGTTGACAATAATGAGACGTGAATCTCCACTCGTAGTGGTGGCAATAAATCGTGCGCGTAGCACAGGAGGAATTGAAGGTTGACTGCCGCCAAGGGGTCTGGACCTCTATCCAAACCAATAGGTCGGCTCGCACCTACTGGTCTCGGACGTTCTTAGGGTGACCAGGTGGTGAAGCATCCTCGTGATACATGCTTACTCCTTGCACCGATGCCGGCGCTGGAGCGCGGCACTCAGTCGCGCGGTGTCCTCGCTTTTTACAACGGAATCAGAACATCTGACGCCCGGCCCGAGCGTCGCCCTTGTAACAGGCCACACGTCGTCGGTCACCCGACGACTCGATCACGTCAATCTTTATGGGATCTAGGCCGGAATGTCGGGCGATTGTGACAACCGAAGGCTTGGTGTAAGGCTTGGTGGCCCAAACGTCCTCGCTGAGGAATTAGCAAAGGCTTCCTCCAATGTGACAGGATCCGCGCGTTGAAGCAACAAGCGATTCGCCCCTCACGAACCCATTCACAAAAGACATTCATCTGCGTGTACATGCCCGTTGAATGCTTGTAATGCACGACGACAGGTGTCGGGCCATCTGAACACAGTCTCGTATCGCCATTTTGCCCTGTCGCATGGACAGGAATTTTAAGCGCAGCATTTTCTCTTATTGTGGTGGCTCAAAGGCCAGTCTGATGTCATCCTGGATGGACTCCAGGGTGAGGAACGCGAGCTCGTCCTTGACAAGTCTACCGAGGGCTCATACCTTTGCTTTCTCGGTGAGACAGGAAAGGAGAAAGTTGCCCTTCGCCTGGGGCGACTCTAGAAGCCTCGAGGAAATAGCGATATTGACTTCTCGAAACCAGAGACTTAAGTTCAATCGATTTTTACCTTCGCCAGAATAGGCGGAGGTTTCCATCGTTCCGAAATCATTTTGTGAAAAGCGCGAGGGATTTTAATCCTCCGATTGAATTCGGCAAAATGGCGAGCCACGAAATCGGGGATCGCGAGATGCTGTTCATCATTAGTTGCTGATTGCGTCAGCGACACGACGAACGCCTCTTCTGATATCGCTGCGAGTCGATTCAGGACATCCGACTCAAGACCAGTAAGATGGGGGAAGGTCGCATGCTCCAGAATCAAATCTGTAGCGTTAAAGTACGACGAATCGCTCATCCCAAACTCAGGCATGGGAAGGACTACAAAGTGATACCAGGTGCAACGGTACTAGAACAACTCGTAGTTATCTTACACTATCGCTTAAGGAAGACTCAAGCCTAAGTATTAGGTATTAGGTATTAAGAAAATATAACTCTCTTTATGGTTTTGTTTCTTTAAATCCTACGTACGAGTAGTTCCCTGAGATCACGGGAACCACTGGATCTTCGTGTCGATATCTTACTGGCTATTGATGATAACGACCTCATTAATCTCACTAAGATGCACGACATGCTACATCCGCTAGTCCTAAAGTCATCTCCTACTTAAGTTGCATGTAAACCTTAATAAATATTACTTATGTAACGGGGTAGCCCATTACAGACAAGCTGCACGTAAGTGCCCACGCTTTTGATATGCCAGCAAGATTGATGACCGCAACCGCGACACGCTGAAAATTAGTTGGTATCTATGCATTACGGATTAAGAGAATGATATTTTCTTCTTCATTCCAGGAGTAGGGTTCAATGTCCAACTTGAATGGCTAAGACTTAGCCCCATCGTCTTATACAGACACCAATCGTGTGGGTATAGCCGACGTCACTTGGTCTTGGATTAGCCCTTCTAGGATCGTTTATTATTGCACAAAGCCCTCTGCACGAACAAGTCCGTTCAACGCATCCGTTCCTAGTGTAACAGATAACTTCACATATTCAGGACCACAGCCTTGGACAGCTTATAGAGCGCGACCTTTTGGGCTCAGAAACAGCGGTTGTATGTTCCATCCGCACAGAGAATCAGTATGTACAGACTCAGGCGTAAATTAGCCACAAGTGGTATCATGTGGAGCGGAGATGGTATGGATCCCATCCAGAGAAAAGCTTTGATCTCAGCGAGCAATTTGGTTTTCTAAAATAACACGACTCTAGGAGTCAACAATCCTAAAGTTTCAGATCCTTGGTCAAAAGACTTAACGATATTCGAATTGAGTGCACAATGTGCTCAGGATTCTATGCTTTAACATGGCTTCACTCTTCTTGCTAGACCTGAGACGCATCCGAAAGATACGTGTCGCTAACAGATCATAAGGGAAAATGAACTTAATTGTTTTTATGCGAAATGACACATTAGCCTAAACGCACCCATCTTAGGCACAAATGCTATGATTCGTACCAGTTTATAAATTCTTATATTTTGGTGGCTGATACACGTCAGCCACCAACAGCTGATAAGGTGTTCTAATATCATTTAATGGGACCTCATCCCTAGTGCGAATTAAAAACATGTTATGCCAGTTACCAACCGACGTGTAACCTTGTTTCAATGGACATAGCCCATCATACTGCGAGTAATTGTTCTGTAAACACAAACGTCAATCATAGATATGGTGGACGTTACTAACTTACCTGTAGGAATGTGGTCGTTCACAGTGATATACACTGCCAACGACGGTTCTGTGGGTGCTAGGTTAGATTTTTGCAACTTGCAGGCAACTAATATATATTTGATGACTCTGTGACAACTGGCGTCGAGGTATCATCCATGTACTTCTATATATGACATAATTTGATGTGGTATTTTGCTTTACTGGATCTTTTGCATAGACATCGGCAGCTTGCCTCCTTCTATGGTTGTCAATTACACAGTATTGCTGCGAGGCCGTGTAGACGACAGATTCAAGGCTTAGGTCATTGCACAGGCTCGCAGAACAGTCGGATCATGTATACTATATAATCATTTTCTACCTGGATATTTAACTGGATCACAAGAATCATTGTGTCTTCATGACTCGACACTGGTAGCTGATTCATGGTCATAAGTCTCCAATTCATAGCAGTTTAAAGATGAAATCAAAATGTACGTTGGGTGGATTGCGATGCAAATAATAACGTGCTGCACAGTTTATGTCATAGATAGGATCGCATTGATGCTTTCTTTACTGTTGTACAATAGATGCAGTAGTAGCAATAAATACCATTCCAGAAACTGAATGAACACTAAACTCGAAAACTTTGCATCGAACTGCTTCTTGGACAAGATTAGGACGATGTTGCTTGGTAGCCTGGGGTCAAGGCGAGAGAAAACATTGCTGCATTGGTCACTGCTACATGTAAAAGACCGAGACATCTGTTTCCGTTTTTTTGCACAAATAAGTACCCTCTTTGCTCTGTAGTTCCTTTATTCTAAGTACGTAAAAGCTCAATCGAAGTTTTTCATTTGTACATCATTCAGATCTCTTGTCCAGATAGTACAATGTTTACATCTTTTGTTGATGTCGAAGCCCGTTCAGTTGTTTCGCAGGGTTTGTATGAGGCTTCGATGAATAAATATACATTTACCAGCGTTGCTTTAAGTAAGCAATTATCGGACTTGCGCAATATTTTGTTGCCAGAAAGAGATACAATCGTAAAAGTGGACATGTTCGACACGTGTGAGATAAAGTGCTTCTCTTTCTGACATCTTGGTGAAAGATGGGATCCCAATATTTGATATACTAAATTGCACTGAAAATATAATCTGTCTCATATATTGATTAGATAAGCATTTTATATTCTGGGCTTTACAAAAACTCACAACGAGGCCGTCTTTTCAATATTGAAGTTCATTCATTTCATTATAATCAACGTGCAAGATACACAATACCAATTAAGATTAAACGATGCTGATACACATTAAATTTGTGAGGTGATCGAAGCAATTATTGAGCGAAAAGGTAGTGAAAGGTTCAAATTTGGGCTTTATTACATATTAGCGCAATATCACTTGAGCAATGAATACGAGCAAATTGCTTCCATGCTGTCCACACTCTGCAGCGGTAATGTATCCAAATTGGATGCGTTTAGTATCACAAGCGACTTTTTTTAGTAATTTATCCTGTATTGATGCGTGCATTTTGCCGATCCTAATGCAAAACCGACCGCAAACCAAGATCCAGACGCGATTTGTAATGCGATAATATCCGATGTGCATCAAATATCACATGGAAAGGACCATACCAACTATTTAAGTCACGTGCTATCTGACCCTGAGATGAAGAAATACACTGCAGTCGCTTCTGCGTCCAGTTGAATCACGTAGCATAGGTGTTTTGTTTCTCTATTCCACATGTCGGATCTGCCTCCTGGCAGGCTTTTCGTTTAACAGCCTCCAAAAACTCCGTCTTGTTTACACAAAACATTACCGATTAATGAATTAAGCATGGCTGAGAGAGCTCTAAATACACCCAAATGCAATTGGACGCAGCAAATACTACGAGCGATATAGCGGTATCGCTTACGGTTCATGAGTCTCTTGAACAAGATCGAATTGCCGGAGACGACCATATGAAATAAAAGTCAAAGCGCCATTAGCGGCGATAAATTAAAGCACTGTTTATGCTTGGGGACTTCTCCGAAAGAATGAATCGGATGGAGGCCTCACAGGTAGAGCAAACCAACTTGCGTTTGGAGGACTCACCCGAGTCGAGTGTCGCAAGGCGCGAGAGAGAGGTTGGAGCAGGGTTGAATCTCCGGACCCTGGAGTATACCCCTCCTAAGGGACCTTCGAATGTGTCGCCAGCTACCTACTTCGGTGTTTGGCGACAACAATAGGCAGGTGCTGAGATACCCCCTGCAGGATATGCAGGTCCGAAAGTCAACATGGGTCAGGGAACCGACCCCGGTGTATACAAGGAGGGTTTATCTGCGGGATATTATCATGGCATGGGTATCCCCAACCTAGAATATGTGCAACCAGGGCGTCCGAGAATCGACATGCCAGACGCACAGCAACGAAACCTCGCGTTGCAACCTTTCTATGAAAAGGAGCTCTACCACGTCCTTGTCTGTAGATTTATGGAGTGGAGAAAGGAATATTATCGACAAGTCAGATTTGCAGAACGTGTAATTGGTTTTGTGTGGCCGGAGGACATCAATGTTGATGTCCTAGGCCAATACCTAGCTGGAAAAGCGCAGGTCTATTGTCGTCGTCAGGTCAAAACATGGTGGCTTGAAAGCCAAACCCTCGAGCACGCGATGCAGAGGCTATTTCAGACCTTCACGACGAATATCTCACCGGCACAGAGCATGAAGTTGTTCACGGCACCCAAGGCATCTCATCAAAACTGGACAGACCATTTTCTATACTTGACGGACGTCAGTGATGCCTGTGGGGGTAAAGACATTCTTGTGCTGGATAACGTCGTTCACCATTCTGACCCACACATGCGAACGACGATGTTGTCCAGAGTGGACATTTCATTGCACTGACTACCCGCGGCAAGCAGAAGATTTGGCGCAATTTGCTGAATCGACGGAGGTAGACACTCACTCGAATAAATTTGGGCGCGATGTGGTGAACGCTGTCGAGCCTGAGAAGGAGCTCAAGGACAAGCCCAACTAAGATCATAGCCACCACGGACCGATTTCGGACTTGCTTCAGATGTGGAGAAGTAACACATATTCGGTCGCGGTGCTCGAAATAGAGAAAGAAGTCATCAGGTGCGAATTTGTTTTCGCAGTTGGCCATGGTTCGAATCGTTCGCCAAGTCAATGTATTTTCGACAGCGGTTCGAGCAGACACTTGATCAATATTCCGAGTCTTCTCACCGACCCGACCGATTGTCGAAGTGAGTGGATGACGGCCTCCACAGATGGAATTGAACTGCGGATAACCCTGCAAGGGACCGTGGACATCCAAGTTGTTGCACTTGGAGTCGTATACACTGTGATAATTCTCAATGTTCAGCACGCGGAGACCTTGAGCGTAACATCCTTTCGTACGGACAGCTTTAGGTTAAAGGTTGCGTGCTCGAATATCGAGGAGGGAGGCGCGTGTTGTCATATGGTATGAGTGGACGCCCGTCATGGAGGTGAAATGTTGCAACAACGTTTTGGTTGTCGCTGTGACGAATCGCAGCGATCGTAATCCCAAGCCACCACGAGAGACAATGATGAATGTCATTAATCCACCTGAACATGAATCCGTCTTCGACGTTCAGTGTGGTACCTTGATAAACTTTCATCGGCGCCTAGGACATCTTTGTTTCGACACGGTGATCAAGATGGCCAAAGACCCGACATCAGGTATACGATTGACAGATTCAATACGTCAAAAGTGTCTGGCCTGTGCAAAGGATAATTATACCGAGGAAGCTCACTCAAAGAGAGACACGGGCATAAATTCACTAATCGACGTCATCGGGGTTGTCAATTGTTCGGATCTCAAGGGTCCCATGATCCCCCGAGATCGTTTGGAAAATCGGTACATTGTCAATTTAATTAACCACCGATCAAGTTATTGTCGAGTGTTCTTGGCCAAAACGAATGATGCAGCCGCGTTGAAGTTCAAGTTCTTCATGGCAAGCTTCGAGCGCGAGTTCAATTGGAAGACTAATGTCTTACGCACCGATGGAGGTGGCGAATATAAGACGCTTAACATTTTATGCTCGTTGGAAGGCATCTCGCGTCAAGTAAGTAAGGCGAGAAACCAAGCGAGAAACGGCAAGGTTGAATGGATGCACCGCACCATCATGAACATGGTGCGGAGAATGATCTTCGCATTAAAACTGCCGCTCACGATTTGGGGGTAATGCTATAGAGTACGATTCTTACATACTGAACCGAAGCAAGACCAAGTCAAACCCTGGAGGTGCATCGCCCTTGGAGATTCTGACGAACAAGGGTCCCGTGCTGACAGACTTCGTAGCTTATGGGTAGAGATGCACTGTGACGAGAGACTCGACGAACAAATCACTCGGTGAGCGAGTAAAGGCGGGCATCATCATTGGGCGAGGGAGCGAAACGAAGGAATACAAAGTATACATCCTAGTGGTAAGGTGGTCGTGGTGACCCAACACTTTCAAAGCGTTCAAGCACCAAAGGATGACCAATATGGAAGAAAGACTTATCCTGGCCCAATAGGACGTCAGGAGGAGCCAGGACATGATCGTCAAGCGGGTACACGAGATCGTCGAGATGATATGAAGCGCGGGAAGAAGGTTCGAAAAAGTCGAAAGAAGACATGGACCAGAGAGCGCCATGGCACAAGGTCGACAATGATGAGTCAAACAAAAATGGCCGAAGCCGATACCCCGGTGGACAGTTGCGACGTGGTTAATGTAGTCATCGATCAAGAACCGAAACACTTCGGTGAGGCGATGTAGAGTAAGCATCGCAACCAATGGCAAGTGGCCATGACCGAAGAACTGGACGCACTCAAGTCAAATAACGCACGGGATATCGTGTGCCACCAGGAAATGCAGATGTTCTACACAACAAATGAATCTACAAGACAAAGACCGACGCTAACGGGGACATCGAGCGGTACAAGGATCGTTTGGTTGTTTGCGGGAACGAACAAGTTTTTGGAGTGGACTATACCCTCAAGTTCGCAGCGGTCATGGACTTGAGGACGGTATAGCTGATCCTGGTGCTTTCGAGATACTAGAAGTTACCAGAGCGCCACGGTGATGTACGCAATGCGTACGTCAAGGCTGAATAGGACAAGCACCTGGATATTTACGTAAAGCTGACGAAGGGGATGACAGTGAAGGATAAAGGGATGAAGGACCTGAACGCGAAGATCTATAATGACCTAGCGTTGCTGTTGAAGAAGTATATATGTGGACATAAACAGGCTAGGCGGCTGTAGAGCAAATTACATGATTATAAGCTACGACAAAGCGGGTATCAGCAAAGTACCACGGACATGTGCCTATACTTTAAGTACAAGGTCAAGACATGCACGGTGGTTGGTGTCTACGTGGACGATCTGTTGGTCACAGGCACCGAACAGAGCGCTGTGGGCGACTTTTTAAAAGACACGACCTTACTATCGATCAAGGATTTGGGTATTGTAAATAAGTTCATCGGGCTACGAATTGAGCTCGACGACTCGAATGGCTATGTTCTATATCAAGAACCAACTATCGACTTGCTGTTGAGGGACTTCGGGATGGATTCAATCAATGGAGCTCGCAGCCCTATCGGAGACGAGTGCAACATAGATGACGAAGAGGACGATGAGTACCTGCCATCAAGAGGAGCGAAGAGGACCCCATTGTAAAGTCATTTCAGTCCCTAATGGGAAGCTTGATATGGCTTGAAAGATGCACTCGCCCAGACATTTGTTTTTCATTGCAAAAGGCTACAAGACAGACGCACAAGCCAACACTTAAAGATTGGAAGACCGCAAAGCGCATCATGCGAAACCTGAAGATGTCCAAGTATTTGAAGCTGCACCTGAATGGTGATTGACATACGTCAGACTATGTGCGGATCGAGTGCTGGAGCGACGCCGATTTCGCTGCGAGCAAGGTCGAACGTAAGTCTATATCAGGGTGTGTGCTGACTGTGGATGGTGCTGTAGTTCTGTGTCTAGGCAAGAAGTAATCGGATGTATCGCTGAGCACGATGGGGGCTAAGTTTATCTCAGCGTCGCAAGATGGTCGGGAGCTGCTTGTCACGTGAAAACTACTGAGCGCGTTGAAGCTACGCGTACGTGAGCCCATGCCAATGTTGATTGACAACCAAGCGGCGATCAAGCAACTCGAGCCAGAGAATAGCACGTCGAGCGCCAAGCACGTGGACATACGTTACAAATTTATATGCCATCACGCACAGAACGGAACTGTGGTGCCAATGTTTGTGCGATCTGAGGATATCCTGGTCGACATACTGACGAAGTCGTTGCCGGCGCCAAGGATGGAGGAGTTGAGGTACATGCTCAATTTGAAGCCCACACAGGCTAATACCGAGGAGGAGTGTCAGAAACTATCGCGTTTGTCAAGTTTCAAGGTTCAAGTGCTATACCATGGGACGGTGTCACCTGATTGGCTGATTACCGTACGACGTGACATGTGGGACCACGACGGGGCGATCGACCAAATAGGACGTGTGGGACAGAGGAATAGCAGGACAGTTGGGAATGTGAGAGACGTAAGCCATGTGACAGGCTGTCAAATGGGACAGGTAGAGACTGACACCATGTGTGACTTGACATGATCAAGTTGCAGTTTCCGTCTCTGGTCATGCATATCGTCGTGTTGAAGGAGGTAGTTCTAAACACTCAATATATTTTACCTATATTTCCTACTTCTACTGCGCAAGTGCGCCTACGTTCGTAAACATTGGGACCTTGTACAGCTAGAAACTTCACAATCTCAGGCCCTACGGCCGCGGCCAGCTTATCAAGCGCAACCTTTTGGTCCCCGGAGAGGGGTGTGGATTGCACCATCCTCACAGAGGATCAGTCGTTACCGACTAAGGCGTAGATTGGCTACTAGTGCTGCCAAATGTAGCGGAGCTACACAGATCCTTGAGTCAGAGGAAGACTTAACGCTCAACGAGCAACTTTGGTCCAAAGAACCCGACTCAGAGTGTAACGGGGCAGCCCGTTACATGAAATTGTCACTTTAAGGAAAGTGACAATAAAGAATATAAAGATGGATATTCTTTAAAACAATATCACCAAAGTGGTGATATTGAAGGGTCGACCAAAGGGTCTGTTCATTGGTTGATATCGTGATGATATCAACCCACCAATCGCCGCAAGACGCGCGCAATGAGTGGTGACGAGACGTCACCATACATGCAGTTATATTAGTATAATTGAATTAAGTCAAACGAAGAGACAGTAGTTTAAAGACTTAATTTATTAATATAACAGTTCTACTTTTACCCTACCTACGCTTCCTCGCTTGCCACGTGTACGTCCGTCGGGGCACCCAAATCCCTTGCGTTAAGTTACGCAAGGGTGTGCCCCGTTACACCTGGTAGCACTTTGTAGTCCTTCCAAGGACCACATCATCCAACATGAACATGTTGGATGAAGAAGACACCTTTCACGCCACGCGTGAAGGGTTTACCCATTTGAGTGACATCGAATGGGGTGCGGTAGAACGAATGAGTTCTACCGTAGGCGAACTCGTCGTCAGCACCATGTTGGAGTCTCTAGACAGAGACCAACAACATGCCGCTATCGCCAAGTTCATTCAGAATGAACTTGCTCTCGAGAGGGAGAAAGTAGCCTTGCTTCACCAGCAAGGCTCTCAACAGGCCGAGCAGTTGAGAGAACTCGGTGCTCAACAGACGGAGCTGTTGAGACAGCAGCAATTCCATGCTGCTGTGGGCGGGACGGCGCATGCGCGTCGTCCCGAAGTCATGAAAGTCGACATCTCCAAGTACAGTGGAGTCCCGGAGGACTCCCTGTTACTATGGTTTGTCGAACTCGACAGAGCCCTAAGGGCTCGTCGCGTCGAAGATGAGCAAATGAAACTCACATTTGCTCAGACCCACTTGGCAGGGCGTGCCAAAACTTGGTCCCTGGGACTCGAGAGTAGCGACCCAAATGTGTTTAGGTCGCTAGATGACTTCAAGTCCCGGCTCAGACAAACGTTTGAGCCGCCACGTGCTGAGTTCAGGGCTCGCTCAGAGCTCCTGAAACTCAAGCAGGGTAAGCGTGATGTGCACGCTTACGCACAACATATACGACTCCTTGCGAGTAGTATAACTGCCAACCCAGTACATGAACACACGTTGATTACGGTGTTCATGCAAGGGCTCGCAGAAGGGCCCGTCAGGAGCCACCTGTTCCGCCTTGAGCTGAATACGCTTGAAGAAGCGATATCAGCCGCGGAACAGGAAGACTTTAGCATGAGACAGGCTCATGCTAGCTCAAACTCTTACCGTCCACCGAGACGACAAGAGATCGGAGGTCCAGAACCAATGGACCTCTGCTATGTTGAGAGCGAGAGACCTCGCTCTACAAACAACAAGCGATTGCAGAGGTGCAATCGCTGTCAGAAGTTAGGGCACTACGCATACGAGTGTAGTGCTCCACGCCCAGTACCAAACAGTACTGAGCGAAATGGACGACCTTTTGCCAGAAAGGGCAATGGGCGTGGGTCCAGCGCTGTTGCGAAGCCGCAACAGCGAGACGGACCATCAAAAAATGGTCGGGGTCAGTAGGGGCGGAGCGCCCTACTGATCCAGCAACCTCAAGAGAATTTGCAAATCTCTTGACGAAAGTTGCTCCAGATACACAATCATTGTGTGTCTCTGCACCTGGTGATGACGTTTCGCTCATCACCTTGAAGTTGGAAGCGACAAATGATTTGTCGCTTCGTGCCCTAGTAGACTGTGGGGCGTCGAACAACTTTGTTCGTCGCCAGTCACTAGAGGGTCGTAGGCTCAAGTTCGTTGAGCGCGACATTCCCCTCACAAGGATGACGGTGCGCCTTGCAACAGGCGCATCGATAACCGTTGAGAAACGTGTAGTAGGAATCCACTACACGTTAGAGGGCGAACAGTACGATGATGACTTCATCGTACTAGATCTGGATGACAAATTTGATGTCATCCTGGGATTACCTTGGCTCAGAAAGTACGAGCCAAGAGTGAGCTGGCAGCATCGATCCGTGAAGATGCCTGCTGCTTGTTCATCAGATGGCCATCTGATGAACATCTTGGAGCGTCCACAAGCGTGTGGATGTTCTGCGAGTGAGTGCGATGGCCTCACTTGCGGTACGGTCGTTAGCACGACTGCACAAGATCACAGTGTAGTTGATCACTACACTGTGGAGCAAGCTCCCGGCGGCTGTACAGAAGTACAGGCTGCGCCGAAGGTCCACCACTCGAATAAGTCGAGTGGACCGGGACATGGATGCATGCCTAGCGGGCAGCATCTTAGAAGAAAGAAGTCTGTTGCCCCCAAGGGGCAACATGAAAATCCTAGGTCGACTGGAGAGTCGACCGTAGAGGATCGGTTCCTGACTGTGGTTGCACAGCCACAGTCGGAAGACGTCGAGGGAATAAGTCCCCACGTACTTGAGGAAGGAATTCCTCAAGAGTCGCTTGCTGAGGGATTAGGCCCTCAGCAACCTGTGGAAGCAAGTTCCCAGGAAGAAACCGAGACGTTGAACGTCTTGGTTAATGACGGATCAAGCGTAGGCGCTTATACGCTTGATCTGATTGTGCCTCCGAAGTTGACTTCGGAGATAACTCAGTTGCCAACGCTAGAACCGAAACGGTTCTTGCGTGATCTGCGTAGTGGCAAAGTCAAGCAGATCTGCATACTCGTCACAGAGGACGAGTATGTGACCGACATTCGGTCGGCAACAGTATTTGCTGAGAACGAACGGGTTCTCAGCAGCTCATCGATGGACGAAAGTGTCCTCGATGAGAAGACTCGGATTGAGCGATACGCGTCCCAATCCTGGGAGTCACTTCAGGCAAATCCTTTGTATAAGGATTTGATCGAATTCAGGGATGTGTTCCCTGAATCCGTACCTTGCGAGTTGCCTAAGGACAAAGGCACTCGACACGAGATCGAGCTCAAACCGGGCTCGAAATACTGTGTCATGAAGCAGT
This sequence comes from Hyaloperonospora brassicae, assembly GCA_947650285.1. Taxonomy (NCBI): domain Eukaryota; phylum Oomycota; class Peronosporomycetes; order Peronosporales; family Peronosporaceae; genus Hyaloperonospora; species Hyaloperonospora brassicae. The sequence continues at coordinate 265,520 of CANTFL010000002.1, forward strand.
GGCCACTGCCTCGTGAACAAGTGATAGCGATCGACAAGTTCTTTGCCGATCGCTTAGCAGCAGGCCATGTGAGGGAATCAACATCCCCTCACAGCTCTCCGACCTTCTGTGTGCGAAAGGCCACAGGAGGGTGGCGGATAGTGCACGCATTCAACAAGTTGAATGCTGCAACGGTACCGGCTCAGACGCCGATACCGAGGAAGGACGTAATCATAGATGGTATGTCAAAGAGTACCATCTTTTCGTCCATGGATCTGATGGATGGATTCTATCAGATCCTGATGCGTGAACGGGACGTCCCGTTCACGGCAGTGAGTACCCCCAGCGGGATGCTGTGGGAGTGGCTAGTGATGCCACAGGGGCTGAGTAATGCCCCTGCAACATTCAACAGATGTGTAACAAATCTGTTGAGACCGGTGCGAGACTTCGCACCGAGTTACTTCGACGATGTGTTCGTCCATAGCCGGGCTATGGACGGAAAGACGGACGTTGAAGTTCACAGAACTCACGTTCGTCAGGTTCTTCAACTTATGCGCAAGCATAAGTTGTACGCCAACCTCAAGAAGTGTATATTCGCGGCTAGCGAAATACCACTTCTTGGGTGCATCGTGGGTAAACACGGCGTACGCCCTGATCCCGAAAAGATCAAGGCGATCACCGACTGGCCAGTGCCAGTCGATGTCAAGGGACTAAGGAAGTTCCTTGGTCTTGCGGCGTACTTGCACAAGTACTCGCGCAACTACGCCGAGATGACTGTTCATCTTTCTTGCTTGCTCAAGAAAAATGTCAAGTGGTCATGGAACGCTGAGTGCCAGCGTTCCTTTGAAGGTATCAAGCGGAGCTTGATGCAATCGCCGATCTTGGCGATTGCAGATCAGGACAGACCATTTCATGTGGTCTGTGACGCCAGCGATTTCGCAATCGGCTGTGCGTTAATGCAGTTCGATGCAGATGGCGCGGAGCGCGTCATCTGTTATCAGTCGCGTCAGCTGCAAGCAGCTGAGCGTAATTACCCAGTGCATGACAAGGAACTCCTTGCCATGAAATACGCACTGGCTAAGTTTCGCGTCTATCTCTTGGGAGATAGACCGTTTGTTGTCTACACGGACCATGCGTCATTACGCACGGCCGTAAACAGCCCACACCTCTCGCAAAGAATGGCGAGGTGGCTGTCTTTCTTCGCGGAGTATAACTTCTCCGTGGAGTATAAACCGGGACGACTCAATGTCGTCGCGGATGCTCTTTCGCGCCGGCCCGATTTCGAGCCGGACGCACAATCCAACAGTGAGGATAAGCCCACTGTTGCGACACTGTCAGTCAGTGTCCCGTCGTCAAGTTTACTTGACGACGTACGAAAGGCATACGCGGAAGATAAGGATCTTCTGCGATTGATGGATCATCTGGTGAATCCATCCAGTAAATCCATGAGGGATTTACCGGCTTTGTACCGATCCTCATCGGATCGGTATAGTACACGCAACGGATTGCTGTACTATACAGCTGTTGCCGACGACACGCCTCGTGTCGTCGTACCCGCTCATCATGATTTGCGGTTGCGCATCATGTACGAGTGTCACGATGCCCCAACAAGCGGCCATCGTGGAAGGGAAAAGACTTACCTCACGGTAAGTCGTGACTTTTACTGGCCCCGCCAGTATCAGTTTGTTCGCAAGTACATACGTGCTTGCGAAGTTTGTCAACGGGTGAAGCCTAGTCCTTCATCCCGTGCGCCATTGCAGCCTCTGCCTGTTCCGACAGAGTGCTGGCAGTCCGTTTCAATGGACTTCGTCTTCGGGTTTCCCGAAGACGCTCACAAGAATAATGGTATTCTTGTGTTTGTAGACCGATTCAGCAAGATGGTCCATCTTGCTGCTGTCCCTGAGTCAATCAAGGCTCAAGGTTGTGCTCGTGTCTTTCTAGACACGGTCTTTAGACTCCACGGGTTACCCCGTGAACTCGTATCCGACCGTGACCCTCGGTTCACGGCGGAATTTTGGCAAACCGTGTTCCGTACTCTCGGAACACGATTGAAGATGTCCACTTCTGACCATCCAGAAACAGATGGTCAGACGGAACGTGCGAACCGTGTCCTCGAAGAGATTCTTCGAGGATATGTCCACTCGTTTCCGAGTTGGAGCGAATTCCTACCCATGGTGGAATTCGCCATCAATAATTCGGTGCATGCTTCAACACAGCACACACCGTTTTACGTGAATGGCCTACGCCATCCACGAGTGCCCACCCTTATAGAGTGTAACTCTTGGATAAGGGGGGAGGGACTCGCTCGAGCAAAAACCGTTTTGGCTCTTGCTCATCACGTGTCGACGCAAACGTCGTCACGTATGATGCCGATGTCGATCAAGTCGACATCGATGAAGAAGATCATCTCAATAATAGCGAAGACGCTATTATTGATTCGGATGATGATGACGATGCTGGTATATTCAGCATCGCCAACGATTATGTCAGCGAGGAAGAAGACAACCTCGCTGAAGAAGAGAGCAATCTCTTAGCAGTGCGCACGAAGCGCACTGCCAGACAAAACAAAGAGTCAGCAGAGAACTTCCTGCTGACTCGAGAAGCGGTAGTCCGTTTCGTTCAGGACTCCATCGCAAATGCGGTGGACCGTCAGAAACGGAACGCAGACAAGAATGGAAGAGCAAATGTTCTTTCATTTAAGGTTAACGACCTAGTACTACTGTCAACGGTAAACCTACCTGGACATGCAGTCACTAGTGTCGGCAGTAGCAAACTACTGCCGAAATACATTGGGCCATTTCGAGTGTTGCATCGCAAGGGCAATGCATACACACTCGAATTGCCACGTAGGATGCGCACGCATCCTACGTTTTACGTGGGGAGGCTTAGGTCGTACTGTCAGTACGAGCCTTCTTCTTCCGATGAAGATAGCCCCCACGTTCAAGAACATCCATCAAGTTCTTGCGTTCGCGCTCCAGACGATCCGTCTGGTCGCGCAGATATGATACCTCGGTATTCAACCGAGATATCTCCCCGCGAGCTGTCGCCAGCTCGCCGAATAGGGAGCGGACATCCCGCTCGACCTGAAGCTGCGCCGTGGCATAATCGGCGCGATCCCTCGCCCGATCAGCCTCGTGACCCTTGCGGTTCTTCCGCACGGTATCGGTCAAAGCGTAGCGCCGATCGCGCTCGTGCTTCAAGTCATCGCGCAATTCATCGATTGCGCGATCCATCTCGTAAGGGTCGAGATGGTGAACAGAATCATCTGGAGGAGGTCTTTCCTCCTCCACCACATCCTTTGGTGGATGCTCACGGTGATCAACGCTTTCTAGTGGAGCGTATCTTGAATCACCGTGACGATTCAGGATCAAGGACGAGCTACCTCGTCCAGTGGCGGGGGTATCCACCCTCTTGGAACAGCTGGGAGCCCCGCTCTCAGCTGTTGATGGATGTTGAAGGTCTCGTCCGCCAGTATGACGAGACCCATCCGATGAGTCCTGTGGCCCATCGGTAAACACGCGCCCTAGGCGCTTGTAGACGGATTGCAAGTTTGCAATCGCGTCACGCATCTCAGCCGAGATGTGTGCCCTTCCCCAGGGCGAATTTAGGGAGTACACATCCCTATGTGCACGCTGCGAGTTGTCAACACAACTCGCACAAGGGTCTCCCCATGTGAGGCAAGGAATGCCTGCCTCACTCGATAAACAATGCAACCGGTACCTAGCACCGGTTGGCGTTCGCCGTTCGAACCTGAGGCGTGTTGCCTCAAGTTTCTTGAGCCACCCTTCTCGTCCAAAATTCTTTACGTTTTGGACGAACGCGTTCCACGCAGCCAAAAGCGATGTTTTGTCACGCTTTTGGTTGCTGTTGTACCATCGATGTCTAAGAAAGACATCGAGATAAAAATCTTCTTCAGCGCGAAAGTTCTTCGCGCTGGGACTCAAGCCGTGAAGCTCGGTTGCATCGAATAAGGGTATTCGATGGTGTTGGCCTGTCTCGTGAGACAGGCTATTGATGAGTTGTTCGGGCAAACGCCACGGCTTCAACTCATCACGCTTCACAGTGGTACCCTTGTCGGTACCACGGCTCCCAGATTGACGACGGCTCGCGCCATCGTCATCACGCTCGTGCGAAGACGCACGAGCCGGCGGTGGTGAAGAATAGAACTCACCACCCTGATCATCATCATCATCACTGCCGAACAGACTGTGATGCAAATCACGAGTCCGTTCGTTCGGCAGTGGTCTTGGCGAATACTGAGGCGTCGCCGGTGAGCGAGACGCCTCTGGAGCATTGCCCGAGTCAGACACGTCTGACTCGCCAGAGTAGATGACCTCTACATCAGGGTCATCGTGCGCACGCGGTGTGATACCGCGTGCACCTGCAGCACCTGTTGCTGCAGGCGAAGAAGGGGCGGCAGACGACGAAGCGTCTGCCGCAGAGGCTTGCACAGCACCAGGCTGTGTGGGTCTTGAGTCACCTCGCATAGACATGTTAACTATGCGAGGTCAAGCGGAAAGTGAATGGAACGGACCCAACAAGTGCTCCCTGTCCCAATGGTGGCCAACGGGTGGCCTCCATGTTTTCGATAGTCACACGGTGACTATCAGTTAAGGGGGGTGATGTAACGGGGCAGCCCGTTACATGAAATTGTCACTTTAAGGAAAGTGACAATAAAGAATATAAAGATGGATATTCTTTAAAACAATATCACCAAAGTGGTGATATTGAAGGGTCGACCAAAGGGTCTGTTCATTGGTTGATATCGTGATGATATCAACCCACCAATCGCCGCAAGACGCGCGCAATGAGTGGTGACGAGACGTCACCATACATGCAGTTATATTAGTATAATTGAATTAAGTCAAACGAAGAGACAGTAGTTTAAAGACTTAATTTATTAATATAACAGTTCTACTTTTACCCTACCTACGCTTCCTCGCTTGCCACGTGTACGTCCGTCGGGGCACCCAAATCCCTTGCGTTAAGTTACGCAAGGGTGTGCCCCGTTACACAGAGCGTCAACAAGCTCGAGAGCTTACGGTCCCTGTTCCAGGAGGACCAAACGATTATAGAGAATCACAGCTTAGAGGGTTTAAAAGTAGCTACCTTTACAGGCGTTGCTAGCTCCTCAAACGATCGCAAGACACCTCAAAGGGGCACGTGTCTTTCAGTGATCAAAAGGGGAACTGAATTTTATTTCTTCTTTTAACCTTAAAGAACGCCTTAGAACAACGTAATTAGCCTACTCGCTAATGTCCTGAATAACACCTCATAAACGATCTCGTAATCAATGGTTGACAGACATCAGTCTTCAACAATCGATACTGTGTTCTAATATCACTTAAAAGGGAATCCCATCCTTTGTGTGCACCACACCTATTGTCGACTACCAGTCGACGTGCGTGTAACCCCGTTTCAACATTGGTCCGATGAGAGAGCCGGGCCTAGTAATTGTCTTTTTATGTGCTATGAAGCGAGTAGCCAATCTCCATCAAACGCTTCCTCACGCGCTTGCAAGGTCTTTGCAAAACGAATTTGTTGCTGCGATCGAATGTAAGCGCATGCGGTCCTTCTCATGCTTCACGATCAAAAGATCATCAGCGAATTGAGCGCAATGCGGCGGCATTCCGGAAACAGATACATTTTCCAGCTCCGGACATCTCCCAGTTGTAAAAAAATCGGCATATGGTGCATGAAGGCCATCGCGAAATGCGAGATATGTACAGCAGTAACAGCAGTCTGCGTAGTCCGGCTCAAGGGATGTCTTGAGCTCTTCATCTAAGGTACAACGGGACACTGGCTCGCACGGTTTCAGCTACACTACGTTGCCTCGATCTGCGCTGTATCCCTGGCTCAGGACCGTTCAGCCATGTTGCACACACACATGTAAACAGACGGTCATCATCACCTTCTCTGCACCTCTTCGATTTTGAACAACGAGCCCGTGTCCACGCGAATTACTCACCATGGAGGGCCTATCCGGATCTTTCACCTCGCTGTCGTCGATAAAAAGAATACAAACGGGTTGCAACAACTCCGTAGCAACACTTCGGTCGGCAAAATGATCAAGTATTGACATCTGTAAACGCACACAAACGCACATGCTCTACGTGCGCTGTGCGTAGGCTCCATACGACAGAGATGATCATCCGATCAGTGCTCTTCGTTCTACCTTTGTTGTAGATTGCTAGTTGAGAATGGTTGTAGACCGTCTCGTTTCGTCTACTTGGACGGCGAGTCTCAAAATATTCGGATACGCAAGAGCCGGATTACTACGCTCCCATACTATCGATATGAGCGGGGGGGGCAAGCGCTATGCATGGCCTGCTTTATCCAGCTGTTTTTAGCGAAGTGAGGACGACAGTGTGTAGATTCGTGACACACACGGCATGGCCGTATGCAGGCAGTACACCTATCGACGGCGTTTCTTCGTCGAGACGACATGCCGGCATGGTACCTCTTCACCATTCGAAGATAGACGTCGTGTAGCGAATGTATGAAAGGGGTAGTCTGCGAGGACATCCTGTGTCTGAGCAAGGGGCATAACACAGTCCTGCAAGTACGAAGGAGACCGTGGGCTGGTGTGTTTCTTGCTGCTAGAGGAGGCCTACCAAATATCTGCCGTTGTTCGATACCCGAGTAGACGATTACAAACCAGCTACAAACATGCAGATCCTTTACGCACACAAATGAAGGATAAGATGTGGCGTGCCAGCGCGACGAAGCGTCGACACGGCAGAAAAGAAGCGAAAAAAACACTGTTCGGATCGAGTCTCGGATTTGCTCAGGCACTCTAAACTTGACCAGATCTGCGCGGGACATGACTGTGTAGCAATTGGCTTGAAGACCAAGTCACAGCACTTCAGCCACATGATCCCTGCTGTATGGATGTATTGTTCGCAACGTTGTACCGTACAGCTTCAAATAACGTGCTGTCCACGGCACGACGATCGTATGTAGCTGCGTCGTCAACGGACAGGATAGTAAGCGATCGCCGCAGGCTGGATCCTCACTTTGCCTTTTTCCTCGCCGCCACCAAGACCACGTCCTCGAAATATGAAGATATCTGCGCTCCTTATTGCGGCGCTTGCCAGCATCCTATCGATAACTGCCGACAGTGGAACGTGCAGTGGACCACAAGCTCGGGTCAAGCCGCCGCCTGGTGCTATCGTTGTCGATGCGATGGGTGATCCCAAGCGCCAGGGCAGCTACCGAACCATAAAGGAGGGCGTTGCAAAACTCGATATTAGCACGGTCAAGCAGCAGACGATCTTCATCTTTCCAGGAGTCTACAAGGAGCAGGTGGTCGTTCCGCTCCTTCAAGGCGCTCTCGTGATCCAAGGCGCCACGTGTGATGCGACGTCGTACGTCAAGAACCAGGTGACGATTTCGCACGCGATGGCGCAGAAACACTTGGCTTCTGGAGTGGTCCGCGAGCGCAATGCACTGACCAGCACAATGCGATTCAGGTCCAACAACGTGAAGGTTTACAATCTCAACATCGCCAATACGGCGGGTCTTGTGGGGCAGGCTGTTGCTGCCAGCGTCGACGGCACAAACTGCAGCTTCTACGGCTGTAACTTCATAGGAAACCAAGACACTTTGTTGACCACAACTGGCCGCCAGCTGTATGCGAAGTCACGCATTAGTGGCACCGTCGACTTCATTTTCGGTATGTATGCGGTGGCTTGGTTCGAAGACTGCGATATCGATAGCATTGGCAGGGGGTTCATCACTGCCAACGGTCGTCCTAGCGAAGACAGTGATTCCTTTTACGTCTTCAACCACGCGCGCGTGTACAGCTCCGATGCCAACGCTTTCAACACAACCTTCCTTGGTCGTCCGTGGCGGTCTTTTTGCTCGCGTCGTGTGGCAAAACAGCGAGCTTGGCCGCGTTGTCAATCCTGCGGGTTGGTCAAAGTGGAGAAACGACGACCCGACGAAGTTGTACTTCCGAGAGTTCAACAATTTTGGCCCAGGCGCAGCTACGGGTCATCGAGCAAACTTCAGCCAACAGTTGAACAAAGCGGTGGACATCAAGGAACTCTTTGGTAATAGCTACAAGAGCGAGTGGTGGGTTGACCCATCGTACCTGTAGACCCGTGATGCTCGCTAGCTAAGAGCTGCAGAAGTTGTCGTCTTCCTTTTTGCTTTAACATCGATAACACTGCACACTTGATCTCCTTTTCATCGGACGAACACAAGCTCATACGACTGCGCTAGACATCTGGGATTCATTGGGTGCCCGGACGACACAAAGTCTCGATATCATGGCATACTTTGGATCCATGGAGCAACCGCTCCCATAAGCCTGTAGACCAAGATGTTCTACCTCGACGACGCCAAGTCACTTCTGTTTGTTTGTAGGCATATAGACTGACGAAAAAAGTCATCCAAGCTTCCACGGGGTTAGTTCTTACGAAGAAGAAATAACGTGCGAGAATCGGCCGCTCGAAAGGCAAAATGTACCGCTTCACAGTCATGCCAATGTTAACACGAGCTTTACTTGTCACGTTTCGTGCTGCAAGAAGTCGCCCGCGTGTTTTCGCATGGCTCACCGCCGATTAACGAATCATCTCTTTCGCGTCTCCGTCCTCAACAAAGTGACACGAATCTCTCGTATGAATCCCGCAGCGGCGCTTCTGGCGGTAAATGACCAAGAGCCGTAAACGTAGCATCATAGCACAAATGTCTTCCGCTTCATCACCCGGCCTACGGTGGAAAAGACAAGTGGATCAGTGCGGTTCGTATGTCCATGATGATTGTCCGAGCGATGTGTCTCGTCTTCGAGCTACTATCAAAACTTCCTTCGGTCCACTACTTTAGCATTGGTTTACTATCTCACCATAAGACAATCGCGCTAGCTCAAGACCGCTGTCATCCCTTCTACCTACTTGTATTGCGCGAATGACAGACCCGCAGCTCGGCAGGACGATTGACTGATTTGTTTGAACCTCAGCATGTATTCGATACGCCAAGCCCTGAAAGCTCATCATCGTCAAGACGCAGATAGTGTAAGCGATAGGAAGGCGCCCTGTGAGTATGGCAGTTCAGCTAATTGTTGTGTTGATGTCTTTGCTGCTAAACACGTGCAATACTTGAAGTGTAGTACTTGGCGATACAAAAACTTGTTTTACAATGAGCACCTTTCGATGAAGATGTGGTGTTCAGTGCAACGCACTGACTTGTGTTGCACTGAGCACCACATCTACATATATAGGTGCTGGCTTCAATGCAACATCGTACCACCCCGATTCCAACGTGCAGGCCCCATCCAGCCAGGTTGTACCGAGCACGTGTCCAGGCTTTGTCCTCGATCACCACAAGTGCGGTCTGCTCTCTGGCACTGCTCTCGGCCAAGTTGTCGTCCAATCGAGTGTGCGTCTCGTTCGTTTGCCACAGCAACGCAGGTTGTTCTGTCGATGAGCTGATGTGTGTGTCAAACGATCATACTCTTTTGACATATGTTTCGGTCGTTGCGTCGTTTTTCCACACTCTTGTAGCTTGGGTTTCCGTCGTTGCGTCGTATCTCCACACTCTTGGTTCCTACGTTGCAGACTTGGATCAATGCCTCCCATTTGCGCCTTGCAACGTGTGTGCTGTAAGAGAAAAAGGTGTGTAGAGCGTTCGCTCGGATTCAACACCAACAATCAGCTATGATGCAGATAGGACAATCAACACGGCATTTGTAGCTGTCGATCGGTTTCTGTCTTTACGGAGCAATATCGGGTACTGTTGGAATGGTGCACTAGATTATCGCTATGAGCGCACGCTCGTGTTGTGCAAGCCGATTGTGAGTCCGTTGCTTAATCACAATGTAAGCAGCGACAAATGACTACCAATCATTCAAGAATGGTTCACTGCTTCTCCCTAGTGGCCCTTCCCCTCCGATACCTACTTGCAAACGCTGTAGCTTGATCATTGCCAACTACAGCTGCATGTTGCTGTGTTTGTCATGTGCGACGACTAGCTAGCCCCCTTAGTCTTTCGTATTGCTGGTTTAGTGTTACGTGATATAGGGATTGTTCTTGTGTTCAGCGAGGCAACTGCAGGTGTTTTGCAAGCTCTTCGTTTGACAGGTGTGCTACTTTTTGTTGTCATGAATCGTTGGCGTCAAAGTGTCTTGCAGCTTCTTGGCGTCATCCCTCCAGAATCATTGGCGTCGTGCTTTGGTAATTGTTGACATTGGTTCGTTTGCGACCATTCTGCTGGGTACGGCCACTGTGTGAAGATATTTCTATCTCGTAGCCTCATACATCTTATTGCATGATATTTAAACAAACCCATTTGTTTAAACTGTATCGTGCGACCGTCGAAGGTTCGAGCTTCTCTCGATATACCATTGCCAATTCTCACGACGTACTTGGCGCATTTGCGTCTCGGACATTATTGATAGCACTTCGTGGGAGCTCAAGAGACACTCATCCTTTTTTGCTAGTACTTGCTGTCTAGCACTTCACTTGTCAGCAAAATCTGCCAAACAGCCACCAAGCTGACTAAAAGCAGTAAAACAGAATAAAAGCAGTCTCACTGCATTGCATCGCAAAACTCTCTGACTAGTCATGCCTCGACTACTGTATTCTCAGAGAAAACCGCGACCTCTCGCTTGCTTCAGACACGTTTGACCATACTCAACTCAAGTCCTTTTCGCCACGCGCTGTCCACCACCCGTTTGCTTTCACGTCCATGCCATTCGCGCCAATGGCGTCGTCCTCCATGCGGTTCCTCGAGGCCTTCGCACGCGCCGCCAAGCGCCAACACGTGTCCGGCCGCGCCCAGCGCGGGCTCTTCGCAGGCCGCGACAAGGCCTTCGGCAACAATGTGTCGTTCTCCAAGCGCCGGACGCGCCGCGCGTGGAAAGTGAACCACCAGTGGAAAAGTCTCTACTCGGAGACGCTGGACGAGAAAGTTGGGCTCAACGTGACGACGCACACGCTGCGATGCGTCGACAAGTGCGGCGGACTGGACAACTACCTCCTGAGCCTCAAAGACGAGCGCGCGCTCGGGGTCAAGGGACTGGTGATCCGCGACCGCATTCGAACGGCCATTGCGACGACGACGACGTCGGACGCGTCGACGGGAGACCTGTAGAATAGACACAACGAGCGAGTTGTAGGCGGTTTCCAGGGAACATAATACATTACTTGACGACGCTAAGGACTTGAGGCGGTCGTGGGGGCTGGTGTTAATACTATTGGGTTGTGGTGGTGCTGTGGTGGTGGTGGGCAATGGTGGTTAGAAACCGTCTAATACGGACGAGCGCTGGACGTGCTGTCCCCTCCTCGATGCGTTCGTGCGCTCGGACGTCGGAGCTGAGAGTAGCGACGCGTTCGCCTGTGCTTGGGGCGTACTCGCCCAACTGGTGCGGTCGGAGGACACGGACGAGGCGAAGCGCACGGAGAAGTTGCTGCTCGACTGCGCGGACCGATACGTTTCCCTCGCGTCGGCACGGAACGTGACGGACGACGCCCGCGTTCCTCGGATCGCAGACGGCAATGGCACCAACGACGACGACGACGGACCGATGCTCCCGAACGAGACGGAGCTCGCGTCGGACGCCACCGAGTTGGAGTAGTAGAAAGCGGGAGGGCTCGACGACCGCGCGAGCGGCACGGGACCGGTGAACGAGTCGTACTCGTTGCCTTGCTGGCTGTCCGTCGGTGTGTCGAGCGCGCCAGGCGTCATCGGTCTGCGGACGGAGGCATAGGACAGTGCGTTCGTGGCCGCAAAGTCGGCCGTCTTCGTCCGGAGTCGACCGCCGCCACTCGGCATTGTCACGGCGATCTCGTCCCGTGGCGTGAGCGGGTCCGTGACGAACACGCCGGACGAGAGGCCCGTGTCCCGACCGAGCGTCGCACGCGTTTGCCGGAAGAACGAGTCCAGCGCGCGTTGCTGCGAACTGTCTCGTCGGCGCTTGTTCGCCGCCGACACGCGCACGTGGCGCAGGTGCACGGAGATGACGGACACGATGACGACGCAGATGGCGCCGACAATAACGAGCGCGAGTTTCCAGCCGCCAAGTGGGGTCGGCCGTCCTGAAGACGTGTTGGCGTTGCTGTGGTGGACGTCGTCGTCGTCGTTGTCGTCGACGTGCTGGATCGCCACGGCAGGAGTGTCCGTCGGGTCCGCGATGATCGGCGCAAACGTGAGCACCCACGAAGCGTCCACGCTGTCACCCGTTGGCCGATCGGCGCTGCTGCTGTTTTCGGCGGCATCGTCCTGCGTCGTGTCTTCGTACGTGTCGTCGTAGTCGCGCGAGGAAGCGGTCGAGGACAACGAGGCAAAGTTCAAGTCGAACGGACCTCTCGGACCTCTCGCTGGCTCGGACGTGCTGCCGGAAGATATGCCCGCAATGGGCAATGTAGCGACTGGAGCCGCAGTGTCTCCTGTTGTTGGGACACCTATCGGTGGAGTTGGGGCTGCTGCTGCTGTCGGCGTCGTGATTGGGGTCGGGGGTCCACCTGATCCATCATCATCCGTCGTAAGAGGAGGAGCGACGGTGCCTGCTGGGACGATTGGCAAGGCATCCGTCGTTGTGGTGTTGGGCAGCGTAGACACGTTGACATCAGCTGGCACTGGCGCTGCTGGAACAAGAGCTATTGGAGTTGCTACCGGAGCAGGCGTCGGGGCTTCCGCTGGAACTGGCGTAGGAGCTTCAGCCGGCACAGGGGCTTCGCTGGAACTGGCGTAGGAGCTTCAGCCGGCAATGGTGTCGGCGTCGGCTCTATGACTGGAGTGGTGTTGAGTTGACCGGAGCTGGTGTCGGAGGTTCTGCCGGCACTGGTGTCGGCGTCGGCTCTATGACTGGAGCTGGTGTCGGAGGTTCTACCGGAGCTGGTGTCGGAGGTTGCGGCACTGGTGTCGGAGGTTCTGCCGGCACTGGTGTCGGCGCCGGCTCTGGTGTCGGAAGTTCTACCGGCACTGGTGTTGGAGCTTCGACCGGAGCTGGTGTTGGAGGTTCTGCCGGCACTGGTGTTGGAGCTTCGACCGGAGCTGGTGTCGGAGGTTCTGCCGGCACTGGTGTCGGAGGTTCTGCCGGCACTGGTGTTGAAGCTTCAATCGGCGCCGGTGTCGGCGTCGGCTCTATGATTGGAGCTGGTGTCGGAGGTTCTGCCGGCACAATGACCGGCGTCGGACCTTCAATCGGCGCTGGTGTCGGGTCTATGACTCGAGCTGGTGTCGGTGCTTCAGCCGGCACTGGCGCTTTGTTATCGACATCAGGAGCTTTCGGTGCCTCAGTAGCGTCTGCAGCAGTAGCAGCAGGAGGCAGCGTCTCCACTTGAGCTTCCGTATGCGTTTCGGTTGTCGTCGTTGTTGCGTCGGCGGTCGTCTCGACAACCGCAGACACGACGGTCGATGCGGTCGAAGGTCCCTCGTTGACTCCATTTACAGGGGGCGTCGCATTCGCACGCAACGGTATCGCCGTCCAACTCGCGCTCGTCACGCCATCTCGAACGAAACGAAACGCCTTTGTCACGGACGACGACACAGTCACCTCGTCGTCTTCGTCTCCTCGTCCTCCTCCGCCTCGAGCCGGCGCCACTGTCGCCGGCATCGCGTCCAGCCCCGCAAACGTTCGCGACGTCAAGCGCGGGCCAACATCCGCCGGGGCATTGGGGTCTTTGGCCCGTGCAAAAGTGACGTCCGTGAGCTCTCCTCGCACGAAGAGCGCGAGCAGAAGCATCGAAGACGACCAACAGCACCACTTCGCATGCGTCCGTCGCGTCCGTCGCGTCCGGTTCATGAATACCTGCTGTCTGTCTATCTATCTATCTGCCTATCTGCCTACCTATATGTCCGGTGAGCTCTCTCTCGCTCTCTCTCGGGAGCGAACGACCGACCGGCGCAACGGGACGTCCGGCTGACCACCAATCGGTGAAAGGACTTTACACAGTGCCGACAGTATCGGGCGCAGCTCCTGCTCCTGCTACTGCCGCTACTGCTGCTGGTCGCGACAGTCGTCGTAGCGACTCACAACGCGGTCTTAATGACCAGTTTTTCTCCACCGATAAACAGCTTGCAGCCCTCGATGTGCTGTGGTCGGCCGTCGGGGCAAATCCACACGCGCGGGTCGAGAAAATGGACAGTGTTTTATGTCGCGGGAAAGCCGCCGGCTGGCCCGGTGCCCGTGACGGCGGTCACCTCCCCACTTATGCATTCGTACGGTTCCGCCGCCGCCCTTTTCCTCCTCTCTCGGACTAGTTCGTTCAAGTTTCACGTGGCACGAAAGCAGCTGGAGCCGACTGTGGCGTCGTCGGCCGTCGCTGGTCGAGTTGTAGTGAGTTTAGTGTTTACGTTGTGAGCGCGTGAGTGCGTTTGTGAATGTACGTGTGCGTGTTTGTGTGTGTTTGTTGCTGCCCCCTGTTGTCATACCTCAATCTGTCTACAAAGTCATCACGTCAGAGTCTCCGCTTACTCACGCGCTCGCTCGCTCCTCCTCTTCCTGTCATTCCCATGGACAGTCAGGACGACAACACGCGACCGGAAGCGAGAAGTCGGTATGTGAAATGTGGTCGTTGGTCCAGAAGTCGTCGAGGACGTGAGTTCCATCCTCGTTGGCAACGGTCGACAACGAGTGTATGAGCTCGAAAGCTGTCAATACGTCCTATAGCAGCAAAATTGGCGCTCGTTTAAGCACGAGCCGATGTCTCTGTGGTCCGAAGCGCTCTCTGTCAAGTCGCGGGTGGGACCCGTACCGCACGACGGCCACGCAGGACTTTCGGATGGCTCCCCATCTGGTCGAGCCATCTTCCCCCTCGACTTTCTACCCCACACACACACGCACACACGTGTTCAAGAAGGTGCACTGTTGTCAGGGCGTACTGAGCCCATGCGCGCAAGTGGAGCCGATACGCTTTGGCGACGTCTTGTCCTTGTGACTCGACCGGTTGGCGCGCACGGAGATCAGTGTGCGTCCTGTGCAACTCCGGCACGGCATGCACCGAGTGATTTGAGCGAGACGCCACTACCCCACGAGACAGTGCCGTCCGTACACACGCCCCTCGTGTCGTGACCAGCTCGACACGAACGAAAGCTGAGCTTCGTACGGACACTCGTGTCGCGGATGCATTCGGACGCGCGAGTGATGCGCATCATGACATGCCGCTTGTCCACGAGCCCATTGCGTTTCCATTGAGGGAGACTTCGGGTGGGTGTGTTTAGCCAGGCACCACCGTTGACGCTGTCTACCCCTTGCCGGCTGCCGGCATTACTTCAGCCATGTCCATCGCGTGCACGTAGACGGTGTTTCAGCCCTTCCTCGTGACTTCCTGCGGCAGGAGACCTATTCCGGTCGCACGTGGCAAACAACACACACGCCAAGTTGATCTCCACATCGACGTACAGAAAAAGTCGCGTCTCGGAGCAAGGACACCACCCCACCTCTTGTTCCTCGGGGCTGTCTCACGTTGTAGTATCGCTGTCATGCCACAACCGTGCGAGAGGCCAATGGCCCGACTGCCATGTACGTGCGAGCGGCTTGACACGCAAAAGCTTGACCCAGCAAAGCCCTCAGCTGCTCAGTCGGTTGAACCTGTACGGCTTCCCCAGTCACTAGCGAGTTTGTCCCCAGCCTCGACAAAGTCCACACACCCAGTCTTCTTTCTGTCTCATCAGCACGACCCCAGCTGCAAACGTCGTGGCGCCTCTACTGGACGCGCTCCTCACGTGACGAGGCGTACACCCCATACTGACTGGTCGATCCCTTCTCGACGTAGCGAGCGCAAAAACGTCTCGTCAAGTTGATCGTTTTCTGGATTGCCGACGCGCTGGTAATGGTGTGTTCGGCCCGCGATCATCGCCGTAACTGCATCTGTACATCAGCTCGAGAGATGCAGTCAATGCGCTGCATCTGTGCTTTGTCGGCAGCAGGTTTTTTCCAGCAGGTGTCAACAGGAGCTTTACAGAAGAGATGGAGATGGTGGGGTGCGTTCTCCACAGCTCCACGCCGTGCTTGTGGCCCAACGCATTTTCCTTCCTGTCTGCATGCGCACAGGACACATCGATCGCGTGTCCGTCCGCGAGCAATGGACGTCCATCCACGTGACTACAGCAGAACAATGTCAGTCAGCCATTTGGCATAGAAAGAGTGAACCCCTCAGCACAACACGCTCAGTCATCAGCACGACACACAAAGGCTCCTCAACGTCAACGCACGTCCGTGTTTTGCTCATACCGGTTCTCAACCCCTTCTGTCATATCCCTCCCTCTCATCCTTCTCTCGCTCTTCCTCTCTCGCTCTCGCTCTCCTCTCTCTCTCTCTCGCTCTCGCTCTCTCTCTGTCTTCCTCCCGTTCGTCCATCACCGTCTCCCAGCGCCTCCTCTCGTTGCCACCTCAGAGCACAAACGGCACAATCGCTTTGCGTCGCAGCTTCTTGTACTCGTCTCCGTAGCTCTTCACGTACCCGACGTGTTTCTTAAGCGCCCAATCAGCCATTTGCAGGAACCCCACTGCCGTAAACACATAGCTCGCCGCGACTTGCGTAAACAGCGAGAAGCCGACCCACCCGAGCACTTCAAACGTGTAATTGGGACACGACACGAGCGCAAACAGCGGTCCGTTAGGGATCGGGCGCGCTTTGGACCCTTCGGCTGGACGCAAGTGCCGGAGCTGCACGTGCACGCACAAGTTCAGCAGCTCCGAGACCCCCATGAGCACGAGGCCGGCCGTCATCTGCAATAAAGACGTGGGTCCCGTGTACTCTGGATGGCACAAGGGAAAGCCCACGACCGCCGCAAACGTCCAGTAGTAGCTGCAGTTCTTGAACAGGTTGCGCAGTGGCATTGTCGGGCGGCTAAAGCGGTGGACAAACAGCGTCTCGAGCTCCCGCTTGACAAAGTGCAGCGTCCAGAAAGCGACACCAAAACGAGCCGCCGCGTGCCATGGCCTTGTCACTGCTTGAGACCCGTACACAAGAGCTGGTCGAGTCGCATACCCGAGCACGATCAAAAGCGGTCCCAAATATTCCAGCACAAAAACCGTGCGGTACCCAATTTGAGGACCCAAATCGCGAAACACTAATGTTGCGCGGTCCACGACCCCGACGTCTTGGAGCAACTTCGCGTCGTCCGCCAGCGCCACGAGCGCGTCAGTCGGCGCGCCTTGTTGCAACTTGAGGCTCTGCCGGGCCCGGGCAATGCCAGCGTGTTGCTCGAACGCGCATTTCAAGTCTCCCACAGTGCGCGCTGTACCGGGCACGTCGACGTAGCCATAGTCCTTGCCTCGCTTGCCGGCCGAGATCACCTTGACGTGCATTTTCGTGGTGTGCGGGCCGCAACGTAAGCCTTCGCGCAACACTAGCGCAACAGCCTCGTGCTGTTGGCAGATACACGGGATGCAAGCGATGAATTCATCCAATCACGTCATCGGGTATGTATTTCAACCAATGCGCGACTACAACGAATCCCCGCCAGCCATTTATGTAGCCACTCACTTGCTCGTCACTGTTTCCACTTGATGCAACTGTTCGCGATGACCAAGGGGCTGCAGAGTCCGCTCGACGAGGCGCAAGTGCGCCGTGCTGTGCTGGTGCTGCAGGCGTTTGTCGACAAGCGAAAGCAAGAGCAAGCGAGGACGCCGCTCGTGGACAACGTGGACTACGTCTCGTGCATTTTGACGCGCAAATTAGTGCCTGCCAAGACATCGCTCAAGCCCATTCCAATGTACTTTGAACGTTGAGTTGCCTGGTGGTCTTGTTGACCGTCGCTGTGTGCTGATAATGTGGCACTGTGCAAGTGTTCTGACATTTGCTTGCGTTGCAATGGCTATTGATCTTGATTTGTAGCACACTGTCGCATGCGCTGTACGACGAGGAAGCTGAGATCTGTCTCATTGTCAAAGACAGCGACAAGAAACGCATCAAAGAGGCACTGGCTCAAGATCCTGTTACTGGTGTGACAAAAGTGCTGACAGTGAAGAAACTGCGCAAGAACTTTTCGCGGTTTGAAGACAAGCGCGCGCTGGCTGACGCCTATGACATGTTCTTGGCCGATGACCGTGTGCTGCCATATCTCAAGGGTGCACTGGGCACGAAGTTTTTTGTGAAAAAGAAAGCACCTGTGGCCGTGCGCGTCTCTCGCAAGAACGTCTCTACTAGTGTCCGACTCGCGTCACGTCGAACGGCTTTGCATGTCAGTGGTGGCGTGTGCAACAATGTGAAGGTTGCGCGACTAGACATGACGCCTGAGCAGATTGTGGACAACATTATGGTTGCCATGAACCACTGTGCTAATCTTGTGCCGAAGAGATGGAACGGCGTCCAGTCGGTCAGCATCAAGACGAATGACTCGGTCGCGCTGCCCGTGTACAATGCACTTGCATCGCTAGCAAAGTTACCTCCAGTAGGCAAGACTGCGAATCTGAAAAAGCGAAAGCTTGAGGAGTTTCTAGCCGAAGCCGTAGACGAGCCGCCGAAGTCTGATAAGCAGCGCAGGGAGATGGGAGTTGTGATGAAAGAGGCGCTCCAGACGGATCAAGTAGAACAAGCAGGAGGTAACCCGGTCAAGAAGCAAAAGAAGCCAAAGTCAACGAAGGCCACCACCGCTTTCAAAGCTAAGGAGACAGTAAAAGCGACGATGAAGAAGCAGAGTACGAAGACCAAGACAGAGGATGGATCTGCAGAAACGACGGCACCATTGGTAAAGAAGAAGGCTCGAGGCAAGCAGGGTGTACTGAAGAAGTAAGAGCTTACTTGTCTGGACAGTGCTGGATGGAGTCGACAAACGATTTACATACACGTACCACTTTCAATTGATTTTTGCGCCGTGTTTGTGCTGCGCAAGACTTGTTTATTCACCTATACTTAGCTTGATTCCCAAATTTTCACGGTTCAGCTCAAGCCAGTCTTTTTCCCTTCGGGGCAGTCACGTCGGAGGGAATCCTCCCCTTGGGGAGCCGACGTGGTCGAAGATCTGACGCGGGCACGCTGCACTCGCAGTCGCGGGTGTGGGCGTAGGAGACCGACGGGTCGCGCAAGCGGCCCTAGCAGGGGTGTTTTACGGACTGGAGGCGTACCCCGCGCCACGTGTCGCCGCTGCGGCGAGCGCACACTCCACGTCAAGGGGCCGCGCAAGCGGCTGAAGGGGGCCACCATCGCAGATGGTTGAGCTCCTCGGAGAGATATACGGCGGGTTGGCGTTCTCCACGCCACGCAGTCACTTTGGTGATCGCACTCCACGTCGGGGGCCGCGCAAGCGGCTGAAGGGGGCCACCATCGCAGATGGCTGAGCTCCTCGGAGAGATATATGGCGGGTTGGCGTTCTCCACGCCACGCAGTCACTTCGGTGTTCGCACTCCACGTCGGGGGCCGCGCAAGCGGTCCTAAAGGGGTTTGTTGCCTTATATGGCAGCATACCCGCGTTGTACGTGCTGCCGCTCCGGCGGTACGCATGTCCCCAGTCTACTTGGTCGCGCCAGCGGTCATGATTGACTCGTAGTTGGCTTCGGTAGGAGGGTCTCTGACCTCGTTGCCGTCGCCCCTGGCTCTACGGAGCCCTTTAGTTGTCGACCCGATACCCGGGCCGTACTTCTTGTCACACTTATCAGTCGTTAGTTATCATAATAATGGACGTACTTGACACCACCTATACTTAGCAGCCTGAGATATTGTCGGCGCTAGAGACGACGGGACGCCCAAAAGGCGGCCGCTTTGAGCTCGAAATCTGCTTTACACCAGGTAGTGGTACTCTCGTTTTTGGCTAACGTCAAGAACTCGTACTTTTTGGACTGCTATTTTGCCGTCGTCGTGGTACGTCTTACTCTTATTGTTGTTGTTTTGTTGTGGGAAAGTAGTCGTAGTCGTAGCCGTAGTCGTAGTCGCAGTAGTAGTAGTAGTAGTAGTAGTAGTCGTAGTCGTAGTTGTAGTAGTAGTAGTAGTAGTAGTAGTAGTAGTAGTAGTAGTAGTAGTAGTAGTAGTAGTAGTAGTAGTAGTAGTAGTAGTAGTAGTAGTAGTAGTAGTAGTAGTAGTAGTAGTAGTAGTAGTAGTAGTAGTAGTAGTAGTAGTAGTAGTAGTAGTAGTAGTAGTAGTAGTAGTAGTAGTAGTAGTAGTAGTAGTAGTAGTAGTAGTAGTAGTAGTAGTAGTAGTAGTAGTAGTAGTAGTAGTAGTAGTAGTATTACCAATCCCACGTCAACGTGAATCTAATGCACAGGCACCCGTTCTAGCGACGTGGATGCGTATCCTGACAAACATGTCGCATCCATACATATCGTCTCAGACGGGTACTACGTGTCTTGACCTTCTCGAGGACACGTGATCATCAGCACTGACGGTCAAGAAGGCACTGCTATCGATCCAAGCGCTACTTTCAGCATCTAAATCGGATGACATACAGGACGTCAAGCAGGCGGCCGAGATGTGCCTCCATGACCTTAAGCAGCTCCTCAATTCTGTGCGCGTCAGGATTGAGAGCTACATTCACCACAAAGACATGGCCGACGGTACAGCGCTATGCAGACTCCTTGATACGGGCTTTCCATGGGTACGGACGCGAAGTTTGTGTGGAGACAAGGGGCGTCGATAATCACAAAAGAAGGAACAGTAAGGCGCAAACCCTTTTCACATACCATATTGATGCCGAGATCGGTCGTGAGCTGTTGGACACGGCAGAAGGTATCGCACATAGCTAATTTGGTGACTTTCGATTGTAACGTGATGAGTCGTTGTTGGTCCTGCTAGACCGTTGCTCTACGCCATTGTATTCGACAAAACTCGAGACTTCAGAATGCAAGAGTGCTTTTTATGTACCCCTGTCAACTGATTGCACACCGACAGCAATGTAAGCACGCACATGTGACAGGAAAAAGTATAAACCAATGTAAATCCATGTGTAATGACCGCTGAAGCCATGCGTGTCGACGTCGCAATGACAAGATTGTCCTAGCGTTGACAGTTCGGTGCCTCGGGGGATGCTGCCGTCAATCAGCGTGCGTCGTCGTTTCTCATTACTAGAGCTTGGCTTGTCGCTTCTTCAACTCCTCTAACTGCGTCCACTTCACCTTCTTTCCTAAACTAGACGGCGCCAACTTTAGTCCTGTCACTATCTCGAGCGCCTGTTTGAGCTGCTTCCGTGTGATGACACCATAATAATTCAGCAACATCATCTCCTCTACCCAGGCCGCGGGTTCGTCTGAGGGGATCGCTTTCGATAAGAGTTTTATCCCCTTTAACAAGTTAGAACCCTCATTCTCTGTCAAACGGCCCTCCTGCACAAAAGTCTTGATCTTATTCTGCACACCCGTGTATGTCCAACCGACGGTTTTCGCCTGCGACAACAAATGCAGATTGCGCATTAGAAATCGTGTAGTGGCTTCGCTTGGTGCATTTGTCGCACGGGTGATGGAGGAGCCGAGAGATTTAGCGAAAGGTCCAGGAAGTACCCTGTCCTCATCCAACCCGTCCAAATTGCGCTTCTCGGCACGTAGACTCCGCTTACCATTCGCACGTGGAGAGGCGACACTCATGGAAGTCGCCTTGTTCTCAGACAGCGGCGCGTCGGCGTCCTTGGAAGTGGAGGCCGCAGAGCCACTCGCGTGAAGAGAAGCCAAAACAATAGCCACGTAAAGACCGGTTGGGCGCATATCCGTTGTATTTGTCGAGAGGTACTGCGGTACAAGAAGACGATCTGCGGGGTACGTCGAGAATTGATGAATGACGTCGAGCTGCACGACAAACGTGGACGGATAGCGGCGCGTTGCAAGTGCCCATCGATACTGTTGTCTCTACCTTCTTCGGCAGTTCTACTATGCAAATAGAGCGAGTGTGTTGGAGGTCCCATTCCTGAGACACATCACAATCCATTTCATGAATTGCATGTGGAAGAATACGTGCGTCATTGACGTCGAGCCTTCCTTACATTTGCCGAGTGTACAATTAAGGAAAGGCTCACGTGGCTTCTGATCCTGCGTTGCTGTGTATTTCTGGTCTCTTTGAGAACGGCTCGGCGCTCGCAGAGACGAGAGACCGGCTTTGCTGTGCGCTGACCAACAGCACATTCGTTTTCTTCAACTATTGCTGTGGAGCTCCGATCGGCCCACATCAGCGTCATTCGTACAGCATTCACAACAGCCCTTGTTACTCGCGACACACATTGTGGTAAGCATCAATGTCGCGCCTCATTCCCTGGTGTGGAAATGCCAGGGTAGGCGTGAGAAGTGCCTCTGAAAATGGCATAGAGGTCTGTTTGTTAGAAAGTCCGGTGCGAAGACCGTCTCGTGCTTCGCGCGGCCTGGCTTTGCAGGCAGTCCTTTCGTTGTTGCCCGTAGCCCCAACTCTTGATCTGGTAACTGCTCGCTGACGCGAGTAAAAGTGCTGTTTAAGCCCAAACGGTCTGATCTAGGCCTTCTACATCCTTCGTCTTCGAAGATACACGGTGCATCCAGAGACCGTCAAACTGATGCAGATAGGAAAGGTGGTGGTAGTGCAATCTGGTCTGAACCATGAGAGTGGCAAGACCAGCCCGATGCAATACTTCCATAAAATACAACAAATTCCAAAAGATCCACGATCAGATTTAAGTTATCAATCAGCCTGATTGGTGCACAAGCCAACAAAACAAGCAGCTTTTCGTACTTACGTCGCATCGTTTGCGGTGTTTGATGGAGGAGCCGGACGCGAGTGCCGGTGAACCGCCCCAGGGGTTGACGCGCCCCGCCCTCCCGGAGGGGGTCCAAGGCACGGATGTAATGGGGAGAGCCCGTTACATGAAAATTGGTAGGAAAGTACCAATTTTACAAATTGTTTTTATTTAAATATATTCAAGCAACATCACTCGAGAAACGAGAACTTGTCGGAATATTACCTCGAAGGGTAATATCCATGGAAGGGTCCACTTCTTAATTGATGCACCGAGTACATCAACCAATTTAACCACCAATCGCTGCTGGACGCACGCAATGGGTGGTGTACAGAAGACCCACTTGGAGACAGTAATTTCAAATAGTTAGATTAAGACGAAAGATGATTTAGTAAGAAAAATGACTTTATTAAGTACAGTTCTACTTTTCCCTCAAGACAGAGCTTTCGATTTCTATATTGTCTTGGTCGCGATACCTCACGCCACGTGTACGTGACGTCGGGCGTACGCACCCTTGTATTGTTATCAATACAAGGACTACCTCAGTTATCTGAGCAAGAGCGTGCCTCGTTCTAACGGACGGCCCCCACCCCTCCGGAAGCTCAAGCTTTGGCGGCGGCATCATCGCCTACTTATTTCCCCTCGTCCTCCTCACCCCCAACATCGCATGGCGAAGACCTCGTCGGAGATGCGGTGGGGCCCACAGGTTCGAGGAGCACGGCAGGATCGGTCTCGGCCACCAGCTTATTCAGCGAGGACTTCGGGGAGCAGTCGTCGCTGAGCTCAGAGGAATTATACCTTAACCTGGTCCGCGCCGTTTCGGAAGCGTCGGGCTCGGAACTCCGAGAGACTTGTATCGATAACGTGGTCCACCTGTATCCGGATGGTTATGCATCAATCCTGGTCAACCGGGAGCGGCTCTCTTCGCAGAAATTGCGGTTACCTGCATTACACCCTTTAGAACGGACGCTACTAACCTCCTTCTTTTAAGAGTCGTGTGTCGTTAAGGCTTGCAGATATGCGCGATGGACAAATTTAATGACAGACATCAGTCATGATTTAGTCAACACCACGTGGATGCTCACTACGATTCTAGAGCGGACGACAAGTCAGCTTCGCTGGTCCCGTTTGCCACTTCCAATTCAATGAACATTTAAATTTAGAGGGTCCGCGCCACCACGGAGTTCCGCCACCAAAGCAGGAGCTCAACCTCGCTACGAGGAGTTCATGTTTAGTCCGTCCAAGTTCTCCTCGGCCGACATAACACGTCTCAAAGCACTCTGCGGTCACGATCGAAGGACAGCGAGAAGTGTCGCGTTACGTGAAGGTTATAACGACGAATGGATTATCGTCAAAGGGCGGGCGGAAGGCAACATAGTGAGCAGAACCTTGCCATCTTTTCTTATGTATAATCTACGTACCAGGAATTGTTGCGTCTGCTCCGAACCAATCAGGCTCAGGTGGAAATAGATCTGAGCTTTCGCCTGCGAGGCGGAGACACAGTGCAATTAAGTCGGCAACACACCCAAGCGCTGAAGGACGGCATTTTATTCGCGGCGTAGAGTACAAAGGTCAGTCGGCAGAATCTATACGACTTGTTCTGAGATTCAAATACAATCAGCTACAATACCGTCTCAAATTCGATCAACCTCTTTTTTCTTCGACCGCAACACGGCAAACAAGCATCAGATAACTCTCGTGCCATTCCGGTGCTTGGTATACCGTTTAATGAAACGACATGCGGATTCTGGAAAGTCGCCGTGGGGTCGCTAAACGGGCGTAACATACCCTGGAGCTACTCGGGCTGTAAAATATGAGATTCGAATGCATTATGTCTCTCGATTCGTTGGCATCGGTAAATTTCAGCGTATATCAGTCAACAAAATTTGGTGGCGCATGACCTAGAAGATACGGAAATTTGTACACCAAACAATTGCTCCTCGAACATTTGGAAACTGACGTTTCGGCTACCCGGTTGCCTTGAATTTTTGCGGGAAACGATCCGGCTTAGTTGGATTGGAATTACGATAATACTTAAAAATCCGCCGATGGGTAGTCAACTGCAGTGTTTTAGGTGTGGAAATCTGGGACATACCCTGGCCGGCTTTGGCTTCACAGCAGACAAATCAAGAGGTGAAGGCTGCTTGGTAGCGACAGAACAAGATTTCGTGGCCCTGGACGATGTCGCTAAGCGTTTTGCCACAACATAGAAATTTTGATCAGCAGAATTCTCGAGACGACGTATACAGCAAGAGACAGCGGACGTCATCAGTCGAACTATTCGACCGCGTCCGGAGTTCCGAGGATTGAATAACCGACGGAGCATCAAGCGGTAAGCCGCTTGCACCTGCTCTACTAGGCGAGCCGGCACCTCATTTTACTGGTCAACCGACTCTGGCTGCTACATTCACCGCCGCGAAAAAGATATCGAAGGCAAAAAAGGTCACGGTGCTTATTAGGTGTGGACGTCCCAAAGTCTCGCCCCGACGGATGCGCATCCATCAATTTTAATCGTGGCAACCCAATTTGGGCGGGTCTGGATACCGATGAACACCCGGATGCTCCGCTTTCGGATCAAGCCAATACGTGGGTCGCCGAGCCGGAGTATGAGGCCATAAAATACACTTCCACCGACGATACCTCTTCAAACCGATTCCCAACGGCCGGTTATTAATCGCAACTAAGGATTCTGCGCAAAAAGCAACCGGCTGTATCATCTGTACCGCAATTGTTTCGTCTCAAACAACAACAACGAGACATATTTCTTCGCCTTCTGGACCCGTTTACGCGACTTCAACGACAGTTTCGGCCTATTTCACAGCAGTTTGAATCCACGATTCTTTCAGTCAAAACCATGGTGAACTGGCTTCAGTTAAGGAAAGTACACACTCTCGGGCATTGAAACTGCCTTCAAATGTCTATCATTACAGCTCTCTGCGATTTGGACTTAGTCAATTAAGACTTAGTTATGCATGCGGCAACAGCGAATCTGAAAAAGGGAGTCAAATTTACGGGCCAACTTCCCCTAGGAGATCAGTTTCCACACGCAGCTCAGGTTGTTACACTGATAAGTATTAAGCGTGGCTGGGAAGGAATGGATGTTAAACTGGCGAAGCAACAATTTAAATGGTATCTGGAAGAGGTAGCTCATAGTCCCTTACAGCGCGACTCGGCAGTCAGGGCTGACAATAGGGGGTGACATGATCTGCATGGCAGCTAAATTTGTACGCCGTAAAGTATATGGAAATGCGTGAGATGATAATTTCACTGGTCCCTGGCAATGCATTCTGTACCGTCCCAGCTCGCTTGCGCATCGGAACAAGGCGATACCGGGGCGCACGTGGTCCTGACGGCGGCCAAGTGTTTTTCGCTCATCGCGCTGGACAAGCTCCTTCTGGTTGAGACGACGCCGATCCTATTACAGAATGAGGAAACCACCATTCTGCTTTTTTACTGTCGGCATCCGTCGCCAACTGTCCGATCCAACAACGATTACGTTCCGGTGGTTCACATCTCGATTCTTCCACAATAGCAAGATGGCGTCATGCAAGAGGCCACTGAGGATTGAACAGCCGATGGACGAGTGAAGGGGGGTGTAACGGGGCAGCCCGTTACATGGAAGTGTCACTTTAAAGAAAAAGTGACAACAAAGAATGTTAAGTGAATATTCTTTGAACAATATCACCGATAATGGTGATATTGGTGAAGCGACCAAAGGGTCTGCTCATTGGTTGGTATCTTGATGATATCAACCCACCAATCGCCGCAGGACGCGCGCAATGAGTGGTGACGAGACGTCACCATACACTCAGTTATATTAGTATAATTAAGTTAAGTTCAAACAGAGAGACAGTAGTTAAAAGACTTAATTATATTAATATAACAGTTTTACTTTTCCCTTATCTACGCTTCCTCGTTTGCCTCGTGTACGTCTGTCGGGGCACCTAAACCCTTGCGTTAAGTTCACGCAAGGGTGTGCCCCGTTACACCTGGTATCACTTTGTAGTCCTTCCAAGGACCACAACATCCAACATGAACATGTTGGATGATGAAGAGACCTTTCACGCCACGCGTGAAGGGTTTACCCATTTGAGTGACATCGAATGGGGTGCGGTAGAACGAATGAGTTCTACCGTAGGCGAGTTCGCCATTAGCGCCATGTTGGAGTCTCTAGACAGAGACCAACAACATGCCGCTATAGCCAAGTTCATCCAAAGTGAACTTGTCACCGAAAGGGAGAAAGTAGCCTTGCTTCACCAGCAAGGCTCTCAACAGGCCGAGCAGTTGAGAGAACTCGGTGCTCAACAGACAGAGTTGTTGAGACAGCAGCAATTCCATGCTGCTGTGGGCGGGACGGCACATGCGCGTCGTCCCGAGGTCATGAAGGTTGACATCTCCAAGTACAGTGGAGTCCCGGAGGACTCCCTGTTACTATGGTTTGTCGAACTCGACAGAGCCTTAAGGGCTCGTCGCGTCGAAGATGAGCAAATGAAACTCACATTTGCTCAAACCCACTTGGCAGGACGTGCCAAAACTTGGTCCCTGGGGCTCGAGAGTAGCGACCCAAATGTGTTTGGGTCGCTAGATGACTTCAAGTCCCGGCTCAGACAAACGTTTGAGCCGCCACGGGCTGAGTTCAGGGCTCGTTCAGAGCTCCTGAAACTCAAGCAGGGTAAGCGTGATGTGCACGCTTACGCACAACATATACGACTCCTCGCGAGTAGTATAACTGCTAACCCAGTTCATGAACACACGTTGATTACGGTGTTCATGCAAGGGCTCGCAGAAGGGCCCGTCAGGAGCCACCTGTTCCGCCTTGAGCTGAATACGCTGGAAGAAGCGATATCAGCCGCGGAACAGGAAGACTTTAGCATGAGACAGGCTCATGCTAGCTCAAACTCTTACCGTCCACCGAGACGACAAGAGATCGGAGGTCCAGAACCAATGGACCTCTGCTATGTTGAGAGCGAGAGACCTCGCTCTTCAAACAACAAGCGATTGCAGAGGTGCAATCGCTGTCAGAAGTTAGGGCACTACGCATACGAGTGTAGTGCTCCACGCCCAGTACCAAACAGTACTGAGCGAAATGGACGACCATTCGCCAGAAAGGGCAATGGGCGTGGGTCCAGCGCTGTTGCGAAGCCGCAACAGCGAGACGGACCATCAAAAAATGGTCGGGGTCAGTAGGGGCGGAGCGCCCTACTGATCCAGCAACCTCAAGAGAATTTGCAAATCTCTTGACGAAAGTTGCTCCAGATACACAATCATTGTGTGTCTCTGCACCTGGTGATGACGTTTCGCTCATCACCTTGAAGTTGGAAGCGACAAATGATTTGTCGCTTCGTGCCCTAGTAGACTGTGGGGCGTCGAACAACTTTGTTCGTCGCCAGTCACTAGAGGGTCGTAGGCTCAAGTTCGTTGAGCGCGACATTCCCCTCACGAGGATGACGGTGCGCCTTGCAACAGGCGCATCGATAACCGTTAAGAAACGTGTAGTAGGAGTCCACTACACGTTGGAGGGCGAACAGTACGATGATGACTTCATCGTACTAGATCTGGATGACAAATTTGATGCCATCCTGGGATTACCTTGGCTCAGAAAGTACGAGCCAAGGGTGAGCTGGCAGCATCGATCCGTGAAGATGCCTGCCGCTTGTTCATCAGATGGCCATCTGATGAACATCTTGGAGCGTCCACAAGCGTGTGGATGTTCTGCGAGTGAGTGCGATGGCCTCACTTGCGGTACGGTCGTTAGCACGACTGCACAAGATCACAGTGTAGTTGATCACTACACTGTGGAGCAAGCTCCCGGCGGCTGTACAGAAGTACAGGCTGCGCCGAAGGTCCACCACTCGAATAAGTCGAGTGGACCGGGACATGGATGCATGCCTAGCGGGCAGCATCTTAGAAGAAAGAAACCTGTTGCCCCCAAAGGGCAACATGGAAATCCTAGGTCGACTGGAGAGTCGACCGTAGAGGATCGGTACCTGACTGTGGTTGCACAGCCACAGTCAGAAGACGTCGAGGGAATAAGTCCCCACGTACTTGAGGAAGGAATTCCTCAAGAGTCACTTGCTGAGGGATCAGGCCCTCAGCAACCTGTGGAACGAAGTTCCCAGGAAGTAACCGAGACGTTGAACGTCTTGGTTAATGACGGATCAAGCGTAGGCGCTTATACGCTTGATCTGATTGTGCCTCCGAAGTTAACTTCGGAGATAACTCAGTTGCCAACGCTAGAACCGAAACGGTTCTTGCGTGATCTGCGTAGTGGCAAAGTCAAGCAGATCTGCATACTCGTCACAGAGGATGATTATGTGGCCGATATTTGGTCGGCAACAGTATTTGCTGAGAACGAACGGGTTCTCAGCAGCTCATCGATGGACGAAAGTGTCCTCGATGAGAAGACTCGGATTGAGCGATACGCGTCCCAATCCTGGGAGTCACTTCAGGCAAATCCTTTGTATAAGGATTTGATCGAATTCAAGGATGTATTCCCTGAATCCGTACCTTGCGAGTTGCCTAAGGACAAAGGCACTCGACACGAGATCGAGCTCCAACCGGGCTCGAAGTACTGTGTCATGAAGCAGTGGCCACTGCCTCGTGAACAAGTGACTAGCGATCGACAAGTTCTTTGCCGATCGCTTAGCAGCGGGCCATGTGAGGGAATCAACATCCCCTCACAGCTCTCCGACCTTCTGTGTGCGAAAGGCCACAGGAGGGTGGCGGATAGTGCACGCATTCAACAAGTTGAATGCTGCAACGGTACCGGCTCAGACGCCGATACCGAGGAAGGACGTAATCATAGATGGTATGTCAAAGAGTACCATCTTTTCGTCCATGGATCTGATGGATGGGTTCTATCAGATCCTGATGCGTGAACGGGACATCCCGTTCACGGCAGTGAGTACCCCCAGCGGGATGCTGTGGGAGTGGCTAGTGATGCCACAGGGGCTGAGTAATGCCCCTGCTACATTTCAACAGATGTGTTACAAGTCTGTTGAGACCGGTGCGAGACTTCGCACCGAGTTACTTCGACGATGTGTTCGTCCATAGCCGGGCTATGGACGGAAAGACGGACGTTGAAGTTCACAGAACTCACGTTCGTCAGGTTCTTCAACTTATGCGCAAGCATAAGTTGTACGCCAACCTCAAGAAGTGTATATTCGCGGCTAGCGAAATACCACTTCTTGGGTGCATCGTGGGTAAACACGGCGTACGCCCTGATCCCGAAAAGATCAAGGCGATCACCGACTGGCCAGTGCCAGTCGATGTCAAGGGACTAAGAAAGTTCCTTGGTCTAGCGGCGTACTTGCACAAGTACTCGCGCAACTACGCCGAGATGACTGTTCATCTTTCTTGCTTGCTCAAGAAAAATGTCAAGTGGTCATGGAACGCTGAGTGCCAGCGTTCCTTTGAAGGTATCAAGCGAAGCTTGATGCAATCGCCGATCTTGGCGATTGCAGATCAGGACAGACCATTTCATGTGGTCTGTGACGCCAGCGATTTTGCAATCGGCTGTGCGTTAATGCAGTTCGATGCAGATGGCGCGGAGCGCGTCATCTGTTATCAGTCGCGTCAGCTGCAAGCAGCTGAGCGCAATTACCCAGTGCATGACAAGGAACTCCTTGCCATGAAGTACGCACTGGCTAAGTTTCGCGTCTATCTCCTCGGAGATAGACCGTTTGTTGTCTATACGGACCATGCGTCATTACGCACGGCCGTAAACAGCCCACACCTCTCGCAAAGGATGGCGAGGTGGCTGTCTTTCTTCGCGGAGTATAACTTCTCCGTGGAGTATAAACCAGGACGACTAAACGTCGTCGCTGATGCACTTTCGCGCCGGCCCGATTTCGAGCCGGACGCACAATCCAACAGTGAGGATAAGCTCACTGTTGCGACACTGAGAGTCAGTGTTCCGTCGTCAAGCTTACTTGACGACGTACGAAAGGCATACGCAGAAGATAAGGATCTTCTGCGATTAATGGATCATCTGGTGGATCCATCCAGTAAATCAATGAAGGATTTACCGGCTTTGTACCGATCCTCATCGGATCGGTACACAACGCGTAACGGACTGTTATATTATACAGCCGTTGACGGCGACACGCCTCGTGTCGTCGTCCCCACTCATAATGATTTGCGATTACGCATCATGTATGAGTGTCACGATGCCCCAACAGGTGGCCATCGTGGTAGAGAAAAGACTTACCTCACGGTAAGTCGTGACTTTTACTGGCCACGCCAGTATCAGTTTGTACGCAAGTACATACGTGCTTGCGAGGTTTGTCAACGGGTGAAGCCTAGTCCTTCATCCCATGCACCATTACAGCCTCCACCTGTTCCGGAAGAGTGCTGGCAGTCCGTTTCAATGGACTTCGTCTTCGGTTTTCCCGAAGACGCTCACAAGAATAATGGTATTCTTGTGTTCGTTGATCGGTTCAGCAAGATGGTCCATCTTGCTGCTGTGCCCTGAGTCCATCAAGGCTCCAGGTTGTGCTCGTGTCTTTCTTGACACGATCTTCCGACTCCACGGGTTGCCCCGTGAACTCGTATCCGACCGTGACCCTCGGTTCACGGAGGAATTTCGGCAAACCGTGTTCCGTACACTGGGAACACGATTGAAGATGTCTACTTCTGACCATCCCGAAACAGATGGTCAGACGGAACGTGCGAACCGTGTCCTCGAAGAGATCCTTCGAGGATATGTCCACTCGTTTTTGAGTTGGAGCGAATTCCTACCCATGGTGGAATTCGCCATCAATAATTCGGTGCATGCTTCAACACAGCACACACCGTTTTACGTGAATGACTTACGCCATCCACGTGTTGCCGCCCTTCTAGAGTGTGACTCTTGGATAAGGGGGGAGGGACTCGCTCGAGCAAAAACCGTTTTGGCTCTTGCTCATCACGTGTCGACGCTAACGTCGTCACGTATGATGCCGATGTCGATCAAGTCGACATCGATGAAGAAGATCACCTCAATAATAGCGATGACGCTATTATTGACTCGGATGATGATGACGATGCTGGTATATTCAGCATCATCAACGATTATGCCAGCGAGGAAGAAGACAACCTCGCTGAAGAAGAGAACAATCTCTTAGCAGTGCGCACGAAGCGTACTGAAAGACAAAACAAAGAGTCAGCAGAGAACTTCCTGCTGACTCGAGAAGCGGTAGTCCGTTTCGTTCAGGACTCCATCGCAAATGCGGTGGACCGTCAGAAACGGAACGCAGACAAGAATGGAAGAGCAAATGTTCTTTCATTTAAAGTTAACGACCTAGTACTACTGTCAACGGTAAACTTACCTGGACATGCAGTCACTAGTGTCGGCAGTAGTAAACTACTGCCGAAATACATTGGGCCATTTCGAGTGTTGCATCGCAAGGGCACCGCATACACAATCGAATTGCCACGTAGGATGCGCACGCATCCTACGTTTTACGTGGGGCGACTCAGGCCGTACTGTCAGTACGAGTCTTCTTCTTCCGATGAAGATAGCCCCCACGTTCAAGAACATCCATCAAGTTCTTGCGTTCGCGCTCCAGACGATCCGTCTGGTCGCGCAGATATGATACCTCGGAACTCAACCGAGATATCTCCCCGCGAGCTGTCGCCAGCTCGCCGAAAAGGAGCGGACATCCCGCTCGACCTGAAGCTGCGCTGTGGCAGTAATCGGCGCGATCCCTCGCCCGATCAGCCTCGCGATCCTTGCGGTTCTTCCGCACGGTATCAGTCAAAGCGTAGCGCCGGTCGCGCTCGTGCTTCAAGTCATCGCGCAATTCATCGATTGCGCGATCCATCTCGTAAGGGTCGAGATGGTGAACCAGAATCATCTGGAGGAGGTCTTTCCTCCTTCACCACATCCTTTGGTGGATGCTCACGGTGGTCAACGCTTCCTAGTGGAGCGTATCTTGAACCACCGTGACGATTCAGGATCAAGGACGAGCTACCTCGTCCAGTGGCGGGGGTATCCACCCTCTTGGAACAGCTGGGAGCCCCGCTCTCAGCTGTTGATGGATGTTGAAGGTCTCGTCCGCCAGTATGACGAGACCCATCCGATGAGTCCTGTGGCCCATCGGTAAACACGCGCCCTAGGCGCTTGTAGACGGATTGCAAGTTTGCAATCGCGTCACGCATCTCAGCCGAGATGTGTGCCCTTCCCCAGGGCGAATTTAGGGAATAAACATCCCTATGTGCACGCTGCGAGTTGTCAACACAACTCGCACAAGGGTCTCCCCATGTGAGGCAAGGAATGTCTGCCTCACTCGATAAACAATGCAACCGGTACCTAGCACCGGTTGGCGTTCGCCTTTCGAACCTGAGGCGTGTTGCCTCAAGTTTCTTGAGCCACCCTTCTCGTCCAAAATTCTTTACGTTTTGGACGAACGCGTTCCACGCAGCCAAAAGCGAGGTTTTGTCACGCTTTTGGTTGCCGTTATACCATCGATGTCTACGGAAGACATCGAGATAAAAGTCTTCCTCAGCGCGAAAGTTACTCGCGCTGGGACCCAAGCCGTGAAGCTCAGTCGCATCGAATAAGGGTATTCGATGGTGTTGGCTTGTCTCGTGAGACAAGCCATTAATGAGCTGTTCAGGAAAACGCCACGGCTTCAGCTCATCACGCTTCACAGTGGTACCCTTGTCGGTACCACGGTTGTCAGTATGACGATGGCTTGCACTATCGTCAAGTCGCTCGTGCGAAGGAGCACGAGCTGATCGCGGTGATGAGCAATCATACTCATCATCAGATCCATCATCACTGCCGAAGAGACTGTGTTGCAACTCACGAGTCCGTTCGTTCGGCAGTGGCCTTGGCGAATACTGAGGCGTCGCCGGTGATCGAGACGCCTCTAGAACATTGCCCGAGTCAGTCACGTCTGACTCGCCAGAGTAGATGACCTCAACGTCGGGGTCATCATGCGCACGCGGTGCTGTACCGCGTGCACCTGCAGCACCTCTTGCTGCAGGCGAAGAACGAGCAGCAGACGACGAATCGTCTGCCGCAGAAGCTGGCACAGGCACGGGCTGTGTGTGTCTTGAGTCACCCGCATAGACATGTTAACTATGCGAGGTCGGGTTGAATAGTGAATGGAACGGACCCAACAAGTGCTCCCTGTCCCAATGGCGCCCAACGGGTGGCCGCCATTATTTTCGATAGTCACACGGTGACTATCAGTTAAGGGGGGTGATGTAACGGGGCAGCCCGTTACATGGAAGTGTCACTTTCAAGAAAAGTGACAATAAAGAATATTAAGTTGAATATTCTTTGAACAATATCACCGATAATGGTGATATTGGTGAGGCGACCAAAGGGTCTGCTCATTGGTTGATATCGTGATGATATCAACCCACCAATCGCCGCAGGACGCGCGCAATGAGTGGTGACGAGACGTCACCATACACTCAGTTATATTAGCATAATTAAGTTAGGTCAAACAGAGAGACAGTGGTTAAAAGACTTAATTATATTAATATTACAGTTTTACTTTTCCCTTATCTACGCTTCCTCGTTTGCCTCGTGTACGTCTGTCGGGGCACCCAAACCCTTGCGTTAAGTTCACGCAAGGGTGTGCCCCGTTACACCTGAGCCCTGTCGGGGGTGCCCCCCCCCCTAGAGACGTCTGATTTATCAAGCGCCGATTGAAAAAGCGAGAAGGGGTGTGCCGGTGTTATTGCAGATGACCGAGAGACTCCACATACCATGTGCCTTGCACATGTGGTTCACGCCTTGTCAATAGACCCCTACCTCCTTTTCTCTGTGTCTCTGGTTGCGCTACAATCAAACGGCCGGCTCTTCCTTGGTAAGTAACCGTTGACGAATCTACCGTTTGAGTAGAGAGCTCCTTTACCTCGCTTGTCACTACACGCACCAACGATTCTCTGCAAAATGACTCGAAAGCTAGTGGCAACTCCGAGTTCATTACGGCTGAATGAGGATATTTAACTCACGTGATTATTCTCTCGCTTTGCACCTTATCAGATATGGTGCTAAAATACGACCATCGTCCAGCGTTGTAATCAAAAACACAACACGAAACGCGAGCCGTTAGGTCTTTTCAGCTGGACTTGCTCGACGCAAAACTAAACAAAATGCAATGGAAGAAAGTCACGATAAGAAAGATATGCACCACAAGATGAGAAAAATAAAAATTATGCGCCACATGATCAGCAAATGAAACGAATGCGCCACTAAGCGGAATAATAAAACGAAGACACCAGTGGCGTTTGCTGCATAACCGAAGACACACATGCATGATATGCTATAAATTTAATCACCAACGCCTCCTTCATTCCCTATTCTTTTTCATTCTGTAGGTGCTGTTCATGTTTTCGCGTCGAAAATCATTTTGCGTTGTGAAAAGTGCGACGGAAAACCCTGCGCTTATACTGATGGCAATAGAATCCATCCATACTGACGACAGTACGAGCTATCCACGTTGATGATGGTGTAGACGGATGCTCCAAATTGCAAGTACGCTGAAAGTGTTGAAGAAGCGCGGTCAACTAGACGATAACGGTTAGTTTAATGTAAAACGAGAACTGCATTCAATGTAGTTACGTTACACAATAAACTCTCTTCTAAACCTTCCTGTGGCTGTACTGAACTACACAAACATGTAGGTTGACACCAGCAGTCGCCACTGATGAGTCGCGTCTAGCACTGCATGGTGGGTTATAACCGATGTCATGGCCTATATCGACCGACGAGCAGTGTGTCAGCAGGTACGAATAATATGATGGGCAAAAATACCCTTCGCATAGTGTTCTTAGCTAATGTCAATGGTATGTAACGCGGGCACTCCGTTACGATAAGGCGCGTTTATGTTTTAAGCGTAGTGTGACAGTGTTGTCCATCTTTCACTTTTAAGACCACGTTGCTTCTCTTTCATTTCGATACATCTGATTGACATGATGTTCATGTGTATCGATCGCCTTGGCCGTCTCCTTGACATTCGGTAGGATGGGACAGCGCAGTGTAGAAACGGCGCCTACACGATGCTGTACAAAACGTACAAAGTACGACTTAGGACTGCATCAGACGAGGATGAGCAAGACAACAAGGTGAGACAAGATACTGGACAGCCGACAGGAAGTTGTTGGTGGCATCACAGGTGATCCTACAAAGCTTACGGATACACAAAGTATGTCGCACTCTTTTGCAGCACACGATGCTGACGTAGTGGTACGGTTGTCACAAAAGAAGATGGTAATGACGGATGTTATGTTGGTGATGACCTAGAGACTGATGTCTCGATGCTGCTGTGAGGATCGATGTAATATTGCTGTCTCGACACGAGGACATAATGCACACAAGCGTGGATACGTCAGTTTTTTCAGGCCGTCAGGGCTGCTCAGTACCGCATGCATCAAAGCGGTTCACGCCGAAGTGATCTGGAGACTCTCGACTTTACAGAGTTAAAGCCAACGGTAACGTGGATGTGGGCAAAAGGATACGCACGCTAGTCTTGACCGCCGCTGAATGGGTCTACTGCTGCCGTAGAGTAAAGGGCCAAAGAAGAAAACGGACGCGTGTTGCTGCCGTGCTCCTGACCAAGTTTAAGCCTTCCATCGATACGAATCGAAGACCACGACGACGTATCACTGACGATCCGACCGAACCATCTGTCCGTGCTGACACAAAGTTGCTTGTCACCTTTTGATGGAGTGCACTTTGACGGATACGTAGTAAACGGATTTGATTCACATTTCGACTTTGTACTGAGCGTGGATCGACTACGCAAGCTTTTTTATGCTAATGCCCGAGCACCCGACAGCCTCAGCAGACACTATGCATCGGGCGACTCTTCTTATTGCAAATAGTCGTACGAACCGCACAGCTCTACACGTGCTGAGCAATGAAACAATATCAAGACCTTCGACTGAAGCTGTACGCATTCAACAAAAGGATCCGTTCAAGCATTATTGCCACCATCATGGATAGCGGAAGAAGGGTTTTATCCGAACAAAACGCATGTGATCCGTTCGCCCAATCGATCGTCACGTCTGTAGGTCAAGTGCTCGACCTCTCACGATTTAAAGGCTGCAACACACAATTGACATGACATCGAGCTCGAGCAAGTGCTTTCGCGGCATAGCTTACTCGCGAAGTCGACGAGTGCACGCAACGACCTTTTTCGTTGGCAAAGTTTGAGTGCCGCTATCGTCTGCCGCGTCTGTAGAATTCAACGACGGTAGCTCTTGCGTTACCGAGTCGCTTTGGCTTGAGGCGCCAGTCGTGTCAGTAACCTCGTTACTGTTGCTTGCGTCACTTGTAATCTCGTCATCAACGGGGTCATCGTCGCTGGCGAAGCTGCTCGTGGTCTCAGTCGCGCCACTCGCCGCCAAAGCTTCGGCATCACCCGGTGCCTCAGCGTCACTCGTATCCTCCGTCAAAGTTGCATCATCAAGGCTGCTCTCGTCTTTCGCGCTCGAGCTTTCAGTCTCACCTTCAGGAGTCGAACTGCTCGACGTTGAAGAGACCCCACTCGCAGTAGAAGTACCCCATCCAGCAGCAATGCCATCGTAAGCACGCTTGCGCACAAGCTTCGTGCCCTTTCCAGACGGCTGGTGCCACGGAAGCGGAGCCGAGTCTTTAAGCCAGGTGTACTGGTCACAATGGTCCCAGATCGTCACCCCAACGCATTTCTTCACCTTGCGACACGCAGCAATCGTGTTTTGGTAAACAACAACCTGCTGCTCTTCCTCCTCTTTCGATGGCGTGGGCGAGCTCGTCTTGACGTCAAGTTCCGTGTACGCAACGTCAAGTCCGAGAGCAGAGAAGCGCTCCATGTTTGCCACAAGGTCCTCGATCGTATCCGTGTCGGAGGCACTCGAGTGCGACTGGAACCCCATGCCGTCGATGCCGATGTCAGCATCAATCAGCAGCTTCTGGATCATATCGAGCACAGCCGTTGACTTGGCGTTGATCGCATTGATGTTGTAGTCGTTATAGTACAGCTTTGTCTTCAAACCAAGTGACTTCTTGACAGCGTTGGCAGTTTTGAATGCCGTCGAGATGTAGTCCGTGCCCGTAGCGTTGTACCAGAACGACTTCCGATACACTGCGTCATCCCCCATCACCTCGTTTGCCACGTCCCACGCATAGCACGTGTCCCCGAAATGCGTCATGACTTTCGTAATGTGGTTCTCCAGAGCACTTAGCATCTCAGCTTTGCTGAGACTTTGGACCCAGTTCGGGACTTGCGAGTGCCACAGGAGCGTGTGACACCGGATTTGAGCCCCTGCTTCTTCTGCGAGCGCAACGATCTCGTCGGCCTTGGCAAACGTAAATGTGTCTTGCGTTGGTTCTGTCGCATCCCATTTCATGGCATTACCAGGCGTGATCATGCCGAACTCTTTCACGTCCTGAAGGGCTGCGACGTAAAACTTGTCGGTCAATGCGCCATGGTCCGTGGCTGTACCCAGGTATTTGCCATGCATCTTTGCCAGTTCATGTAGGCCCTTCGTGCCCGTGTAGGTTGACGTGAGGAGCTCACATTGGGCAGTCACTAGTGCCACACTAGCGATGCTTAGCTGGAGATGCAGCTTCATGCCGAGACGTTGTTGTTGTCGTCTGTGGGCAGCAAAATGGAGAATGAGCGAAGTCAATTGCGCAGGAGTCCGCTGACGTAGTGACAACACTTCACCACATGGTTGTGCGGAAGGAATTGCTCGAGAAGATCCCGTGAAGATAGACGTTGTAAGCTGGGACAAACGAAGCCGCGCGCAACAACCCGTTCTTCATCTTTCGGGCTATAGCACGACAACTCTGCGAATGTCAACGCTTTTGACCATGACCTTTTTTCTCCGCAATTGCTTGATGTTGATTATAAGGGGTATCCCAACGCAGTGTCTACTGTTTATCTTCTTCATTGTTGTGGAACTTCTCTACTTAGAGGTTAACAGTGTTCCTACTGCTCACCTGAACTTGTCGGTGTTGCGACACAAGTTGCAGCTATTTTCTCGTCACTTCTGGCTCTGCCTACACCGGAACCGCTGTTTTCCTAGAAACCAAAAGCAGGGTAGTGTAAAAGCTGGCAGCGTTTGTCGCTTGATCATTAGCCGTCCCATGCGTGCGATAACATGTGTCTCAAGCTGTCCGCTCTTTGCTCATTCCTTGCCTAGAGCACTACGGCTTGTCGTGCCAGCGAGCGAGCTACTGCTTGCCAGCTGAACAGAAGTACCCACCCCATCACCACCCACGATCTTACAACAACGCGTTGACGTGTCGGGAGAATTGGCAGCTGACCGGCGGTCAGTGCGACCACTCAACGAGAGAGTTCGCATCAACACATACATGACGCAGTTGCATGCGCAACGCACATCAAGCCAACTGCGAGACACGGGTAGAGCGGCAACGCCCATCAGTTTCGGTTTGCGTGACGCCGACAGCTTTTCTTGCAATCGCGATGCGAATACGTACATGATACCCCGCGCTCGTTCGACCAAAACATGTGAACTATTGTATGTCTCTGACGTCCAGCACTCTTTTGACGACAGGTGAACAGGTTCTCTGCAATCTCTTCGCTAGCAGATGTCAGCACGACGCTCGATTCTTTGCGACGCTCCCCTTCCGTGCTACCCGAGTGTGAGGGTTCTGACACGCATGCAGCAAAGAAACACTCACGTGCACGTTCTTTCACAAACTGGAGCTAATGGTGTTGAACAATCGCGCGTCGATAGTATAGTGAGCACCTGGACGCCTAGCAACGCCATGTGCGGGTCCCATCATGCTTTTTGCAGGTACGTCTCCTACCGCCGTCTCATCGTTGCGGTTGTTCACTCGTCGCGGTACATCTGTCTAGATGCACGTGCCTGTCGTGATGTTGTACCGCGAGGTCCGCTTCTGATCAGCCCTATGCGTACGTATGCGCGTGGCGGAGTGGACCTTGTTTTAATATGGCGAGCTTGGTTTGACACCACGACAGGCTGTCAGGTTTCCTTTCTTCTACGAAATCAGCAGCCAGGTCTCCTTCGTAAAGTGCAGTAGATGTGTCGTTGTCGTACTTGATTCCATGAGCTGTTGTTGGATGCACTGTTTACTCCTCGCGATCATACACTATCGACATGGTGTTTGACGTTATTTTACGGAGTTTGTACAGATGCCACTCAGAGAGACACGCGACACGCGGGTAGCGATGCAGTCAAGTCGCCACGCTGTAGTGTGTCTGTCTTCAGACGGACGAGACTGCGAAAACATCCTGACGTTAGGGCCTTTCCTAATGATGCCACGACATTCTGCAGCTTACAAAGTATCGTAAAGTACACCGATGGACACGGCGACGACGGACTGTGTGCTTCCGTGTATCGCAAGGTCAAGGTGAAGAAGTAGGGACGGGCGACGGACGCACTGGATCCCTCAGCTGGGGTCTTATCGTCTCTACAACCGCGTTGGCTATTCGCCTAGCGTAGGGCCTGTGCGTCGAATGACTGTCTCTGCGGACAAAGACACATGGACTGACAACAAGCGCTCGCAAGTAGTGCAGCAACTACGAGCGAACGAAAAGGCGCTTACGTCGCAGCAGCATTGTCAGTTGTGGCATCGTTTGTCCTAACTTACAGAGCTACAGGCGGTACGGTGCTCGTGACACGATTGGTGATCTCATAAGCGGATATATTCAAAGTTTTCGCGGATTGACAAGCTACGAATGCGAATCGTAGATCGAAAGGGAAAGACGAAGAAGCGAATGCATTGCTTCGCACCCACAAGGAGTGTATTGTGCGCATTGCAGCTGCCCGAAATGCGAGAGAGCGTCTGTATCGGAGGTACACTTTGGTGGTACAACCACGAAATGGGTTCGTGGTGTGGTGTGTGGTACACACCACTCATTCGCTCGGGAGCACGAAGTACGATTAGGGACGCATTTTAGCCACCTCTAAATTACGTGTCGGGGGATTTTACTCCAGTAGAGAGCAAAAACTTGCCTTTACATACTTCGGCGGGCTTTCGTTCCGCGCTAAAAATGAGATTAACATCAGTTAACACTTTGGCCACTGCAAGACACGTGCCTTGCTAAGGCGTTTTGGACCGTAAAGACTTCACAATCCTTCTTGAGAGATTCACTCATACACGCTTGATTACTTTGTACAACTGATGCTAAGAACAGTTGGACAAAGTGCCCTCAAGCGCGTGTGCCTTAAAAATGTCTGCAATATAAAGTCCTGTAATGATTAGGTACCCAAACTCAAAATAAGAAGCTCTGTGAGCTTCAACTCGTTAGGTGTAACGGGGCACCGACGATTACGTACTGGACTACCAGTACGAAGTTTACCTTTCACTGACAATAGCAAAGGTCAGTGCCCAGCTACGTGTAAACACTTACACAGTGGAAGGTAACGACTAAGGTAAGAACCTTAGTCGTAGTAAAAGTAAAAATGTTAAATAATACAAATAAGTCCTATCACTCTCGTGTCTCTGTTCGTCCTGACATAATTATTTTAATCGAACTAAACGTATGATAACGACTACTCATCACCCATTGCGCGCGACTAGCAGCCATCGGTGGGTTGATATTATCATGATATCAACCAATGAGTAGTCCATTCGGTCATCCCAGCAATATCATTATCTTTTGTGATATTGTTGAAAGAACATTCAACGTAATATTGTTTATTTTCATTTTATCCTTAATTACAATGTCATGTAACGGGCTACCCCGTCACATTACGTCG
This sequence comes from Hyaloperonospora brassicae, assembly GCA_947650285.1. Taxonomy (NCBI): domain Eukaryota; phylum Oomycota; class Peronosporomycetes; order Peronosporales; family Peronosporaceae; genus Hyaloperonospora; species Hyaloperonospora brassicae. The sequence goes on from CANTFL010000002.1 coordinate 306,746, forward strand.
TTGTTCTTTGAGATATCGGACTCGTTAAGTCGTTGTTTGATAACTAAATGCCTCCTTCAGTATTAGTTATAGAAACTTGTTGACTCGCTGATGTCGATCGTTCTGCAAACTGATTGACTCGTTGAGCTTAAGCCTTCCTATGTCAAAGAGCTGTGGTAGTCCCGCTACAACTTCATCAGCAATGTGTTGTGATGTAAGCGCGTCTATTACAATTTCTATATCCTATTTGATCGATAGATTGTTAATAAAGTGCTACATGGATTGCATCAAGTTGCGGTGTATAGTTTTAGTGTTCGATTTGGTCGTATAATTATCGCCTCAATGGACAGGTTAATGTCGTCTTTTTTCTGGCGTACACTCGAAATCTATCTCCCTCCTGCCCAAACCTTCATGAATACTTCGCATCAAAGGATCTTGGTACTAAGCAGACATTTTCGTTTCCATTTATCCAATCTTAGTGCAAAGGTGATATAAATGAATTGCTTCGATAATTTGTTTAGTAACAATTTCAAGGGCATTAGCGGCGGTAATGATACAAGGTTCATATAGAATTGGCGTCAACGGGTATCAGTGCGTCGATACTTACCGCGGTATCAGCGTTGGTTGATACACGCGTCCGACTAAGAGATTTTGGCTCGACGAATTAAACGCTGAGGCTTTAGACAATAAGCGATGTAAAGGCGTATCTCATTAAATAGTGGTCTCCTTATGTATTTATAAAAATCGTTTATTTCGTCATAGCAGCTCAAATGTGTTGTTAACTATATCAGGAAATCAAGTATGCCACGACCAAGATATGGTCTTTCTGTTCCACCACAGCATTATCATTTTCTATCATATACATTTTCAGTCAAAAAAGATGGCTCTTGACGAGACAACTCACAAGTCCCTTCATGAACACCGAAATCATCGTGTGTTTATATAAATCAGGTAGGCCGCATGGCAACTCGCAAGGTGGCAAATGCAATTAGCGTTAGCGCTAACTTTTTAAATTATATTATCTGAGTTCTAGCATCTCTGATAGAAGCCTGATCGATAACCTTAGCGCCATATGCGTACGTCTGAAACGGGTCTTGAAATGTATAACCACTAAACGTATACTTGTCGTGAAGCTTGAGCCACAAGGTCACATCATGGTCAAAACAGTCAAGTTTGAATAATGATTGCAGCTATTATTTGTTCGCCAATGACACAACGATTAATTATGCCGTCTTCCAGCTTGACGGATCAACTCAACAGATTTCTTCCTTGTAATTGTAAATATCAGTCTATTAGCTTTCAAGTCGGCGTATATGCATTAGACCGGCAGTTAGCAATTTAATCCTGCTGCTATCACGACAGCATAATTGCCGATACATTGATACTTTAATAGCACCGCCTTATGCTGGCCTGGATGGTAAAACAACACCACTGTCGTACCTGGTCGCGTCAAGTTCATGTAGGACAAATTTGGCGATCGCAGTAAATTCTCGTCTCCTTCCATATCGGACAACATGGCGCTCATTGCCGGCTCGCAGATAATCAATCATTTTCGTTCGACCGCGACCCATTCGCCGATACTTAGATAGGTAGGACCTTCCCGCGTGACGTTAGAGCTAGTAGCTGTCTTATCCAACACATTCATATCGGATGGAATGCTCGTATTCGGTGGACGGGTCACAAAGGAAGATCAGGTGTACCGGGGAAACAATGTTTATATCAATACAGTCATAGCAAACACCTACAATGATAAGGCCGTCTATAAGTGACTCATAACCTCACGTAACCGAAGATGAAGCTTCTAAACAAGCACATCTTGTAGGAGAAATATAAATATGTATTCATTCGATAGCTTGATGTTTGTTCATAAGATTATATATATTCTTTTTGATCTTACTTAAGCTAGAAAAGCTACAGATACTTAATTTAGATACTCTCTCACCACCCTTCGCGCGTATAGCAGATATTAGTTGTTTAGTTGTTAATTGCGGGATATTGATTGATGAGTGTAGCATTGCCATGTATTACCTCCGACGGTGAAACTTCTTTAATACATACATTGCAAATCAAAATTAAAGCATACCAACATTTTAAATATATTCTTATGACCCAATTTTGATTTTTTATCATGAAACGGGTTATTACTGTATTAAAATCGATGCCAGGACGACTGGTGATCTCGACGTTTGATACGATGATGAATTACATCACTTAAACGATAAAGAATGTAGAACACTGATATGCTGAGATGCTGATGACCACAAATACCTCGATGATGTTACAATAGCTTATAAGAACAGCAATATAAATAATGTCATATTATATTTTAGCTACTTAGAGTCCTTCTTAAAATTACAATGACAGCTGGCGCAATTCGACGATACAGATGTATTTTGTCATTCATTGGAGACGTTTTCTGCTTCATCCATATATATTGGGTCCGAGCTTCGGAATGGCTTCTACTTTTTATATCCATATAAAAAAGGAGGTTCAGAATTAGAAATTTTGCCGGATGCAGTTTTGGCCATTTCGACCCTTGTTTACGCGTAAATGGTACTACATGCCATGCAAGATGTCAATAATCTGTCAACTGTCGGTAACAGTGGACTGCAAGAATTTGAAAGGCAAGAGCTTTGTAGACAATAATTCAATCTGAGATATTGTAGTGTTAAGAATCGCTGTTTTTACATGACTATGAAAATTCTTTTATTGTTCTAGTCCATACTAGATCGGATTTGACATTGGTCATGTGATTCGTATAATAATTTAACAAATATCACAAAAATCCAAGGTCGAGATCCATATTCTTTACCATTGGACAAAATTTGGACTGCTGACTACATTCTTCATTGTCTAACTATCAATTAGGATAACAGGACATCAAAAGCAAGGCGCTCAAAAACAACAACTCTATCATGTCCAAGAATTATGTTTCGCCAAGGCAAAACCTATGTCCCCCTGATGGGTGTCAAAACTTTACCTGGATTTTCCATCCGGGTGCGCTGGTGAGGAGGCGGCTCCTCGCGCGTGCGACTCGTAAAATATCGTTGAAAGTACAGAGATGTAGCTGCTTACCGACTTCATGGCGCTCGGTGTGACTATTCAAGAAGAAACCGCAGATTATCACGCAAAGACACGGTAGGAAACGCCTTTGATAAGTGTAATAATCACGTTGCGTTGTTTGACAAATGAACGACGATGTAAAACCGACCAACGATGAAGTATCGACTTTACTAGCTCAAGATGAACAATGATGTAGCAATGGACAGGCACATATACATATTCGAAGAGCTATTAAGGACTAATAGACGCTTATAAAGTTGCCAAATGCATCATTAGCTTGGTAAATTACGAAGCAGCCCGTTTATGGAATGCAAAAAATTTGCCCATGTGTGGAAACGCGAAATACTTTAAGTTAATCGAAAACACAAAGATATCGCTCAGGGTGATTGTGCCCTTAAAATGTATATAACCAAGCGCTCACCGATGACAGTCACAAGCGAAAAAAGCTCAAAGTCGAGAAGCACACTTTCATGGTGACAGGAGTAGAAAAGGCTACGACGCAACAAAGAAAATCGAATTCAAGGTCAAGGTCAAGTGCTTTCACTGCGGCCAGATAGGCTTCCTGAAGCGGACTATCGAAACCAGTGCAGCTCCAACGAAGAGGACATAATTTTGCCGTTGTTATACGTCAAAAGACATAGATGTATCAACGTCATTGTTGAAACGAAGAATATGACGCGTTACCGGAGCGACATGATAGTCTTATGGTCATCTAATAATCAATTGAGTTGACAGCGCGAGAGGCAAGAATATACAATGGTCAAAACCGGTTTGGTCCTCTTGAGTGAAATTGATGCCGCGCGCATCAGTATGCACAATGTATATTACTTCCCCGGACTGGACCAACAGCTGCTATTTGTGAGCAAGTAGAACGTGCATCATATGAGCGATGCGTTTTCTGAAAATTTGTTTACGACATTTAACAGGGCAAATGCAATAGAATTTGGCCAATAAAGATACTCAGCGATGAAAAGTAGATGGCCTAATTCAATGAATACACCAGGTATGGAAGTGAGTGGAAATATTTGCACACACCGTATGAATCACTTGCACAGATATTCGTTAAAAAGGCACAGCTGCCACTACTATTAAACTTGCGTTTGACCACAGATTCGCGTCAAAATGGGGGAATTGCACAAACAACAACCATTTAGTTAAACACCGCCTGTCCCGCTTGCTGTCGAAGTCAAAGATTATGCTTACGCTGGTGCAAACGGGCGTAATGAGTTCCGTAATGAAGAACACAAAGGTAAGACCCGGTACTCGCTAACGTTAATCGATCGCTACTTTAATCTGTACAGACGTGCTTGATCACGAAGAAGAGAGATGTACGTATCGCCGTCAAGGTATTTATATAACCCAACGAGAAGTAAGGGGGGATTTGTGCAAGTACCTCGTATCAGTGCAGCGGGCTGATCTAGTCACATATTATTGACACGGATTATGTTGATGCAAATATGATAAATATAGCGAGACGCTATTCACCGCTTACTTTTTTGCTAGCCACCACACATCCTATAATTCAGAAAAATCGTACAATACAAATTATAAATTAATATACAAAGCACACTTATATTACACTCGCTCGCGTAAAGTCGATGGCTCTACGATAAAACAAAAACTTTGACATTCTGTACACCACTTACGTACCATGGATCTTTGTCTTCTCACAGATTTCGGTGCAGACTCTCCAGCAAAAGGTATTGCATATTGTACCCACATAAATTGGGTGCAGAATAAATCACATCCTATAACCTAGCACGCTCTGACCAGAAAAGTAGTAAGACCTTGTGTTGATAGAACTCAAGGCTGAGTATACTGACATCACGTACACGTAGCGTGACGAAGTGCGAAGAAATATATAGAACCTGAAAGCTCTGTTAAAGGATAAAGCAGAACTGTATCTAATATAGTCACGTTTCCTAATAAATCATCTTTGTCTTAGTCTAACTATATTGAACCATGATCTCCTGTGTAGGTTTCTTGCTCACCACCCATTGCGCGCGTCCAGCAGCAATTGGTGGTTAATTTGGTTGATGTAGCTTGTACATCAACCAATAAGTGGAGCACCTAAGAATATCACCCTTGGAGGTATTTTGCCGGCAACATTACCTCTTCTCGAGTAATGTTGATTGAATATCATCTAAATGAATAATACTCAAACATTGATACATTCGTATCAATTATATCTAACGGGCTCAACCCGTTACATCATCAATCTTAATCATCAGTCAATGTACTGAGTGATTTAAGTTGATTGATAACATAGTGACACCGTTTGGTCTCTGTGGAGGAAAAGGAGCAGTTGTTGGTTTTGAAGTTCTCCTTCCAATTTTTAGCGCATGACGACTTCGTCTGTGCGCTGCGCGAACAAGGCTGCCACTGAAGCGGCTAAACGGATGCGTGCAGCCGGATATCAAGCTAACAAAGACCCAACAGAAGGCATACTTCGCCTGATTCTATAGATAAGCAGCCTGCAACACCCAATGTTGCAAGAGCACGTGGTCATTCTCGTGAAACTTCTTCATCCGCAGCGTCGGCTGAGGGTGGTAGTCCCATGGACGTCGATCTCAATATAAAATTTGTCTGTTCGGGAGAGTCGGACACCCCGTCCGACTCGAAGTCGCCCGCAAAGCCCGGCCGTAAAGACGTGGGTGCGGAAAGACGACTGCTAAGCCTCGTGGAGGTCTCGATAAGACTCTGCGCCATGATTTGTTCAGCTCGTCTGACGAGTCTAAGGACTCGTCGCTAGGATCGAGCCGATCGCACTCGTATCTATATGATGCGTGTGTAAATCATGAAGACGTTAGTCATCGTGACGATATAGATGAGTCTTCACGGAGTCATCGTGGCCGTGGAAATTTCAGTGATTGCAGTGATCGCAATGATCGCAGTGCCATCCTCAATGTCGTCACTGCGCAAGAGGAGCAAGATCGTAACGTATTACTATCTGCTACTAAAGACAAACTATGGGTATATGTTAAACGCAATCTAGAGCAGAGTTTTGGTTATGTTGCTGCTATTGTTCGGACCCCACTCCTCGATTCGTCAATAATATATGGTCTTGATGTCAGTGCAAGGGAATCGCAACGAACATGAGTATCACATCAATGTCTGAAAAAGACATTGATGTAGCACGGCAACCGCGACCGAGAAGAAGCTTCGTTGGTACAGGCATATAACTCATTGACCAGCAACATAAAAATGTTGGCCGTGACGCTTGGCGAGACAAGCAAATTGCAGCTCGCAATAGGTTTGAACAGAAGTCGCTAGTCGATGCTCAATTTAATTAGCACCGATTAGCTCGAGAGGCAGGTTTACCTTGACCCTCGTTGGGAGATAATTGTCAGCGTTGTGTTGACAACTCTGTTCGCGCCCTAAGGAGGCTTTCCTCCCTTATCAGCCTTGTTGGAGAATGCGGATCTCGTCTGAGATGTACAAAGGGATTGAAACGTTACAATCTCTTTACGAAAGCACCGGTATTCATTCGACGATGGCCCTCCATCATCAAAGGGTGCGTCTCGTCTTACAGCTCGAAGAGACCGGGAAGATCCATCATAAGATCAGAGCGGGGCTCTTCGCTGTTCCACGAGGGTGGATACCCCGGCTACTGGATAAGTTTAGTCTTCCTTGACCCTGAATCGTCACGGTAGTTCACAGTACGACCCACAAGGAAGCGTTTACAACCGTGTGAGTTCATTAGAGCATGTGGAGGATGAGGAAAACCTCCTCCAAGTCTTTCGACGCACCATCTTTACCAACATGAGATGATTAGCGCAATTGTTGAATTGCGCGAGGATTTAGAGCACAAGAGGGACAGACACTATGCTCTGATAGATTATATGCGGAAGCACCGCAAGGATCGTGAGGCTGATCGTGCGATGGATCATACTGGGTACGCTCTTGCACAGTTTCAGGTCGAGCGGGATGTCTCGTTTCATCTTTGTTGAGCTGGCGACACCTAGCAAGGAGATCTCATAGTTGAGTGGGTAGGTCTCTTCACTACGCTACCAGACAAAACATCTGGACTGCAAACGCAAGAATCGGATGGATATTCTTGAATGTGGATGCTATCTTGATCGACGGAAGAAGGCTAGTACTAACAGTAAGGACACAGACGCCGACGTAAATCGTAGGATGCGTTGGCATTTTACGCGACAGCTCAATCGTGTATACGTTGCCTTGTCGGCGCAGCACACGAAAGAGGCCGATGTACTCGGACATTAGTTTATTTGCTGACCACTTTAGTCACTACGTGTCTACGTTGATTTACCGTAGATAGTAGGACTAAATCGCCTTTAACAAATAAAAGTACGTTAGCTCTTCCATTCTTGTCAGCGTGACGTTTCTGCCGGTCCACCGCGTGAGCGATGTCGTCCTGCACGTAACGTATCACGGCTTCTCAAGCCAGCAGAAATCCTTCTGCTGACGAGACATTGTTTTGTTCAGTTTGCCTTGTGGGAACTGCAGAAAGATTTCTCTCTCCTCTCTGTTCATCAGCGCGGGTGTCATCATCCTCGCTGGAATAGTTGTTGTCGATGATGATAATACCATCATCGTCATCATCATCTGACTCAATAATGAAGTCATCGCTATTATTGAGATGATCTTCTTCTTCGATGTCGACATGATCGACATCGGCATCATACGTGAAGACGTTAGCGTCGACACGTGATGAGCAAGAGCCAGAACGGTTTTTGCTCGAGCGAGTTCCTCCCCTTCTTATCCAACAGTCACACTATAAGAGGGTAGGTAGGCGTTGATGACGTAAGTCATATGCGAAGATATATGTTTTCCGGGTCGAGGCATGCACCAAACTATCGATGTTGAATTTTACCATGGGTATGAATTCGCTTTAACTTGATAACGAGTGGACATATTCTCGAAGTATCTCTTAGAAGACGGGAATTGCGCGTTTCTTCTGACCATCCTGAAACAGATGGTCAGATGTTGAAATTATAAAACGCGTTCCGAGCGATCGGAACACGGATTGCCAAAACTCCGCGGTGAACCGAGGGTCATTGTCGGACACGAGTTGACGGGGTAATTCGTGGAGTCGAAATATCGTTTCGATAACGAAACGAGCACAGCCCTGTGCCGTTATCGACTCGGGTACTGCAGCAAGATGTTCCATATTGCTGAGCTTGTCAACGAACACAATATTATCATTATTCTTGTGGTTGTTTCGGGGGGAATAGAAGCTAAATTTCAGGAAAACGACCTGCCAGTACTCTACCGGGACAGGTAGAGGCTGTAAGGGTTCACGAGATGATATAATAGGCTTCACCCGTTGGCTTACACCTCGCAATCACGAATTTACTTGAGCACAAACTGATACTGGCGGGGCCACTAAATGTCACGACTTACCGTAAGGTAAGTCTTTTCCTTACAACGATGACCACCTGTTGGGGCATCGTGACACTCATACATGATTTGCAAGCGCGAATTGTTTTGAGCGGGAACGACGACACGAGGTGTGTCACCGGCAACGTGTGTATTGTACAGCAACCTGTTGAATGTTGTATACCGATCCGATGAGGAACGGTACAAAGACGATAAATCTTGAACGACTTACGAGTTGAATTCACCAGGTGATCCACCAAGCGTAGAAGAAATTTATATTTCGCGCAGGCGTTTGTTCGTTCGTCCAGTAAAGTTGGCGACGATACCATGACTGTAAGTGTCGCAACAGTGGTAATATCATCACTGTTGGAGTGCGCGCCCGTCTCGAAATCGGTTCGGCGCGAAAGCGCATCAGCCACGAAGTTGAGTCGTCCTGGTTTATACTCCACGAAGAAGTTGTAATCCGCGAAAAAGGATAGCCCCCTCCCATTATTTGCGAGATCTGTGGACTGTTTACGGCCGTGAGTAGCGACGCATGGTCCGTATAGACGATAAACGATCTATCTCTCAAGAGATAGACACCAAAATTAGCCAGTGCATCTTTCGTGGCAAGAAGTTCCTCCTCATGCACTGTATAATTACGCTCAACCGCTTGCAGCTGACGGTACTGATAGCAGATGACGCGCTTTGCGCCATCTGTATAAGATCGCATCAACGCACAGCCGAGCGCAAAATCGCTGGCGTCATAGATCACATGAAATGGTCTGTCCTGATCTGCAATCGCCTGTATGGGCGATTGCATCAAGCTCTGCTTGTTTACCTCCAAGTAGAAGGTGACAGTCAGCGTTCCATGACCACTTTACATTTTTCTTGAGTAAACAAGAAAGGTTCCCAGTCATCGCGGCGTTGTTGCGCGAGTACTTGTGCAAGTAAGCCGCTAGGCCAAGAAACTTACGTAGTCCCTTGACATCGACTGGAAGGGCCAGTAGGTGATGGCCTTGATCTTTTCGGGATCAGAGCGTACGCCGTGCTTACCCACGATGCACCCAAGAAGTAGTATTTTGCTAGCCGCGAATAGACACTTTATGAGATTGGCGTACAACCTATGCGTACGCATAAGTTGGAGAACCTGACAAACATGTATTCTGTGAACTTCCATGTCCGTCTTTCCGTTTATAGCCCGGCTATGAACGAGCACATCGTCAAAGTAACTTGGTGCGAAATCTCGCACCGGTCTCGACAGCTTTGTCACAATCTGTTGAACGTTGCAGGGGCGTAATTCAGTCCCTGTGGCATCACTAGCCACTCCTATAGCATACCGCTAGAACGGTCACTGCTGTGTATGAGATGTCCCGTTCACGCAGGAGGATCCGATAGAACCCATCATTAGATACATGGACGAGAAGATGGTACTCGTTGACATATCATCTGTGATCACGTCCTTTCGCGTTATCGGTATGAGAGCCGATACCGTCTCAGCATTCAGCTTGTTGAATGCGTGCACTATTGGCCATCTTCCTGTGGCCTTTCGCACACAGAAGGTCGGAGAGCTGTGAGGAGAAGTTGATTCCCTCACATGGTCTGCGGCCAAACGATCGGTAAAGAATATATCGATCGCTAGTACACGAGGCATTGGCCACTGCTTCATGACACAGTACTTCGAGCCCGGATTGAGCTCAATATCATGTCGGTTGTCGGTGTCCTTAGGCATCTAGCATGGTACTGACTCATAGGATACGTACCCAAATTCTATCAAATTCTTATACAACAGATTTGACTGAAGCGACTTCCAGGATTGAGACGTGTATCGTGAAATCCGAGTCTTATGATTGATGACACTTTCGTCCATCAATGAGCTGCTGAGAACCCATTCGTACTCATCAGATGCTGTTGCCGACCGAATACCGGTCACAAAATCATCCTCTGTGACGAGTAGGTAGATCTGCTCGACTTTCCCTTGAGTAGATCAGGCAATTCCTTCGAGTCTAGCGTGTTTAGTGTAGTAATGTGTAAAGTCAACTTCGAAGGCCCAATCAGATCAAGCTTATAAACGCCTTTGCTTGATTCGTCATGGGCCAAGACGTTCAATATCGTGGTTACCTCCTAGGAACTTGTTTCCACAGGCCGCTGATGGCTTGTCCGCCCAGATTGCCGGAGAGCCTAATCTCTCAGTAAGTGTCGTGTAGGGAATTTAAGATCGTGGTATTCCCATCTTTCGACTTGGCCATAGGAGTAGTGAACTCGACGAGAGAAGACAGAGCATATCGAAGTCGGCGAATCACGACTCGACGAGACAAGACCTCGACAAGCCAAGAATCGACGAGGGAAGACTCGACGAGGGAAGACACGATGAGAGAGCAAGATGACAACTAGTCCATTCCACTAAGTATTACTTTGTTTAGAACGACGAGGGCGATGAGGGAGAACTACTCAAGGGTCCTTTGCAATAAGGGAGCGAATATGATATAAATAATACAAAGCAGGATTTTTCAAGTCCAAGACACGTGTAAACCTTTGAGGTAAGTCCAAGCGTGAGCTGGGTTATGCCAAGTATCGATCATCGAGGAGCATAGATTGTAAAGGTCTCAATTGGAAGCGCCAAGAGTTAATTCGGGCCCGGGGTGGGCACAACTCGCTTCCAGAGAAAAATCAATCTCATTGCACGGCGAGCCGGTGATTCAGTGGATGGCACCGCTAAAAGACTCGCGAACGGCGAGCCAGTGACCCAATATACGGCACTGTCCAAAGTCTCGTCGAGCTACGAGCCTGTGGGTCTTTAACCAAGGACACCGTAAGTCTTCCAGTCGGGCATATACTGCGCTTGGGTGTCCCGTGTAAAAGCGTGAAATCGCCGACGTCTGCCCATTGGTACGAGGGTCACAGCAAAAGGAGGAACGGAGGCTGATGAGCTCATGGTTTTCTTATTGAAAGGAGTGTGAGTGGTTAACGGTACTCAGCTAGGCGAGAGAGCTACAACTAAGCCCGAAGGGGCGAGCCGCGAAGGGTATTTTATCGACGTACAAGCTTAGTTCCACCGACTATCTCATCAATTGTTGTGTTGTTAAGTTAAGACTGTATTGCCACAGATCTGACTAACTTTCATATCATAAAGGGATGCTTGAGGAATTCTGACTTAATTTAGTGTGGACTCATTCGCTCGACGTCTTTTGGAATGTGAATGTGCAACCACAATCAGGTAACGATGATAACCGTATTAATGTTTCTGGACAACTGGTTTGTTCTTCCTAAGTTGTTGCTCGCTCAGTATTCATCCACGTCCCGGTCCACTCGACTTATTTGAGTGGTGGAATATCGGCGCTGCCTGTACTTCTGTACAGCTGCCGTGAGGTTCCTTCACAGTGTAGTGATCGGCTGCACTGAAGTCTCGTGAATTCGTGCTAACGACCGTACCGCAAGTGAGCCCATCGCACTCATTCGCAGTACGTATATACGCTCGTGGACGCTCCATGACGTATATCAGATGACCATCTGATGAACAAGCGGAAGGCAGTTCACGGATCGATGCTGCCAGCTAACGCCAGGCTTATACTTTATGAGCCACGGTAATTACAGGAATACATCAAATTTGTCATCCAGATCTAGTACGATGAAGTCATCATCGTGTTGTTCACTCTCTCACATGTATTGGATTCCAACTACACACTTCTCATCGATTATCGATGCTCCTGTAGCAAGTCGCACCGTCATCGTTGTTAGGGGGATGTCGCGCTCAACGAACTGGAGCCTACGAATTTCTAGTGACTGACAACAAACAAAGTTGTTCGACGCCCCGTCAATTAGATCACGAAGTGACAAATCGTTTGTCACTTAAAACTTCAAGATGATGAGTAAAATCTCATCATTAGGTGCAGTGCAGAGACACAAAATGGTTTTGTGTCTGGAAAAACTTTCGTTAATAGGTTTGCAAATTTTCTTGAGGTTGATGGATCATGAGTGTACTACCCTCATTAACCCCTTCAATATTCTGATGGCCCGA